>JAACJN010000024.1:0-452957 GCA_013368555.1 Collybiopsis confluens
GGTCTTTGTGGCTTTTAGGCCTATAGATTCTTTAGAACCCCTCGCGGTGGGCTCCAGATAACACGCAGTGCGTGGGATCACTACTACCACAACCCAAAACCAAAACTAAACCCAAAATGTATTTAGGTAAGTTAGGACAGGTTCCGCCTTATCAAATTTTATAAAGGTGCGAGTGTGCTTGTCAAAGGTTACGCGGGTTCCGCAAGAATCTATCGCTTTTTAGGTTTTCTTTGTCCACAGGAGCTAGGGCTCAACTGCTTCGACGCTCGACTACGATGTAGCCTAACTAGGTTTTTATATAACTTTGTATCGCTTTTAGTCGAAGTAGGGGCGCACTGGCCTTTCTAACTTAAACTAAACTCGAAACGGACTTGTGCCAGTGACGAAGGGGCTAGGGCTCAACTTCCTCGTATGGACTTTTGGATAGATCAACGAAGGGGGGCAAGGGCTCAACTTCCCAACGAAGATAGGACAACTTTTTGGTAGATACGCGGTCTAGTTCACCACAACCTTGACCGGGCAAATTTCGTAACTTTTCTTTTCTTATTGGCTACACAGGAGTTTTCCCGCTGGTTTGCACTTCTCAGACGCCCACTCCGGCAGATACTGAGCAAAATATAATATAAGGTGAGATCCGCACTGGGTAATCTAAAGTTAGGATACATACGTGCGGAGTATATATACCGTAAAATAATAAATAATATTAAAATCCTCAAACTCCAAACAATATTCAAGAAAATGTTGAAACGTCGACCCCAATTCCACTCCCAGGTAAACCGATCACCTGGATAGTCCTTCCTAACTAGTTTTCGTAGGATTCTTCCATTTCGAGTAAAAGGTCCGACGGATCGGATGGTTAAACGGATCGGCTAACTTGTCCAGAGTTGGTTTAGAGTGCCTTGATAATTCTTTTAACCTTTGGATATACTCCAGCTTCTAGTTCCGCATGGTAACACGGGTCATAACTGATCTGGCATCAGAATGTCGGTACCGGTCCCTGTGAACTATGGCCTAGCTCGCCCAACGTACTTGGACGTACTCTCAACCATTCCTCCGTTGAGTGCCGAAGTATCCTAGCTTCTCATTACATTTCTTTTAATGTATGTCGCATATATCGACACTTAAGTCGTATCATATCATGTCATTTCATATCTTTTGGCTTTTCGTTCCATTTGGTACAAGTACTCAGTATCATCGAATAACATTTCGGGTGAAACCAAGTTAGGACTCGATAAGAGCCACTGGAATAAGTGCCACGTGTTAAATAGCCTCGCAGGTCTTCGATCCCTTGATACGAAGCAAGTAACTAGCTCATATATGAGACCCTTGGCGGTTTATGGGTGAGTCTGCTAACTTTCGAGAGTTAGGACCAAGTTCTCATAAGCCATCTATACAAAGATGTGTATGGTTTACCATCGACCCAGGTAAACATAGTTAGGACGCCTGGTCCAATCCTCGATTAATCGCATACATAGTTGCCTAGCTTGTTAGCTGACGACTAGGGCTCGTCTCAGCTCTCAAGTATACTTTCTTAACTTAGAAAGTCGTACTTTGGATGATTTCACGCATGAACGCAAATTAATCGCATCAGGGGTTCAAGCGCGATTTAGAACGCTCGCTGTTGATGTGATGGGCTAGGTCGACAACTCAAAATTGAAGTATTTTTTGGTAAGGGAGGGTTTTAGAGCTAAAGATTATGGGGGGATCATTGTCTACCACGATAACGGCAATGACTACGGCCATGAGCGAGAGAAAAAAGAGGGGAACGGTATAGGGAACCAAGGGGAACGGCGAAAAGGTAACAATCAAGAACAATCAAGATTCTGTGGACCCTCCGATGTATTTCCCACGCACGGACCTTTTTCCGGGGGAGGGCGTCCTCGACAAACTTGTTTTCCACTCATATTCTCAATTTCTTCTTGGAACCCTTTTCGACTTCTTAAAGGGCCTCGTGCCGAGGCACTCACCTTGCTTGAGTGTATGAGCTTCATAATAGGTGCTTGGAGCTCGCAATGGCGAATGGAACCCAGGGAGATTCATTCACGACGTCCGTGGGTGCCATCATTAGCTTTTTGGTTCTTTTTTTCTACATGGCTTTCTCATATCCATAACAGTTCCGTGGTAACCCTTGCTACATAGCATTCTTTATCTCGTAGCCTTGTCTTCTTCAAAAGTTCTCTTTACCTAGTCTCAGGACTATCAGTGAGTGACCAGAGTCCTAAAGTTACATCTAACCTACCTCCTCAAAAAACTCGTCATCAAGCAGTACTCGAACGGCAGTAGCCGATAGTGCTTTGGAAATATCCAGACATGCATTATGGGCTTCGACATTATCCGGAATGACTTTTGGAGAAACATTTATCAAGACCACGTTCAGCATGAACACCGACAAGTTATTACATACCATTTGCCGCCCAGTTCTTTCCGTCAATAATTCCATGGACACGCACGTCGGGCCTGAGTTGTTGGCGCAAGGCAGAGATATTATTATAGGTGATAACAGCAGCGTCGAGGGCGTTTTGACCTGGTACATGTAAGATCTATAAGAAACCAAGACAGGAAAACACGAACTTGCCTTCCCAAGGTGAAAGCGCTGCGTGGGCTCTGGGGATAGAGGAAAAAGTTATCGGGAGTTGGATAATGTAGAAAAGGTATGACTTGCGGGTGACCAGAGTATTCGGCAGATATACGCTGGACGGCAAGGCAGCTACTAAGACTGGCAGAGCCCTTTGGACCCGGGGCCGGATGGCACCTATAGACGACTCCAAAATAGAGATATAAATTCAACAGAAAGAGAAACGGACATGAGACATATATCCATGTTCTTGTAGGCTCCAAGTTCCAACAGTTTGACCTTTCTGTCACAAAGAGGTCTGACGGATGGAGCGGGGGTGCGGAGCGATGATGTGACAGATCAGAAGTGCAAGATGGCGGAGCAAGGCAGCAGAGCAGAGGCTTAAGCAGAGATAGCAGACACTGGTCCCAACGACAAAGTTAATATATAAAGAAGTATCTAGTACAGCGGAGGCTTACCTGGTCCCAACGACAAAGAGGTCAAGATGGGGAGCCAGGTGGTAGGTACTGGGCTTATATACATATTGGAACAATAAGAGAGTCAGAACGAGTCAGGACTCGGAGTCAGAACAAGAAAAGGTGTAAAGACAATAGTGTGAGAGCGAAAGGTTGACAGCGCGGGAGTGAAGTGGAATAAAAGCAGTAAGTATGTGACAGTGTGAGAGCGAAGGTGAAGTCATGGGGATGTACAAACAATAACAGCGAATCGGAGTAGAGGTAGACAATAGAAAAGGAAACGATGGAGATAAGGAGTCGTACCGGTGTAAGTATCTGTAAGTAAGGAGTCAGAGGAACGGTCATGTGATAAAGTGAAAATAAATCTAAGTCCTTTGTACGCTTCTTGACATTACCCCCCTCCTTATGCACCATCGTCCTCGATGATTATAGCTGCGGCGCCTTCGGGTGCTTCTTGTGGAAGTTCCGGACCATCTTTGGTGCGTGTTCTAGGTTTGCTGCCGGTTCCCATGAGTTGTTACCTGTGTCGTACCCCTTCCATTTCACAAGGTACTCAAGCCTTTTCCACCGAATACGGCTATCCAGGATGTTTTCGACCTCGTACTCTGGTTCATCTTCTTCTTCAAGGTAGATTGGTTCCGGGGGTGCTGGTATTTCGCCGTTTACCTCGTTGCCTTTCCACGGATAGAGTTTGTCGACATGGAATACATTGTGGAGGCGATCTAGTGACAGGGGTAGATCGAGTCGGTAATCGAGGGGGCCCAGTTTTTCCAGGATTTCAAAGGGGCCGAGTTGTCGGTCGCCTAATTTCTCGCTGGATAGCTGGAGGTTGATGTCTTCTGCGCTGAGCCATACTCGTCCTCCGACCTTGAACTGGTGGGCTTTTCGTTTTCCCCTCTCAAACTGTTCCTTCTGCTTCCGTTTTCCTAAGTGGAGAGCTGCTCCGGCGTCCTGACGTGCTTCCCGCAGTATCTGGATACGGTCGTCCACCCCGGGAATGCCACTACGGCGACCGACAGGGATGTTGAACAGAGGTTGGTAGCCGTAGGTGAGCTCAAAGGGGGAGATGCCGATTGCGGAGTGGGTACGAGAGTTAATGACAAATTCCGCCATCGGGAGGTGTTCGGCCCAATCGTCCTGTCGTCGGTCTACGTAGAGGCGGAGATATTTTTCGACTTCCTGATTTGCACGTTCCGTCTGGCCATTCACTTGTGGGTGGTAGCCGGAGGTCATGTTTGATTTGATGCCGAGACGGGAGAGTAGGGTGCGCATCAGTTTTGCAGAGAACTGGGGGCCTCGATCGGAGAGGGAGGCCGTGAAGGCGGAAAATTTCGCGATAGTAGAGGTCGGCAACTCCTTCAGCAGTGATGTTGGTGGTGCAAGGGATGGCATGGATCTGTTTTCCAAAGAGGTCGGTGCAGACAAGAATGGCGTCAAATCTGTTTGACTGAGGGAGTTGGGTGATGAGGTCGACACCAACCTCCTCCCATAGGCCGTTCGGGACGTCGAGGGGTTCTGTAATGGCATGGGGGTGACGGAGTGTTTTCTTTCGGGCACAGATTTCACAACCTTCCACGTATTTTTCCACGAAGGAGCGTAGTGTTGGCCACCAGAAGTGGGTGCTGACTAAGTCCAGGGTATTGTGAAGGCCGGGGTGTCCTGCGGTTGGTTGATCGTGGCACTGTCGAAGTACTTCGGTAACGCGCAGTGCGTGGGATCACAACTACCACAACCCAAAACCAAAACTAAACCCAAAAACGTGTTTAGGTAAGTTAGGACGGGTTCCGCCTTATCAATTTTATAAAGGTGCGAGTGTGCTTGTCAAAGGTTACGCGGGTTCCGCAAGAATCTATCACTTTTATCTTTTCTTTATCCACAGGAGCTAGGGCTCAACTGCTTCAGCGTTCGACTACGGTGTAGCCTAACTAGGTTTTGTATAACTTTGATTCGCTTTCAGTCAAAGTAGGGGCGCACTGGCCTTTCTAACTTAAACCAAACTTGAAACGGACTTTTGCCAGTGACGAAGGGGCTAGGGCTCAACTTCCTCGTATGGACTTTGGATAGATCAACAAAGGGGGGCAAGGGCTCAACTTCCCAACGAAGATAGGACAACTTTGGTATATACTCGGTTTAGTTCACCACAACCTGAACCGGACTAACACAATGCGAGGGAGCTAGGGCAATCGACCTCGACTTTCCAACTTTGGTATATACGCAGTCTAGTTCACCACAACCTTGACCGGGCAATTTTCGTAACTTTTCTTTTTCTTTTCTTTATTGGCTACACAGGAGTTTTCTCGCTGGTTTGCACTTCTCAGACGCCCACTCCGGCAGATACTGAGCAAAATATAATGTATGGTGAGATCCGCACTGGGTAATCTAGAGTTAGGATACATACGTGCGGAGTATATATACCGTAAAATAATAAATAATATTAAAATCCTCAAACTCAAAATAATATTCAAGAAAATGTTGAAACGTCGACTCCACTTCCAATTCCATGCAAACCGACCGCCTGAATAATATTTCCTAGCTTGTTTTCGTAGGATCCTTCCATTTCGAGTAAGAGGTCCGACGAATCGGATGGGTAAACGGGTCGGCTAACTTGTCCGGAACAGAGTTAGAGTGTCCTGATAATTCCTTTAACCTTCGGATATACTCCGGTTTCTCGTTCCGCAATGTAGCTCGAGTCATAACCAAGAGGGCGTCGGGATGTCGGTATCGATCCCTGTGAACTACGGCCTAACTCTTCCAACGTACTTTGAGGTACTTTCAACAATTCCCCCGTAGAGGTCTGAAGTGTTCTAGCTTCTCATTACATAGCTTTTAATGTATGTCGCATATATCGACACTTAAGCATATCATAGCATTTCGTTTCTTTGGCTTTTCGTTCCGTCTGGTACGAGTACTCAGTATCATCGAATAGTACTTCGGGTGAAACCAAGTTAGAACTCGATAAGAGCCACTGGAATAAGTGCCACGTGTCAAATAGCCTCGCAGGTCTTCGATCCCTTGATACGAAGCCAGTAACTAGCTTATATATGAGACCCTTGGCGGGTTATGGGTGAGTCTGCTAACTTCCGAGAGTTAGGACCAAGTTCTCATAAGCCATCTATATGAAGATGTGTATGGTTTACCATCGACCAAGGTAAACAGAGTTAGGACGCATGGTCCAACCCTCGAGTAATCGCACACATAGTTGCCTAACTTGTTAACTGACGACTAGGGCTCGTCTCAGCTCTCAAGTATACTTTCCTAACTTGGAAAGTCGTACTTTGGATGATTTCACGCATGTACGCAAAACAATCGCATCATCTCCCCCAAACTAAAAGTTCTGACCGTCCCCGGTCATAGCTTAACTCTGGGTTCAATTCTGTGCATCCACCTCTAAGTGCCTAGCACTATTTAAAGAGGAACTTAGTAACACGCTTTTACTTTTCTGTGTCATCTCTTATCATATCTTGCCGAGTCCGGCCTCTTCCCATAGTACTCGCTTTGATCCCGAGACTCATATCAATCAAATTGGTTCGTCAATCAAATTGATCTCCGAGCTTATTTCCAATCGACTGTATCAGCCACTTTGGCGTCGCATTTCTCTTCAAAGAGCAGTTATAATACTGCTCTCTGCGGTATTGCTCCCTTTGGAAGCACGGGATCCATTATAGATTTATCCATATATAGATCGGTGATGGGTAGGGGTTAGGGTTCGAAGGTATTATAAAGCCTGACTCAGTTGAAAAATTTCGACCAAGTCAGTTCTTTATTCTCTTCCCCCATGTCTCCCGCCAAACTCTTCCTCCCTAACTCAAAGAAGACCGCCAACGAACTCGTCGAGGCCTTGGGCTTCGAGTTTAAAGAAGACCCGGTTCCTTCTTTCTTCGACGTTGCCGACTTCTTTCCCGACAACATCGACGCGTATCAGTACCCGTCGCTCGTCACCGACGATCCTTTCTTGGCCAGCAACGACCCACCTTCCAGCTTTTACCCAGCAAAGCTAGCAAAATGGTATAAGCCTGTCGAAGACGCCACTGGCCTAACTTACGCCAAGGGCGTCGACCTCTACCGTGCCACCAATTCGATATTCTGCGCGTTCAAAAGCGTGTTTGCACAGCGAAATCGAGCGTCCGAAAAGGACTTGCATACTCGCATCGAATCGGCGTTGTCAACGGCGCGTCCTGCCCTGGTACGTTCACATTTCCTTTCATTGCTTCTTTTTAATTTTTTAATTCCTTTTTAGACTTATATGCACCAGTTCTGGGCCTCGTGCACGAACTGTCCCAATTTTGCTGTTTTGATAAAGGGCATGGCCCAGTATCTTGTCATTACTTATGGCGACTCGTCCAAAAGAACGTCGCAGCTTAAAGGCTGGAAGTACTCAGAGGAGGAGATGGAAAACCTCGAGGTAAGTTCCAAATATCTCCCTCTTCGTATCCTAACTAATATCTTTTCATTTCATTCTTGTCCAGCGAAAATTTCAGTTGTCCGACGATGAGTATCCCGACGAACCCCCGATTCCACTTGATGACGTCCACATCGAGGGCTTATCTCTATGGAATGCCATAGGAGATAGAGCTAGTGAATGGCTCACATTCCCGGGCCAAACTTCCCCTCTCGCTCGTTCTTCCAACGATTCTTCGAAGGAGGCAGAGCCAAAAGAGTCTAGGAAGTCTCCAACACCTCGTTACCCATCTCTGGATCCTTTCCAGGAAGCGGTAGCGGCGAGTTTGGTCCCCAAGAAGGTAAACGGTTCCCTTTCTTTTTTGTATATTCGTCCTAACTTATTCTTCTTTCATATAGCGGTCAAACCCCTCTGCAAGCAAGGGCAAGGGTAAAGCTCTCCCCGAGGTCCCATCAAGATCTTTAAAGCGATCCAGGAATGCCAAGGGGGAGGAGGAGGACGCCGAGGAGGAGACGGATTTAGTCTTGGACCCAGACGAGGACGAGTCCCCAAGTAAGTTCCTGATCCTAACTTGATTCCGCAAATTCTAACGATTTTCTTTTCAGAAAAACGCATCAAATCCTCCGTTCCTACGGCAAAGTTTGTCCTTCCTTCTCATACTTCGCGTCGTACGCTGATAAGTACTCCTAGACGGCGTACCATGCGTCAGGTATAACACTTTTCTTTCTAACTTTAAAATATTTATTTCATTTCAATTTTCTTTAGCATATGTCTGGAGTCGTCATCAAGCCTGAGCCTGGGTCAAGCAAGAGACCGGCCCCTGCACCAAGAACTAAATCTCGGGTGGTTGCCGCAGCGGCTCGCAAGTCCCCTTCTCCGGCTTCATCGCCGCCGCCAGTTACGAAAGGAAAGCGAACCCGAACCAAAGCCTCGGCTGGAGTTAGGGAGAAGGTCTTGACAGGTTCTTATCGGCCTTCAACTACCCCAGTCCCGGGCTTCGCAGGTGTCGCTGTCACCACTAAAGGTGACCCCCTCTTGATTGCAGAGCAGTTCGTCCCCGAAGAAACGAACTTTGGCGACGAGCCTAACTCGAATACGGTGCGTTTTTCATTTACTTTGTTTTCTCCTAACTAATAGTTTGCTTCCATTTCTAGAACGGTCCGAAGCTTAGGACGCAAGTTGCCCATGTCAACATCAACAAACGGCTCCTTGGTGTCGGCAGTCTTGTTGGAGTTCACAGCTTCAACATGAACTACTCCGACATCCCAAAAATGGCCTATCCCCTAACGCGCAGTGCGTGGGATCACAACTACCACAACCCAAAACCAAAACTAAACCCAAAATCGTGTTTAGGTAAGTTAGGACGGGTTCCGCCTTATCAAATTTATAAAGGTGCGAGCGTGCTTGTCAAAGGTTACGCGGGTTCCGCAAGAATCTATCACTTTTAGGTTTTCTTTATCCACAGGAGCTAGGGCTCAACTGCTTTGACGTTCGACTACGATGTAGCCTAACTAGGTTTTATATAACTTTGGATCGCTTTTAGTCGAAGTAGGGGCGCACTGGCCTTCCTAACTCAAACCAAACTCGAAACGGACTTGTGCCAGTGACGAAGGGGCTAGGGCTCAACTTCCTCGTATGGACTTTGGATAGATCGACGGAGGGGGGCAAGGGCTCAACTTCCCAACGAAGATAGGACAACTTTGGTATATACTCGGTTTAGTTCACCACAACCTGAACCGGACTAACACAATGCGAGGGAGCTAGGGCAATCGACCTCGACTTTCCAACTTTGGTATATACGCAGTCTAGTTCACCACAACCTTGACCGGGCAAATTTCGTAACTTTTCTTTTTCTTTTCTTTATTGGCTACACAGGAGTTTTCTCGCTGGTTTGCACTTCTCAGACGCCCACTCCGGCAGATACTGAGCAAAATATAATGTATAGTGGGATCCGCACTGGGTAATCTAAAGTTAGGATACATACGTGCGGAGTATATATACCGTAAAATAATAAATAATATTAAAATCCTCAAACTCAAAATAGTATTCAAGAAAATGTTGAAACGTCGACTCCAATTCCAATTCCATGTAAACCGACCACCTGGATAGTCCTTCCTAACTAGTTTTCGTAGGATTCTTCCATTTCGAGTAAGAGGTCCGACGAATCGGATGGTTAAACGGATCGGCTAACTTGTCCAGAGTTGGGTTAGAGTGTCCTGATAATTCTTTTAACCTTTGGATATACTCCAGCTTCTAGTTCCGCATGGTAACCCGAGTCATAACTGATCTGGCATCGGAATGTCGGTACCGGTCCTTGTGAGCTATGGCCTAGCTCTCCCAACGTACTTAGACGTACTCTCAACAATTCCTCCGTTGAGTTCCGAAGTATCCTAGTTTCTCATTACATATCTTTAATGTATGTCTCATATATCGACACTTAAGTCATATCATATCATGTCATTTCATATCTTTGACTTTTCGTTCTATTTGGTACAAGTACTCAGTATCATCGAATAACATTTCGGGTGAGACCAAGTTAGGACTCGATAAGAGCCACTGGAATAAGTGCCACGTGTTAAATAGCCTCGCAGGTCTTCGATCCCTTGATACGAAGCAAGTGACTAGCTCATATATGAGACCCCTGGCGGTTTATGGGTGAGTCTGCTAACTTTCGAGAGTTAGGACCAAGTTCTCATAAGCCATCTATACGAAGATGTGTATGGTTTACCATCGACCAAGGTAAACATAGTTAGGACGCATGATCCCATCCTTGATTAACCGCATACATAGTTGCCTAGCTTGTTAGCTGACGACTAGGGCTCGTCTCAGCTCTCAAGTATACTTTCCTAACTTAGAAAGTCGTACTTTGGATGATTTCACGCGTGAACGCAAATTAATCACATCACCCCTTCCACAGGTAAGTAACTTTTCATATTCTTTTCTTTTCATCGCGTCCTAACTTAGCATTTTTAGCCAGCTCGCCTGTCGCCGTCTGGTGTCGATCAGCGATGCACCGAATGCATTCGTCTGAAGACTACCTGCAACTACGAGAAGCCACACATCCGTTGTGGGACCTGTCAGGTCAACAAGACGAAATGTCTCAAGACTTTGGACTTGGAGGAAGGGCTGCCGGTCATGAACGCCATGATCCAGCAGTTTAAAACTGCTCCCAACAGTATGTCCTTTTCTTATTCTTTTTGCATAATCATTTCCTAACTTCGTTTTTCTTCTGACTTAGATGCCCAAGCTCAATTTGAGACTGCTCGGGACGCTCGCGCCGCGCTCATGATGGCTCACGAGGCGCTTGATTCCCAAGTCAAGGCCATCGATCGCCTAACCGAACACTTCGTACAGTGTTTCGGTTCGTTCTCTGACAGCATGAGCGATCCAATGATCGTTCTCAAGAGTCTGGGATCTACCGCGGGAGACGAACCGGTGGCTCGCTTCTCTTATGAACACTTTAGCTTCCTCGCTACCGTGTTCAACTGGAATAGTCCCCTCAATTTCAGCAAGATCGAAACCGGCGACCGGACTCTCCAAGAATGGCTGGAACTTGTCCGAGATTCGCTCGACAAGGTTCCTGGGCCTTCCTCTCCCATTCCTAACTCCTTCCCAACCGCTCTACCCGATTCCTCGGCTGCTACCCTCCTAGAGGATAGCATTGCTATCGCGAGTGAATCAGTGGTAGACATCGGGATCGCGGATGCTGATGGGTCTGGGTCGAGGGACGAGTCGATCGTGTAGGCTTTTTCATAGCGCATGGGTCGAGTCG
This sequence comes from Collybiopsis confluens, assembly GCA_013368555.1. Classification (NCBI taxonomy): domain Eukaryota; kingdom Fungi; phylum Basidiomycota; class Agaricomycetes; order Agaricales; family Omphalotaceae; genus Collybiopsis; species Collybiopsis confluens. The sequence goes on from JAACJN010000024.1 coordinate 11,202, forward strand.
AGGGTGCCAATTTCGTGGTACCTTCGGCTCTTTGTAAATTTTCTTTTTATATTGTCTGAACGCTCTTTCAGGTATTCCTAGGTAAACGTTGCTAGGACTCCTGTTTAGAGTAAAATTTGTATTTTTACTTTGCTCCGGGTGGCTCTTTTACGAGTCATCCGAATATATAATCTTTTCTTGGACTTCCTGTGTGACCACTAAGTTAGGACGGTCCGAAACTTGTATTTCATAAGTTCCGAGTTCGTCTAACCTATCGCACTTGTTCCACATATTTTTACAGCAATATTCCTTTTCTTGTCATTTTATAGCCTTAATCATGTCCGGATAAGTAATAAAACTCTATTCCAAATGCATGATTGTGCTCGATCGCTCGGCTGTAGGTTAGGACCAATAATTGAGGGAATTTTGGAGTGTCTAGAATGTTTTGGACATTTTGTTTTTCCAAAATTTCCGGGTCTCCTCCCCCAAACTAAAGATCTCAACTGTCCTCAGTTGCGTTGGTACGACCCAAGATGATGAACTGGCTGCCTATAAAAGGTCCTAACAATTTTCCAGTTCCCCAAACTAAATCGTATCCGTTCGCGCATTATCATCTTTACTTGTCTTCATGCCAAAACCGAAAATCCTATCTCGAGGGAAGGAAGTTCATCCTTCTCTCCAGGGTATCAGCAAAGCTTATGACGCTCTTCATGAGCATTTCATTGCCATCAGTCGGGTTTACCCTCGACCGGAGAAGAATCCGCCTTCTCTAACGAAGCAAAAGCGTTTCCGTCCCTTTGTGGAGGAATTGTACAACGCTCTCGTGTGTAATCTTCCTTTTTCATAATTGAATCCTCGTCCTAACTTCATTTCTTTATATAACTTTTCTTAGCTTCGTTATAGGTCCTTTCTTTTGACTTTTTCTTTCTTTATAACGTTGCATTTTTCTTTATTGAACGTCGGAGTTATCAAGTAGTATTGTTATACCACCTTTGCTTAACTGGCCTAACTTAACAATAACAATGCTTGTTCCGCTTATGGTCTAGAATGATTATTCCAGAACTCTAGTTTTCGTCTTCGGACGAAGCCAGTTCCTGCAATTCATCATCTGATTCACCACCGTCCAGATTTAAGTTAGGCACCCTGTTGAATGCGAAGTCATCATTCCAGATGTGTTCTTCATCATCTTTATCTTCAACTAGGGCGTGCAACTGTTCTGGAGTTAGGTCGATCAAGTCGTGAATGTTCTTTGGCAGAACAATGGGTTCATTACGAGCAACATGAGGTATTACATGAAATGCGGCGACCTTCTCTTTTAAGACGGTACCATCCATTTCGGCAATAATATATGATCCTCCTTTTGTGCGACGAATTACTACCATCGGTCCTTTGTACCGTAGATACATTTTCCGATCTAAACTCTTTTCGATTGTAGTATTCCTAACTTGGACTAGATGTCCGGGTTTGAAATCCCAATCTTTAATAACATGCCTGTTTTTCTGTTCGAAAATCCTTAAATTTCTTCGCTTTGTTTCATCCACCCGCTCAATCATATTGAGTACAAAGGTACGATGCTTCGATAAGGCTTTGGCTCGTAAGCCAATGAGTTCTTCACGAGTTAGGACACGATTTGGTGTGTCTATTAACCATGTTGATTCAACAATATCGAATGGTAAGATAGGTTCAGCTCCAGTCACCAAGAAATACGGTGAACATCCCAGACCACGACGAGGCGTTACTCGATCGGCCCATAAGATGTGTTTAAGGAAGTAGAATCACTTAGATACGTCTCCACCTGTAGATTTGGCTAAAGCTTGCCGAATATCAAGGTGAGCCCGTTCTATCTTTCCATTGGCCTGTGAATTATAAGGGGAAATTCGAATTCCTCGAATTCCGTACTTATTTTCTAGCCAACTCAACATATTCTTCATTTGGGGTGCATTGTCCGTGACTACTTCGTCAGGACACCCCCATCTGCATATAATATCGTCGAAGAACCATTCACCCAGTGTCCTAGCATTCTCCTGTCTAAGAGCACGGGCTTCTGACCAGGATGATAATGAATCTCGGGCATGGACAATATATTTACATCCATTACTCGCAGGAGACATTACCATCGTGTCGACATGTATCTTTTGGAATAGAGACGGCGTGTGTGTCAAGTTAGGAGGCGTTTTAATTAAACGCATCTGCCTGTTTTGACATGGTACACATGAAGAAACGTACCAGTGTACGTCCTTCGCTACCTCTGGCCACCAGAATCGTTTCTCAATCAATTCTTGGGTCGCAAAGGATCCTTTATGTCCCACACTATCATGCACTCCAAAGAGGATTCGCATTCTTTTATCTCTATCAACGACTAACTGCGGCAATCCTTCCGAAGAGTTAGGACGCCTATACAGTCTTCCTTGATCAACAAAGAATTTCTTAGCTTTTTGCATTAACTTAACCTTTTCTTTCTGCGTCATGGTGGCGAACAAATCCGAGTTAGGATCGTCATGCCACTCCTTAATCTTTGGTAACATTTCATCGTAAAGGTTGCCTAACTCCGTACGGTGTTTGACCGAATAAGGGTTTTCAGTATCAAACGCTCCATGTTCCTCTGGATATAAATCCTGAGTAAACACCGCTATAGGCATACCCGAGTCCTCATACACCTGATGCCTTTTGAACTCGAACATTCGTTTGTCGTCAACATAGGCTTGCAGGTCATCTTCAAAATCATCAACGCTTGTGGCATAGACATCCATAGTTAGGAAGCCACTACGAGGATCAATTTTGTCTTTGAATTCGTCAAAGTTGTATGGTAGTTCCTCAACCGGTTCTGCTACTGAGAACGGAATTGGCTCTCCATCATCTTCGTCATTATAGTCCTCTGGATCAATTGGAGGTCGAGCCGGCTGCCAGCCACCCGGTGTAATACGAGATAGGCCGTCAGATCCATGCTTGACTCCTTTGACATGTACTAATGCGAAGTGAAATTTTCGGATATCTTCGATCCAGCGATTTATAGTCGCATTCGGACCGCAACTGGGGTTATCTAACATTCCTTTAATATAGCTTGCATCGGTTTCGACAGTTAGGCGTCTACTCCCGTAAATTTGATAATAGCTTGCTTCGAGGGCTAATTTTAAGCCATATATTCTCGCTTAGCTTGCGAGAATCGTGCCTCTCGCTCATTTAGCGTTAGGGACCCAAAATAATTAAAGAATTTCTTCTTAGGATCATTCGGGTCGACTTGGTAAAGGTACCAGCCTACTGCCTTGTACGAGGTATCGACAGACAGATTAACATTCCATTTATAATTGATAGGACGTAAAGCTGGAGCTTTTTGAATTCCCTCTTTAAGTAACCTCATGGCTAACTCCTGTTTCGGTCCCCATTCCCAGGGAACGTTACGAGTGAGTTGAGTTAAAGGTTCTGCTTTCTTTGCATAATTTTCTATGAACATTCGAAGCTGACCAGCAGTCCCCAAGAATGCTCTAACATCGCTTTTATCTTTGCATGCAGGCCAAGTTAGGACGACTTCTGCAATCTTATCCTCAGGTACTCGACCTTCGTAAGTGCATTTATGCCCAACTACAACGATCTCTGGTCGACATATAAAGGTTTTCGGTCCCGAGAACGTTCCTCCAGCGTACTTTATACGCTGAACGACCCGGTTAAGATCTTGGAAATGTTCCCAAACGAACCTCCTAACTCCCTTATTGCCTTCCATTGTTTCAAATCCACCGTCAGGGAGCTCATAACGAGTAGCTGGTCCCCTAACTGGTACATCATCAACGTATGGCCATGTTACATGCGGTATTTCTTCTCGTAAAATATATGTCATATCGTCATGGAAGATAGGAACCGAATTAGTCCACCCCATGGGCAATTTTACCAACCGGTGTGCACCAAACGGCGTTTGAAAGGTAGTGAGGTCTCGGGATTCTTCCTCTACTTCCCTTTCGTCGTATCCAACATAAACATCGAAGGTTGTTCCACAGCTTCGTCCAGCAAAGTGCCTAGCTACATCTGCAGTAGCTGGAGGTATGCCAGAGTGTTGAATCGTGACTTTATTCAGCGGTTCAAGACTGTGTACTAGCCTAAGTGACTTTCCATCTTTCTTCAGGACACAGAACCACTTGGAACAATAACTAGCGTTCGATGGTTTGTAAATTCCTGCATCTATCTTATCTTTAATAATTTTGCACACGTCGGCATAGATTCCAGGTGGGATCGGAATATTTCTCTCCACCCATGGTTCGTGTGCTTGAGTTGGTATCCTAACTGGAGGGAAGAACTCTCGTTTAAAGTTCCTCCTTCTTCCGGACACCACACAAATGCTTTCTCTTGAAGTCTCATAAATTCATGCATGAGCTTCCTTTCTTCAGGCCATAAGAAACCATCGTCGTGAGATTTGTCCAAGGCTTCCATTCTCTCCTGAGTATATCGTCCAGTTGGCACGAAATCTGGAGGATTGATAGGTAGCTCCGGCATATCTTTCAATGGTTCCCCAGTTATATGCCTCTTTATCCGAAATTCTTCAGATAATTCAGCTTTCACCGGCCTAACTTTAAGAGCGACGGGCTTGTACTTTTTCGACCCATAAACTCTTACTAACTCGTACTTTTGAGACTGTCTTGGTTTGTTCTTTCTAGGAACGTAAACCGACGGTTCTCTAAAACCTTTCTTCCCTGGAACAGGTTGTCGAGCTAATCGTTTAAAAGATTTCCATGAAACTTTGGGTTTCTCTTCACTTTTCATAAGATAGGACAGATTTTGATTGTCTGCCTCAAATGTCATAAACGTATCACATAGCGTAAAAGTCGTTTCTTCATTATTTTCTATTACTTTTTCATTCATAGGAACATCTTGTCCCGATTTGACAGTTTGCATATAGGTCTGATGTGACGCTGTTGCGTTCCACACCGTTCCTAACTTTTGCAAGTATGATTCTATGGCCGCACCATCCATACCTCCTTTCGGACTTGTTCTTCAGATGCCAACCAGTACAATTCCGCAAGTTCTGTCCTTGTAAATGTTTTCCTTCGGATTGGCGCCAACCATCCACTTCTAATTCACCCTGCTCATTAAAATGGAACCCAATAGCGATTTCCTCCTCTCCCTGATCGCTAGTCAGATCTTCGAGGCTCGAAAATTTCCATCTGGCTCTGGTTTACGTGGCTCTTCAGGTGTAGACATATTTTTATAGTTAGGCACCTCATATCTCGAAGTATCAACTTTCATGACATTTGCTAATTTGCCACGGATGCACGTAGGAATTACACACTGCCGTTTAGAGTTAGGACAAGTGATTGTGAGTTCCGTGTCACCATTAGCAAAGGTTTTAACATTGCTTTCCGTCAACGCATCGAATGGTCTTCCCATAAGTAACATATATGGTGCACGATTTTGAACGTGCAACTGTAGGTAGATAGTAAGGTCACCAAATGTAAATGGGACGTTCCTAGCTAAACCCTCAGTTCTACCCAACCCTCCATGCAAATCCTGCATTTGAAGAGTTACGTTGGGGTCCCAAGTTAGGCCCAACTGAGTAGCCACTAAACGATCAATCGAGACAATCTGCGATCCAGAATCTAAGATTCCTTCAACAATTTCGTCTCTATGATTGATTCGAGCCGCAATTGATCGTAGTCCTTTGCTGTTTCCAGCTACAACAATCATATCGCGTCTCTCGTCGTCGATGGGTAGGTCATTATGAAAACATTCCACCACATCTTTTTGTACCCAAGATCCTATAGGCATTCCATCCCTTGCTTCGGACAGATATTCAAACATGATCTCTGGCTCGAGAGCTAGGTCATCAATGTCGATATAATTACCGCGCATTAATACTCCTGTAGGCATCTCCGGAATCTCAGTCTCGCCGTTATCAGTTAGGACAGCTACATATGCTGACTTTCCCCGTTTAGGCTCAACTCGTCGATTCTTGAGTTTCCTTTCCAGAATTTTCTTCACTAACGAAGAAATCCCTAGCATCTCTTCGATGGATAGCTGAACAGTGCCTTCCAAAACTTTGGTAGCTACTTCTTCTGCTAAACCATCCTTAAACAATTCGTTCCTAACTCGATAGCTAGGTTGTTTCGATTTTTCTCTTTCCTCTGACATAGGAGACGGCTGAGATTGATCCAGTGCCTGAGAGTTAGGTACTTCAGAACGACGGTTCCGTACATCTGTCTCAGGTGGTGGCCGGAAGGTGATAGGTCGGACATCGTCAAAAGGTCGCTTCGCAGTGGCAGGAGACGGTCTGATGTCCCCATAACCAGCACTAGGCTGTTCCTTTGATACTACTTCCGTCCTAACTTTCTCCGCGGGCTCACTTTCAATCTCCGTACTTGTGTCCCTAGTTCGACGGAAATTCCGGTTAGGAATACCATCAAATCTATCTCTGGGAGGCATAAGCACACCATCAAATGCGACTTTCTTTTTAAACGCCGACTTCAGAGGTCTCGGAGGTGGTCCCCTTCGATCATTGTTTGTATTATTGGGTTTTTTGCTGAAAGAACTCTCCGGTGCCTGCACAAACGAGCTAGCATGGTTTCTTCCAATTTGGTAGATACCACGACCAGGTCTAGGCTCCTTCATCGAGTCTAATAGTTTTTTCCCAAGCTAGGACGGTCTCCATTTTGTGAATGATCCGGATAGGATCGTTCGTTAAACCGCCTAACTTCTTCAGATGGCCTCTGTTGGCTCATCTGCAACATTGCGTTCTTAGCCTCAGCTAATTCGCGTAAGAGGACTTGTACTTGATCCTCGGAATCTAGCTGACGATTCATTTCATCTTCTTCTTCGTCAACCATATTTGCAAAGTAAGATTCTGCCTTGCCCCAACCTCGGGCCTTAGCTATATCTTCGATTAACTTGTAGCGAGGGGTATTTTCGTCATCCCGAGGCATCCTAACTTCATCCCGCAATTTCATACGAGTTGAACCGTTGCCTTCCGGAACTAACCATCCTCTTTTAACGTAATCCTGATAAATAGGACACGCTGCTAACAAGTGATCCTTTGCTCGGCACATGAAACAAAGCAATTGACGAGGACCCGTGTTCGAATAGGTGTTCCCATATCGAGCACTTGATCCAGAGGGTCCGGATTGATTAAATCCGTATCGATTCTGATTTCCTTCTAAGTTAGGCTGCCGTTGCGAAACAGCTGCTCCAACTAGAGAGGCCACCGTACTAAGACCTTCGCCAACTTTCAATGTCATTTGACGCATTTCTTTTAGCCATGCTTCATTAACATCTTGTTGAGATGCTAGACGCTCTTTTTCGAACTCTAACTTCTCTTTCTCATTAACACTATCTTTGGAAGCGGACTTCCACAAATCTGAGATGCCTCCTTCAACATCGTTCTCCTGCTTAATCTTTCTGACACTTTTAAGGTAGTCAAAGTTCGACTGGGCAGGTAGACCCGACGTGAGTGGATAGGCTATCTGGCTTCGTCTATACGACTCTGGGTTGGTAGAACCAATACCCGACGACCTTACGGATGTTAGGCCGTATATAGATTCGTAGTTCGACAAGGAGAAGACTTTTTCCGCCGCCGCTACAGCTTCTTTAAGCGTAATAGGATCCTCTTTTCTTCGATTACCGATCGTTGCCGGTTTTACATCTCTCCTAACTTGATCAAACACCATACTTCGAGTACTCTCTTCGAATACCTTCAGATAGGTGCGTACCGCATCTCTATTAGCTAGGATGGGTCGATCCGTCATTAACTTTTCACATTCTATTACAAACAGAACATTATAAAGTCGAAACTCGGCTTTCTGCCTTATACTCAGTGGTTCATACTCGTTAACAATTCGGTCTAACTTGTACATTGACCCTGCAACATCTAACATTTCTTCAGGAAGAATATTCCGGACCTCTTTTACGAATTCATCGTAGTTAGGCGTCCTAACACTCTTCATGCCCATGAATAGCTTTCTGGTCGGATATGTACTCCAATCCAGAGCTAGTTTTAACTTCGCATCGTCCGACGTAATGCCGTTTGAATCAAAGATCCACTCTGCCGCCTCAAACCATTGAATAACTCCGACTGGGTCTTCGATATTCAAGATAGGAGGGGTCTTATATAACTTTGGTAACTTTTCGGCTGCAGCAGCCAACTGTGTTACCGCATCATTCGAAAGGGTTGGTAACCCGATCTGAGGAATATTGTTCCGATTTGACATGTTTGTCGATGATAATAAGATAGGATGAGAAGTAGACGAGATAGAATGCGAGAGATTGAGATTTGGAAAGGAAGACTGAAACCAAGACGAGAAAATAGACGGATAATCGAAAGAAAGTGTTGGGGTTTGTGTAGAGGCGAGATTGATTGATTCGAAGTTGAAAGGATTCGGTCCTTGCTCGTTATTAGAGTTAGGACTTTCACCGATCGGTGTTAAAGGTGATTCTGGTTGTTCTCTAAACTGGTCGTCGTCGTCTTGAGACGCCGAACGTACAGCAGGAGATTTTGGGTATGCTCCAATAGAAGGACCTTCTGGCTCGTCTACTGTTGCTTTTTCTTTTGGTTTACGAGTTCGCCCTCTGTTATCTGACGAAGGGTTCACTGATTTTGCTTTTCTTTGACGTGCTTCGACGCGATCTAACTCCCCAAAGTCAACGATTTGAACTCGAGATGAATTCCGAGTGTTACGCTTTGACGATGGTTCGCCTATCTTGCTTTCGCAACGTACAAAGGGTTTTTGTGGCTTTTAGGCCTATAGATTCTTTTAGAACCCCTCGCGGTGGGCTCCAGATAACGCGCAGTGCGTGGGATCACAACTACCACAACCCAAAACCAAAACTAAACCCAAAAACGTGTTTAGGTAAGTTAGGACGGGTTCCGCCTTATCAAATTTATAAAGGTGCGAGTGTGCTTGTCAAAGGTTACGCGGGTTCCGCAAGAATCTATCACTTTTATCTTTCTTTATCCACAGGAGCTAGGGCTCAACTGCTTCGGCGTTCGACTACGGTGTAGCCTAACTAGGTTTTGGTATAACTTTGGATCGCTTTCAGTCAAAGTAGGGGCGCACTGGCCTTCCTAACTCAAACCAAACTCGAAACGGACTTTTGCCAGTGACGAAGGGGCTAGGGCTCAACTTCCTCGTATGGACTTTGGATAGATCGACAAAGGGGGGCAAGGGCTCAACTTCCCAACGAAGATAGGACAACTTTGGTATATACTCGGTTTAGTTCACCACAACCTGAACCGGACTAACACAATGCGAGGGAGCTAGGGCAATCGACCTCGACTTTCCAACTTTGGTATATACTCGGTTTAGTTCACCACAACCTTGACCGGGCAAATTTCGTAACTTTTCTTTTCTTTATTGGCTACACAGGAGTTTTCTCGCTGGTTTGCACTTCTCAGACGCCCACTCCGGCAGATACTGAGCAAAATATAATGTATGGTGAGATCCGCACTGGGTAATCTAAAGTTAGGATACATACGTGCGGAGTATATATACTGTAAAATAATAAATAATACTAAAATCCTCAAACCCAAAATAATATTCAAGAAAATGTTGAAACGTCGACTCCACTTCCAATTCCATGTAAACCGACCACCTGGATAGTCCTTCCTACTGGTTTTCGTAGGATCCTTCCATTTCGAGTAAGAGGTCCGACGAATCGGATGGGTAAACGGATCGGCTAACTTGTCCAGAGCAGAGTTAGAGCGTCCTGATAATTCCTTTAACCTTCGGATATACTCCGGTTTCTCGTTCCGCAATGTAGCTCGAGTCATAACCAAGAGGGCGTCAGGATGTCGGTACCGATCCCTGTGAACTACGGCCTAACTCTTCCAACGTACTTTGAGGTACTCTCAACAATTCCCCCGTAGAGGTCTGAAGTGTTCTAGCTTCTCATTACATAGCTTTTAATGTATGTCGCATATATCGACACTTAAGCATATCATAGCATTTCATTTCTTTGGCTTTTCGTTCCGTCTGGTACGAGTACTCAGTATCATCGAATAGTATTTCGGGTGAAACCAAGTTTAGAACTCGATAAGAGCCACTGGAATAAGTGCCACGTGTCAAATAGCCTCGCAGGTCTTCGATCCCTTGATACAAAGCCAGTAACTAGCTTATATATGAGACCCTTGGCGGGTTATGGGTGAGTCTGCTAACTTCCGAGAGTTAGGACCAAGTTCTCATAAGCCATCTATATGAAGATGTGTATGGTTTATCATCGACCAAGGTAAACAGAGTTAGGACGCATGGTCCAACCCTCGAGTAATCGCACACATAGTTGCCTAACTTGTTAACTGACGACTAGGGCTCGTCTCAGCTCTCAAGTATACTTTCCTAACTTGGAAAGTTGTACTTTGGATGATTTCACGCATGTACGCAAAACAATCGCATCATCGCGACAGTGCAACATAGATTGCCGTTAACGAGAGCCCTTTTCCGGTTGGAGGAGTTGCTATATCGACTATAACGTTTTCCAGAGTCTGTCCCTGCGCTCGATAATCTGTAAAAGCGTATGCGGGCGTGATTGGGAGTTGTCGTCGGATGAACATTTTCCGCTGAGACGTTCCTGGGAATGGTCACTGGAAATTTCACCTCCATCGGCTCCACTGGGATTACTTTTTCCTCCAACCCTCGCAATTTAGGAATCTTGGTCCGATCAAGCTTGACCAAAATATACCGTGGCAACTTTCGCAACTGTACTTCAGAAGAACCCTCCATCGCAGATTCATTCTCGTCTAGCACAATATCCACTATTTCACCTCTCGCCCCATTTGTTATGTCGAGGTCGGTATCAACATTGAACGTTACCATCACCTTCATCCCCTTTGCAAGCTCTACAACATCAGACAACCGTCGGTGATTGATTTTCTGATTTAGCCTCGATTTCAGAAGTCTTCTCTCCCAATCAGTCGCCGTAGCTTGTGTACCACTCGCGTGTCTATCTTCTGCTTCACATCTATACAGCACCTCACCGCTCTCTTTACAATGTGCCCGAACTGCCGCTTCGTTCCACTCAACTCGGGTTGCATGTCGAGGTGTTATAAGACTTGCATTACTCCATGGCGCTCGCGAAAAATCGGTGTCACATTCTCCACCTGTAATCACCAATTTCTTCAGCATCGCCAAATCTCCTTCTTGAACAACACCCTGACGCAGTCTTCTCAAGAAATCCCTCCATACCTCATCACTGACTCGTCGTTGTTCTTTCACAATCACCACCGTATCGAAATCTTCATATATCTCCCGTCCAATTTTCATCAACTCTGTGTCCGAATTCTGTGTGGGGTAGTACAGCGCATCGTGTCTTCCACAGACCACCGGTTCAAACTGGTGAAGATCGCCCACTATAATGACATTGATTCCTCCAAAGGAGTCATTTCGGTTTGCATGGGTTAAACCTTCTACGGAGATTCCGACGTTTCGTGATAATTTTGCGAAAATAGTTTTCGATATCATGGAATATTTGTCGATGATGAGATATCTCCATTGACGCCACCGTTCTTGCATCTTTTTTTTCATCGTTTCCGACAGCTTTCCTCTTTGGTTCAAGTTTGCAATATTGTGCAGGGTTTTCCCGTCAACCAATGATGCAGCTACTCCTGTATAAGAAGACTTCACCAGCATCTCTTCACCCCCTCTTTGGCTAAACATCCATGTAATACTTTGGATAACTTTCGACTTCCCTGTCCCTCCCTCGCCGTAAATGATCATTCGCAATCTCGGAATGTTTTCTTTTGCCATTGTACTTTTCAGATGCCACTCCACAATGTCAAAGGCTCGACGCTGGTCCACGTTCAGCATCGCTTTCTCAACCGCATCCAAAGATGTCTCTGGTGCACATGGAGGTTCTTCATTCGGCGGCGTTCGATGGTCGTTTGCTTCTCCAATTATGTCTGCCATTGTTCGGACATCAGGAGGTAACGTAAACAGTGAATCCGATGGAACCTCCTCGTGCACATCATCCATAAAGTTTATCTGTTGTCTTTTCACCGCCATCTGTGATCGCCAGTGTTCCAGATACTCCGTATCCCTCCCATCCGCCTTTCGTGCCAGCGCCTGTGTTTTTAACGGACTAGATTCGTCAACGATTCGATCAAAAATGCCCGCAATTTGAGCTATCGCTACTGCTTCACGAGCATGTGTGAGATCTCTCACGTTAGTCGACGGCTTTAGCAGGCGCTCCATGTCGGTTCCAGCTAAATTCATTTCGGAGCCGGCGTTGTTATCGCTGTCAACCATATCGCTGTCTCCTGTCGTACCATCATGGTCGTCCCCCCCCCGCTGCCTCATCCTTCTTGGCATTGTCCATCGCGGTCTGCGCTTGATGCAAAAACTGTGTACCAGCAATGATAAACTTTCGTTTTGCATCTGCTTTGCTTATGAAGGCAGAGTATGCGGATTCCCATGTCTCCGTTACAGTCTTCAAGTCCACTGCTAGATTACGCCACGGTTTCAACAGCATCAACATTGATGCGCAAAAGGCATCTTTTGTATCGTCATCATCTCTTTTTGGGAACCACCCTCCTGTGACATTCGGCAAATTTCGATGATCATTTGACCGTATAACACGTTCTCGCGTCAATGCATTTGGGTGTCGAGAGTCATATTTCGACCTCAAATTTCGTGGCCTACCCCGTTGATTCTCACCACTGCTTTCTGCACCGCTATCAGCCCGTTTACTTTCTTTTTGGGCCTCGTCATAGGTGTCCACGATGAAATCCAACAAACAAATGTGATTGAGGTTGGTTCCTCGGAGAACGTAATCAGTGAACTGACTCTTAGCGAACACCGTTCCGTTGTCTGCCACGGTCAATGTTTCGTTGGGAACCTTTTATGAATTAGCTTGTATCATAATTGACATGCACAACTGATCACCTCTTCCTGTGTGAACTCATTCCGGTTCGTGGAGCTGTATATTTTCTTGAATAACGCTAAACTTGTACCTTTCATATAGTGCTTACCTCTCTGTCACCTCCTTTGTGATCATTTTTTGCCACTTCAATGCTGGGAACATTCTCCGAAGTTGACTCGAAAAGGTGTTCCATCGAAGAACTGTGTACATATGGGAGCTGTGAACATCTCCCCAGCCCATCAAATACGACATCACCAGCGGTGCTGAAAGTTCTTGCTCCCGGTTTATCGAATTCAACATCCTGAACAACAATGTTTTCTGGCCTCTTTCCAGTTCTTTTCGCGCTTCATCTTCCACTCGACGCAAGTGAGATTCCATTCCCTTTGCCAGCACTGCAGAAATATTGAACTGATGTTTCTGCGCTTTGCTCATATAGGTGGAATTGTAAAACAAGATATTCACCACCTCCCGTCCATTCAGTAGAGGTTTGATGTCGTTATTGCACCCAACGTTCACTGTCACGGAAGGATTCCAACTATTCATGAACTCGTACGACCGCTTGCATCGCCATTTCCCTGATTCTTCCACGACATCATCCTCCGACTTCTCAAATGGAGCATTGCGCTTGCATCCCCAAAGCCCGTTTTTCTTCACCACAAGACACCGGCCTTTTTGACACTTGTGAACTTGTTCCGCTTGTACTATTGTTAACTCATGAGCCTGGAGACGATCCTCATATGATGGTAGAGAGGGATTCGGTGGTCGGCTGTATCCAGCATTTGGATCCTTTTCGATTTTCTCCACAGATGTTTTGTCTTCAAATCCAGGCATATATGCTCGAACATTCCGTTTTATAAACTCTACCATCTTCTGGCGGAAGTCGTCACTTTTCAGAAGAGATGTTGTTTCATCAACGGACGGCGCATGGCGGAACCAGAGAAGCATATGTGTATGCAGCGTCCCTCGGTTTTGAACCTCGTCTACACCCAAGTAAGCATTCAGTTCTCCAAAGACACCTGTCTTCCTTTGGATCAAAAAGCGATTGACCTTGATCCCAAACAGGGTTTCAAGAATTGTGTTGATAATGAAGTGATGAAACTTCGCTGCTGCAAATGGGTCCTGAGCTACATTTCGCGCTCTAGCGGTAGAATCTGGCCCCGTTTCTTTCACAAAGTTGTCCAGATCAATATCCACTCTGGCAAAAACTTGCGCGATGGGGTTGTGGATGTCAGCTGGGTTAATCGTAATCCATACAGTTGGTGGTCCTTCCATCATTGTCGTGGACCAGATCTTGCTGCGATGAGCCATACAAGCGGCATCGGAACCTTCTACCCTTGCTGCAGCGCCAAAAACATGCTTACGCAGTGTTCGTACTGCTGCGTTTGATATTGGCTTCTTTGCATCCTCTTCTTCCGCTGATTGCTTCAAATCTTTTGGGGTAACACTCGATATGATTCTCATTTGCCTCTCAGCATCTGGCCCCGACATCTGGATCTTTGCTGACGACATCGCTTCCCTCTTTTGAACGATGGAGAACATTGTGAATGGGAAGTGTGGATGGAGGCGAAATCGCCGATCGTGATATTCCAGCGCCCACCGGATATGGTCTTTGAGTGATATCTCAATGGGCCGCGTCTTCTCGAAACCACCCATTCCATATGGAAACAATGATGGGAAAGTCAATTCGCTGAAGTTCATATCACTGAATGGAGAAGGAAAGTCGGACGCAGGTTTGGTACTGTGCCGAACAGCGTATCCGCCTTCTTTGCCGTCACCCCATAATCTCGCCATTCCCCACTGCTGCAACTCCGACGCTGTCGTTGTATTCATATCGGTATCGTGGAATCCCGTGTAGTGTAATGGGATCACGTCCGCTGCAATATACAGATTACTCCAATTATTATGTTTCAATCTGCATTGCCGCTTACCTTCGCTTGATCCTGCTGCACTTGGTTCACAGTCTCCACTAGACACTATTTCGACATCTTTGCCTTCAAACAGCATGTTACTTTGCGATATTTAACCGTGATCATCTGTATCATTGGCAGCTTACCGTTTTGTTCTGGTAATGGCACATATCCACCTTCTTCCATCGCTGCGACTTCGGGGTCACTGGTTTGACAGATCAGAGCTTCTAGCTCCCGTGGTATATTGTCTTCAGGCAAAAGTGCCAAGTTTGTTTCCGATATTGACACCTTCCGGAAATAACCATTGTGACCACGGTACCACCCCAGTGCGTCAAAAACAATGTTTCTTCGAACGCGAAATGTATTTTGTAGCCACCTACGCGGCAATTTCCCCCTTCCAATGAATGAAATTGTAATCAGCGATGGTAGAATATCTGGCTTGCGAGGCAGTAGTTGGCCTTCCATCATTTTCGCTACGTCTTTCATGTTTTGTTCAAATGTCACCACGGTTCCGCTCAGCCCAGACTGCAAACCCTCGACATCTCCCGTGAATGTTGTTGGGTACAGCTTTACTGCATATACTCATGGATAATTCAGCGATAACAGCAGCTGCGGTCTGGCAATGTGAGCGACAAAACCTGCCAAGGGATGTCGCCTATCCAGAGGTTGTTGCAAGCGATAACGCAGGTGGATTCTGGCCATCTCCTGCCAATTCCGCACAACATTTCATGCACAATATCAACTTCTTTTCCCGTCTTCAACTTTCAAGCCTTTTTCTTCCAACAACATTCCTTCCACCACGTATTGCCCCTCGTGTGGTACAAACGGCTTTAACCGTACCCGCTGTTTAACGGACATATCCTGCAAACTCCATTTCACAGTGTCTTTTGCCATCACCTCTCTCGCACACACACCACATATTAAACTTCTTACAGCTGCGTTCCCAGTGTGATTATAAAACTCTTGATAACACCGATGCGCTTCGCTGTTTGACGGAAGTTCTAAGAATTGCGCAATGTCATGACTATTCTCCCATGCTTCAGATTTTCGGGGGAACTGTATCTCGACTTCTTTGTCTTGACCAGTGGAATCTGACATGGACGTCTTCTGCTTTTTTCTCCTTTCATTGACCTCGTTGTCGTCTTCGGTATGACCACTTTCCTTTCTTTTCAGCAGGGTGTTCGCCTTGTCCGTAAACGTGTCTCCGCCGTTGTTCACCAAAAAGGTAATGATTGTATCCTTATGCTTTCTTGCATCTCGAGTCAGGACCAACCCCATTTCCTGCGCAGTGCTAAGCATATCTTTCACTGAAAGATTGTGAAGATGTTCCATATTGGGTGGAGAGAAAATGTGATGTGAGGTCTCATTCCGACCGAACTCAAAACACGCAGTGATGTCACCATTTATCACTCAGCTCAGACATTGCCATGAATGATATTCACCTGTATGTTGAGCTGCTCTTTCTCTTCGTCACCCTCATCTGGATCATGGATGAACTTCTACAGAAACACCGTGAAAAACTTGTGGATTCTGATCTATATCACTACCTTCCCAACATTGCTTTGTCCGATTTTGTTTGGACTCGTCCGAGGGGAACAAACACCAAAGTTCTTGTCAAATCTGACGGTGACAATAACATGCGTGATGGCGACGAAGACGAGGCCATCTTCAGCATCATTGCTACTGTATCAAAAGAAGATACGTACATCAAAGCTGATGGAAATTATGCGGTAACTACAAACTAACTCTTGCAAGAACCATGTTTCAATTATTATCAGGGACCAACTGAATACGTGAAAGACCTCGCCGATGTCAAGCTTGCGTTTGCACTAACACCTGTCACCAATCATCAACAACTTTCACAAGACTTTGCAAACGCCGTAAGCTTGATCAAAAAGTTGCGGGCTGACACCGGCCTCCTTGGTCGCAAAGAGGGCATCGTAATTAAGAGCGGTAATGTGGACAAGATTCGTTTGCAATATTGTGTGTTTCGTGTACGTTGTCCTTGCTCATCTCTGCGCATTCACATTTGACCATCCTCTTTAGAAGAGGACAGCTGAGGATGATATCAATGCGGGCAAAGACAATGATGCAAATCCAGGTATGATTTCACCGTTTCCCTTGTATTGAATTTAACATTGCGCAGTTTCTGAATATAACTATCGGGGCTATCCTGTGGACTCCTCTCAGGCCAGATTGGAGCTGAAAGACATGGGGAAAAGCCGATCAAATGAATCCATTTTCAACGTGATTCCATTCATGACCGAACATGGACAGTGCGTTCCACCCTCTCAATACAGGGAACTGCTCATTGGCTCAACCGTCAACGCAATCTTTTCCGTGTCACATAACGCTATTGCTAAAGGAAACGTTGATCGGTTCACGGCTGATCTGGTTGGAATGAGCATTGTTGCTCCCGTGGCCGTGGATTCACCAGAACGATACACAAACATCCAATTGAGCTTTCCTCGTCTTTCTTCTGCGGCTAAACGTAAAGCCACCGAAGCTTTCGCAAGGCAATTTTCCTTCATAGAGTCTCAGAACGCTTCCACTCTGTCGTCTTCTGAACTTGAAACAGAGCGGGAAAATGAGGACACTGATACCGCTGAATCGTCGAATACGGCCAATTCATCACAAACACCTTTGGAAGAATCGACAAGGAAAAAGGAAAAGAAAAAATCTCGTTTAAACTGAATGTACATTATTGCCACTTGTGTACTACTACATCCCTGCGGACAATGTTATATTGCTTCTTTGTACGGTTTCTTTGTACAGTTTTCCCAATGTTATCACTGTTTCACATATTGTCCCGTTCTAAATTTTGCTTTTAACCATTGTGTTTCACCGATATGCCTCTTCACTTCTCCTGTGGTCGAGATACTCAGCTTGTATTTTACGGCAAGGCGTTTGTTTGCATTTCTGATGATGCTTCTCTGTGCTCTGCCACTCTTCACGAAAACCCAGCAGGGAATAATGCCAACATGGATATACACCTTTGTTGGGAAAACCACAACCTGTTATGCTACAGAGGTCCCTCAAGCAACAGCATCATACACGATGGCTTGTACCTTGAAATAACCGGTGAAATAGCTCAATTTGATCATTCTACCGTGTCTTCCGTATGTTCAACTTCGCTCGTGGGCGCTCCCTATCTGACCACTCCCAGCCACCGAATATAGTCATTCTGGGACCTCCTACGGGATTCCTCTCCCACCTAAGACCACACTACCGCGCAGTTCTCAACCTTTTGAATGCCATTGTAGATGAAAAACGCGATCCCTCCATTGGCACACTCGTCCAAGGCTTAACAACTTTTGTACCGAATACTTTGCTACCACGAATCAAGGTCGATATTGATGATAACTCTTTCGTATTTCATTTGTACTGTTCCCAGCTGAATCGTTCTGATTCTTGACATAACAGATCATTGATAAGGATGGCATTGCTATCCCTTTAGCGAACGGTATCCCGCGTCTGTTCCGCAAAATGATTACCATTGAATTCACACTTGAACATCACCACAACAGCGAACGGGCCATTGACTATTTCGTCGCTCGCGCTCGGGAAGTCCGAACCGTTGAGGAAAATTGTAGTAAACAAATCCTTCGTATCAATCAACGCTTGCGAGAACTATCTATTTGACTTGGAATGTACTACTTTTCCTTTCCAAATGCTATTAGTATCAGCATCTGGTCTCTGATGGAGCAAGGTCTGGGCCGCGCCAGCGGCGCTTATGAATCGGATGGATGCGGAAAAATCGACGGAAGGCTTGAACCCGGCTTTGACCGGGCCGATGTTTTATTCCCACCCCGCATTCTGTCCCGCTCAACAAGGACGATGGCGTCGAGAAGAGTTATTTCCCGTCTCATCAATGCATCCCAGCATACTTCCTGCCCATGCCATGGAAATGCTGGTCACTCTTATCCTCACCAAGCTGCTGCTGTAAACCAGGTCAGGTCAATGGCCACCCCTGTTCAAACGGTTCAGAAAGAATATGCGTTCCAAGTTAGTGCCAACTTATGCAACCTCGCCCTTCTAATTCTTTATCAAAGGTTTCCGGTTCAAACTTGAGGTTCGGGGATGGTGTAACAGCAGAAGTTGGAATGGATCTGAAAAATATGAACGCCCGCAAGGTGAGCGCAACGTGTCATGTTTCTTTCGTGTATGTATCCAACCTCTCGCTAGGTTGCAGTCTTCACTGACCCCAACATTGCCAATCTAAAGCCCATGAAAATAGTGAGTCTTGAAACTGGTCAACTTATGTTTTTTTTTCATTCCATCATGCCGAAAAGGCGCTTCGTTCATTGGAATCTCAAACGGATCTACCTTTTGAAGTATATGACCAAGTTCTCGCTGAGCCGACGGAAGATAGCTGGAGAAAGGTGAGTACCTAAATCGTATGCTCAGGACAGCCTATACCCACAACACGGGAAAAGGCCATCTCCTGGGCCAGGGAAGGCGACTTTAGCCATTTTCTCGCGTATGTTTCGGCCGTTGAGGCATATCTCTCTCCTAACATATTTTCACTGTAGTGTCGGTGGTGGGAGTGTCATAGACACTGCCAAAGCAGCCAACCTGTGCGTATGTGCTCTGCCAAATGGATTGCAAGCTGCTCACCTCTTTGTTCGCTCTAGCTTTGCCGTATATAAAGACTCGGACCTATTTGAGTTCATCAATGCGCCGAGTAAGAGTCCAGATACCCGCTATCCCCAGAAAACTTAACTTCACATTAGTCGGGCAAGGTCGCCCAATCCAACACGCTCTCCGTCCATTAATTGCTATTCCAACAACGGCCGGGACAGGCTCAGAGACAACTGGTGCTGCTATTGTAGACATAACCTCTCGATCTTTCAAGACTGGGATAGCGAGCTCGGCTCTCCGTCCGACTCTGGGTAAGAATTAACGCCCTATCGTACAAATGATGCTCCCCGAACCCGTGTCCGCAGGTATCGTGGATACTCAAAATACTGAATCATGTCCTACCGCCGTGCATATCAGTGCCGGTTTGGATGTTCTTTTCCATAGTATGGAAAGTTACACGGTCATTCCGTGCGTGTCCTTTGCTTTCTTCTGACCACAGTTCTCACGTCGAGGCTTTCAGCTACAACGAACGTTCTCCCCGTCCAACCAATCCCATTAATCGACCAGCTGTTTGAGTCATTCCATTCTCGGTATAATCAATCTTCGATTGACTTGTTTAATCTTATTTAGTATCAGGGAAGTAATCCAGTCGCAGATGTCTTCTCTCTATGGGCTCTGCAGACCACCGTCAAATACCTCCCCCGAGTGGCTAAACATCCGGACGACGAGGAAGCTAGAAAGCAAATGCTGTAGGATATTCTTACTCTTTGAGAACACTAATGCTGATCGTTCCTTCATAGCTTAGCAGCATCTTTCGCTGGGATCGGTTTTGGAAACGCAGGAGTTCATCTCTGCCATGGGATGAGTTATCCGGTACCTTGCTTCTATTCATTCGTCAAGTATTTTCATGCCCATCGTGAATCCAGATCTCAGGGTTGAATAAAAAAGGTCCGAAATACCAGCACGCGGGATACGAAGTCAACCATCCTATCATTCCTCATGGAGTCAGGTCAGTCTGAAGATCATATATTACTATAAAATCACTCAATATATAATCTTGTAGCGTTGCCCTAACTGGTCCGGCAGGTAAAAGCATCAATTTCATATTCGAAATTCTAAACCTGACTATGCATCGCTAGTTTTCCAATTTACCTCGCCATCGAGCCCAGACAGGCACAGGCAAGCTTTAGCGATTTTCAACAATAGCACCGTTACGGACCCAAGTGTTGCCCGCATCCCCGATTCGGAGTTGGGCGCTCATCTCTTCGAAGCTATCGCGCGCTTTTTGGACGGCCTTGGAGTTCCGCGAGGGTTGAAAGCTGTCGGGCAAGTCGACGTGCCGTATTTTCTCTGGATGTTTAGCGTTAACCTGTACATTAGATACCAAAACAAGGATATCGGCAATCTCGTTGAAGGCACTATCCCTCAGAGACGTGTCTTGGATCTAGCTCCAGGAATCGGGGATGTCGTCGGCGAGGACGGAAGAGAGCACTTGACAAGAATATTTGAGAATTCGATGGAATACTGAGGAAATATTATTCAATTGATATGCTGCTCCTGTAACATGTACACTAAATTGTATTGCTATTGCTCTGAAAAGAACCTTTCAATTTTCGAAAACGCGTCGCGTCACCATTACACGTGACTCTGCATCACCTTGAAATCAAACGGCCGTGTCCAACTCTCTCCCTACCCTCGTGCGAAGTAATAATAATGACGGTCGGTTATCCTTCCCCGTAATCCGAGGACAACTACTCAAATATTTTTACCAGGATCTAACCTACTGCTATTTGCACATGTCCAAGCATGATTTGCAAGTGCTGGATACTTTTGAAACGCCAGATTACATCAAAGGAGAGCTTTCAGATGATGGTAGAGGACCATTCTGCCTGTCGCTCGACATTGGGGGTACTTAGGATGTCTAACCTCCTTAGAACTTGATATTCCTCAGCACATGGTGCCTCCAAATCCTGATGACTCTGATAGTAAGTTGTTCTACTCTGAATTACAAAAAAAACCCTGATAGAGCGATCAAAGATTCGGATTTGCCTTCTCATGTTCACCCATCGTATCCTTATGGAAACCCTAAAAATATTAAACACCCGGCTTCAAGACCTCGACCACTATATGACCCAACCTCGCGCGCTCTCTTCGAAGATATGGGCTATGAAGGGAACGGGGTGGCTGGTGCGCTTAGATGGAAGGACCTCGCACTTGACCAGTTGTTGCCAGTTGACGAAAAAAAAGAGATGGCGCTAAAAGCAGCAGAGGCGCGGAAAATGGCCAGTGGAACTGGGAGTCAGAATCCACACGGGCAGCAGCCCACAGCTCTAGCGCAGGACGACCAGATCAATGACGAAGCCGAAGAGGGAGATGATGAGGAGAACGATGAAAATGAGGATGACGAAGATGAGGATGAAGACGAAGATGAAGACGATAGTGTGGAAGATGAAGATGAAGACTAAGTAGACATCAGCCCTTGGCGAGTATAGTGGCTATTAGGGCTTCTCCGATATCTTCCTGCAACAAATCTTTGACATCACATTCTTGTTCGAGTGACCAATCGTAGGCATCCAGCAGGATCGTATCGGTAAGAGGGATCGAGTGTGATACTAGAACAGTGATAAGATTTGTCACTCTGGAAATGGCCGCTCGAGTAGATTCGTCGATTTCCTACGAAATAAATACTGAGTATAGTGCCTTTCGGAGCGCGCGTCGACACGCACATCATTCCTGCTCGAATAGACGGCTTCCGCATCAAACCCTTCCTCACCCTCACGTTCGTTTTGTTTGACGTGCTTGTTGACCCAGATGTAGCCATTCAAACCCAGTATAAGGTCAACTCCGCAAGGCAATGAGATGAAATGTGATTTTAAACGTCGAATGAGAATCGGTGGCACGGTCGCCAGTTGACCGTTACGGAGCTATGCCAAAAATTTAGCAATCACGTTTGTAGAACAACTTGGCACAAACCTTGCCATAACTCAAAGACCGAGTGTGCAATGACATTGAGCCATCTCCAAAAAATGATTGAACTTCAGCGACCAACAGGTCACCTTCTTCGAAAAAGGTGCGCATCTGCAGCTCGTCACTCTCAAGTTTGCGTCGCTAATTCACTGGTGAGGCAGGTTTGATACCAGTAGAAGAGAGCAGCATACCTGAACACCGCCTGGAAGGTTAACGGATGAAAGCATAAGGATCGCATCTTGCCTCGAGTTTGCATCAACTTTCCACCGACGAGGTTGCACCTAGTGCAAGATGAGTAAAAAATCGGCCTACGGCTGATTCTATACCTCTGTGATTCTTCCTACGACAAGATCACCAACCTCTGGATTATATCTAAAGGCAATGTCAGGATTTCCAACCACATAACCGAGCATAGGGCGCTTACCGAGTACGCGCTGCTCGAACTGTGATGAGTTTATTTACGCGTTCGACTATTCCGGTGACAGAGGCGATGACTTGCTCATTATCAACATACGTGCCATGGCCACTGGAAGCCATGAATTTAACTATCCAAAACGAAAAAAAAAAAAAAATTGCAGCTCACCGCATATAATCTTGTGCAGATGTAAGCGATTCTCCCGGCCAAGTCAATTTCGTTTCACCCGACTCCAAAAAATCCTCATAGTCTTCATCCATATCTGCATCGGCATTGTCTGGACTGCTGACGCTGAAAGTCTCCGGAGGACGTCGAAAGGACGTAAACTCGAACATGGTCGGACAGGGTAAAGATTAAAAGATTTGACCACGTGGTTTTGCAATCCTTTCTCTCATGTCCAATCGCACCAGTGCATTCAGACCCTGCATTGATCTTCACGGAGGCCAAGTCAAACAAATCGTCGGTGGAACGCTATCGGACTCCAATCCGAACAATCTCAAAACAAATTTCGTTTCTCAGTCAGGATTCAGTCGACTTGTGGTTTTTAGAATGACCTAACGCGAGGGCGATAGGAAAGCGCCGGCTGAATTTGCTCGTCTTTACAGAGATAATCATTTGGAAGGCGGCCATGTCATTAAACTAGGTGTGGGAAACGACGCAGCAGCCAAAGAGGCCCTTGCAGCTTGGCCAGGTGAGGACTAGAATAGCTAGGGACAACTGCTCACTTTTGTTATTCAGGCGGCCTGCAAATCGGGGGAGGAATTACTGATGAAAATGCTGTAGAGTGGCTGGGTGCAGGGGCGAGCAAGGTGATTGGCATTCCCGTTTTTTTCCGCTTCAAGTTTCCCCAATCTTTTGCTTTCGCTTCCAGGTGATCGTCACCTCCTATCTCTTCCCAAGCGGCAAGCTTTCGCTGCAAAGGCTCGAAACCATCTCCTCGATCGTCGGGAAGGACAAACTTGTCATAGACGTTAGGTATGGATCGACATCTTGCCGTCACACACACACGCTAAAGGCCTCAAGGTAGCTGTCGTAAAAAAGAAGAGAAGTGGTTCGTCGCCATGAATAAATGGCAGGATATAACGGAGATGGAAGTTTGCCAGGGTCGGGTTGTGGACTGAATCCATGCGATTCGATGTACTGATCCGGATTTTTTTAAAAGAATCACTGGATATTCTATCTCAGTATTGCAGGTGCGCCGCGATTCTTTTGATTGGCTGGCTCTTTTCGCTGAACTAGCTGCCGTGTCAGCGAATTCTTGGTACATGCCGCAGATGTCGAGGGCCTTTGTCAGGGCATAGATGAAACCTTGATTGCAAGTCAGTCTTGTCCCTGCCTGATCTTTTTGGCATACCAATTCTAGCTCAGAACTGGGCAAGTGGAGCCGGATACCAGTAACTTATGCAGGCGGTGCCAAAGGTGACTGCAATCGTGGTTTTAGTTTTATGCGTGCTCTTTTCACCTGTTTCCCAATCTCAAGACATCTCTGATCTTGACCTCGTTGATCGTCTTTCCGGGGGAAGAGTCGATTTGACGTACGGAAGGTATCATGTTTCCACTTTCAGCCGGTTCGGTTCGCATTGAAGCTTGGGTAACAGTTCGTTGGACATCTTTGGGGGCTCACTTGTTAAATTCGATGAGCTCGTGAAGCTTTCAACACATTTTACAAAGTCGGGTACAAAGTTATCTTGACAGAACAATAAATAGAGATATATATGCGTGTAGATATATCTGGTTTCGGCAAAGAGGAAGTCAGTCGATATAGAGGCCGCTACATGCTTTTGGATGGTGATGGGGGGTTGCGCATACTGGGGTTAAGGCATCTAACTGGTGAAACGTCTATTTCCCATCATTGGGCGGCGCCAGCTGGATTCCCACTCCTTCAAGGCCTTTACAAAGCCAGAATTTGGTTTGATGCATGCTCGTTGACGGTGGACGAGAGCGAATGCGCCATCGTACGACATGCCGTAGTTACGAATGAGCTATATATCGCCATAAAAGTAAGTCCTTTATCTGCGATTCCTCAAAGAGTCGTTTATGAAAGCTTACATAGGCAATTACCACTGCAGCGCTGCGAGATACGCCCTGTTTGAATTGAGATGAACAAGTGTCCGATGATAGGTACAGGGATATTTTACTCACCTGCTGACAATGGACGAGAACATTGCGGCCGCTCCGTAAAGCACGGTCAATGGAATTGCAGGCGTCTTCTAGATGGGGTTTGATGGTTGGATTCAATAAAGATGATGATAGAGAATTGTTTGACAGGGATACCTAGATGAGGTTTGAGGTCTGCACTGCTGGTGTCTAGTATTTCAATCTTGAAGCTCGTTGTTTTCATGCCATTCGCGTCGGTCTCTGGAAGGGGAGGAAGCCAGGGGCATCCAAGACTTGGACAAAGTGGGAGACGCGATAGGAGCGCAGGAGTTCGTGATCTGAGATGGCGGCCATTGCGCCTATGTAGAGGGAGCCCGTAGCGTGAGTGGGAGAGGAGGGGGAGGGGGCTGGGGCAAGGACGAGATGCATGGGGGTGCAGAGAGCCTGCATGACCTCGGGTGGTAGATTATCGAAGCGAATCATGGCAGAGACGGAGGATGGATTGAAAGACTAAAAGTACTTTATATGAGACGGTCTAGACTCCACTGATGTAAAAAATCATGTGCCTTTTATTATAAATCAGGTTCTGGTACACCCTTCGTATCCTCTCTCCATCTTTTCTCGGCACACCCGGACGTACTCTGGCAGGCCTCCGACGTACAGCAGTGGCTCAGACCGCTGTCCCGGTATATTCCGGCCCATGAACACCGACGTCGGGGCCTCAAACAGGCCCTCTGACATGCTCTGCTCGACCTGCTCGAACCAGGCTTCCTCGGCCTCCTGCAAAGGTTCAATCCGTGTCAGACCCTTATCCATCATGTCCTTGATACATCCATTTATCCACTCCCCTTGCGCTTCCTTTCAATCAGCCATATCAATACCCAATTCAATGAATTCTGGAACCACGCACAATGCAGCTGGGCCCGTTCGCCAGGGCAGTGGGTGCATGCACCCCATACATAAAAAACATATTCGGGTGCTTGCAGCTCATCATTCCTAAATATGTCCGCACGCCCTTGGCCCATTTATCACCTATACTCATCCCATCTGTCCCTATCAGGTCGATCGCTGTTATGCCGCCTGTCAGGAAATGAAACCCTGTCGCCAGCACGATCACGTCAAAGTCTCGTTCGCGTCCATCCTCCGTCAAAATCCCATTCTCTGTAAATTGGACGATTGAATTTCGAGCGAGGTCAACGAGTTCGACGCTCGCAAGATTGAATGTCTCGAAATATCCCATTTCCAGCGAAGGCCTCTTGGCTCCCACAGCGTGCGGCGGTACTTTGGGCGCAAGAATATCTTGTACCTCACGGTCTTTAATTTTATCCAATACTTTGGATCTCCAAAATGCATATAGCTCGCTATTCGCTTCTTGGTTCCGTCGAATATCCTTAAAGTTGCCTGCGATCAGCTCTAACCCTATTCTGATCTGTTAAGAAAAATTATCTGTCTCCGGTCCGGTCCGGTCCGTCGTACCTCCACACCGGCTCCACAAGTCCTCAAACATGAGATACCTTTCTTCCGGCGTGGCTTCAGACGAATTTTTTGGATACAGGTCATAGTAGTGACCGCCTTGAATGAATGTGAGCCTCTGGTTTAAGTAAATACCAGGTCAGTTAAACTGACCAAATGTCTGTCGACGCCGGCGGAAGACCATTTCGTACATCTTGCGCTTCATTTGTTTCGACGTCTCTTCATCCAGGGCCTTTTGGCGCATAGGAAAAGCAATGTTCGGTGTTCGTTGGAAAACTGTAAGTTGAGCAGCTTCCGGACCGACGTCTTGAACTACCTGTACGCCGCTGGCGCCTTTGGAAACCACCCAATTAGCAGGGACGAGAATTTTCTATAATGGATTTTTCACCTGTACCAATGACCGCAACCCGTTTACCTCGTAGATTGATTCCTTCCTGTGGCCATCGCGCAGTGTGATGACACTGGCCCTTGAAATTGCTCATTCCCTCAAAGCTCGGGATGTATGGTCTAGTTGCGTAACCTACGCATAAGAGAAGAAATCTTGGACGGACGACAGAACCATCCTGGGACGTGACGAGCCATCTGTTCTCATCTGCGCTCCATGTTGCCGATACCACCCTTCGGTTGAAAACGATGTCCTTGCGTAGATCCAGCTTTCGATCTACGTACTGGAAGTAACGTCGCAGCTCGGTCCAGTCCGGATACCGCTCTTTCCACGAGAAATCCCTCCAAAGGACCTCATCCTGGTACTCGTACACCGGGACAACAGAATCAACTCGAGCTCCCGGATATCTGTTCCAGTACCAGACACCACCTACATCGCTGGCTTCTTCATAAATCTTTACTTGTAATCCCAATGACCTTAGGTGGTGCAGTTCATACAGCCCAGCGAATCCAGCGCCGACGACAAGAGCATCGAGGTCATGCAGCACGGGATCCATGGAGAGGAGCGGGGGGTGAGAGATTTATTGGAAGCAAACCAATTGCTCTCACTTTTATGTAGTAAATAACATGGGAATGTGCTACTTGTAAACGGTCATGCCATTATCAGATGACGGGACTCTTAGGGGACAGAGTCCGGGAAACACTCCGAGCAGCTCCGAGACTCCGAAAAGAATGCCGTTGATAAATTACATAGATTACACCCCTAACTCGTCTCCGTCGCTTGTCCCATTCCCAGCCCACCTGCAAAAGGTCCAACATTAGGTATGCATATAGCTATTCCGACTGAGCATATCTAATGAGGCCCTTTCAGGCGCTCTGCGGGCTCAGAATAATCCAGTGTTTTGACTTTCTCCAGTCTTTCCCCCTCAATTTCTTTCTTTCTTTTTTTTTGTCGTTTATTTGGATGCTCTGTCTCTACAGCCATTTCCTTCAATGCTCATCCGACTGATTCCCTCAGTCTCGCAGCCGACGGTTCTGTTCAAACTCGTATTCGAAAACCTCCCAGAGACGCTTCAGACTCCTACAGCATGGGTCGAACATCTGACTGCTCTAGACTCTGATGACCTCGAAATTCCAGAGTCTCTACATGCCCTTGATAAATCCGCCGGGATTGTTTCTTTGTGCGACGAAGTCGTCTTCAACATGGTCGACAACAAGATCAGATGTGTACTTTGCGACGGAGAGGTGGAGGAATGGAAAATTGGCTCAGAACATCAGGCTCTCGCGGCTCATCAGCGTACAGATGACCTGGCACGAAGACTAGGTAGTGTGATTAACGATGTGAATGAAAGTGCGGCCGAGATGCAAAGGGAGCATATCCGCGAAGAAGAAGCGCGGAAAGACCAGCAGAGACTGAGAGAGGAGGTGGAAGAAGCTGCAAAGCTACTGGAACCCGGGACTCGGTGCAGCTCCTTCAGCCGGAAGCAGGGTAGGCCCGGCCACAAGAAGCAGCGCTCTTTGCTCATGAACCTCGTTTCGTAAGTCGTCTCAAATCGCCGTCTGTTGTGCACGGTATTGATTTCTCTCATAGATCATTGATTTCTCTCAACTTGAACTCTCCACGGTCTCCTCGTTCTCTACTTTCCTCTTTTCCTCCCTCACCAACATCCTCTCCGCCTTCTTCGCCTCGAGCATCCAGTGAAAATTATGTGACTCAAACTGTATCTGCGCCTCCGACGCTCTCGCGCTCAGTCACTCTACCCGCATGGAAGAGCCGAAGATCGCGACCAGTTTCGACTCCCTCATTATCAACGCCGTCTTCGATTATCGAATTGCCGCTGCCTTCACCTGTAGTAGTCATTGTAGGTCCTCCTCCTCCTCCTCCCCTTTCCCCGCGTGCTCTTCGACGCCGAGCTCGTTCTTCTCTCGTGGACGCATTCAGAATACATGTCCTACCGGAAATTACTAGGAGAGTCCGCTGTTCACACTCTGCTGTGAATGCTCCTGTTGCTATTTATGGTTCTGATACCTCGGCGCCATATTACCGCTGGGTTGTCTCAAGCACTCTCAAGCGTGTAGATGCTCGGCTAACTGAAGTCAGCAGAGAGCTGAAAGTGGAAATGGACGCTCTCGGGATTGAATTGAGTTCTTCAGCGCTGAGTGGTCTAACGGGATTCGGTATGTAATCAGAGCCAATACTTCAACATGCGACGCTGATGGCTCCCAAGATTCAAACGATGTTGGTAGTGCCACGGATCTACAGCGACTGGACTCGCCTTCGTGTACCAGCGGTAGCGAGGGGCAACTCGTATCTTCAGAGGGCGGAATCGCAACAGGTGAAAGTGGCTCAAGAGGCGCTGCTCATGTCGTTCCAACTATTACGGAAGTTGTAGAACATTCATTGACAGAGAATTATGTTCGCCGTCCCACTTCTATCTCTTCCGCGCATCACAAAGTATCTCTATTATCCGAAATACCCCCACCTGTCCATCCAGAGTTCCCTTTACCACAGAGTTTCAGAGAGCTTTTGACGCAACACAACGATCTATCTGCGGCGCATCAACGACTAGTCCATTTACTCCTCACTTTACATGCACGTGCCGCTGCCACTGCTTCAGATATTGTTCAGAGAGAGGCCGTGCTAGAAGTCAGGAGTCGTAGGCGTGCCTGGTTGAACCGTAGTCTCCAACACTCCCCATTCGGAAACAACGACAGCGAGGGTGTGGCCAACTGGAGCGGAGCAATGAGCTCCCCATTTCGCCCATCGGGTTTAGGAAGGCATTCTTACAACTCGGAGGAATGGGAATGCGATCCGTTCCATTACTTAGATGCCCCCCTATCGCCCTTGTCGACACTGGTGACCGACGTTTATCCTAGTCCTTTCGATTCAGAAGCCGAGGGAAGTTATGCATCTTATGTATATGCTCATCGCCGAAAGAAGAGTCCAAGCGAGACGAATTACAGGCTGTCTGCCGTCAGCGAGGAAGAGACTCTTGTTGAATTTGATACTGGAGTGTCAGTTTCACACAAAGGGTTTCAAGTTGATCGTGATAGGCATCTTGATGTCGAGATCGACACGGATGATGAAGGTTCGGAGGACGAAGGTGATGAAACAGATGTTGAGTTGTTGGCTGACATCGAGCTGAATAGTTTGGGAGAAGGATATGAGGACAAAGAATTGCCTAAGCCTCTGCGACCATTCTTGCAAATTGAGACTTTCAGCGCGACGGTCGGGGCCAAGTTCTCAAGCACATCGCATCCGGCAAACCTACCCCTCCATCTGGATACTATGATTACACCCACTGTAGACCCATTCGAAGAACAAGAGGACGATCGAACACCTCTTGCTTTGGTTGCTGTTGCCAATCTTTCCAAGCGCGTCCAAGCAACATCAAACAAGGTATGAGGGCTTCCACTGGTGCTTTCAACAGCCACAGCTACTGGATGACTCGACTACCGCATATACCAAACCGGCTCGCGTTAAGCTTTCTATACCCTCTGCACAGATTCATCGCATTTTAGTATCTTCCTAATCATTTATCGTGACATTTACACCGTCCTTTTTTCCATCTCTGTACAGTATTCAGTGGTTGTCTTTCCATCTAGCATCATAACGCATATTTCTTCCATCGTCACATACATCTACTTTAGAGTATCTTACATTTTTGATCTGCGTTCTTGGTAATAGCATATTCGGCAAAGCGCCGGATTCATTTGTGTCTTGGTCCGTGCACGGGAAGCGTGCACGGACCAACTGATTTTTGTATAAAGGTCTGGTTGTCAGAATATGATGCCCCATCTCTTGTGCTCGGGCGCGCGGTCGTACCAGTGAGGTTTTTACCGAGGTCGATCTATTTTGCTGATTGCAAATTATACATCCGAACCCGTCTGTTAGCTTCGGCTTTCAGCAATTTTTGGAAACCACCTTTTCCTGGTGATAACTTTTTGGACTTATGTAATAAGTACCCGATAATATAACTTGATGTGACTTCCTGTGACTGTGACTCGAATGAGTGTTGATTATGTACAGCTGTGAACCGATTTTGGCCTTAAACCGCTCATGTCAAGCCAATGGCTCGGCCGGCTACGGTCCGCCATGTCTATACGTACAAGTCAGATAATCTCAGGGACTACGGCCAACTGTTAATTATTCATTCCTAATTAGTGATGCCGCGGTGTACTACATACATAAGCAACCTTCCTTGTCACGCTGAAGCCGGTACGAGCCGTGCCGCGCTAAGCTTTCGCGTAAAGAATCGCACGATGCCTGAAGCTCCGGGATCGAGACCAAACTTTAGTCTAGTCATTAATTCATTCGCCGGCCTCGGTCGGTCAGCTCCAGCACGCAGCGATTAACATTGCGCCACAATCTGCACTCGGCGGTTATCTTTCATGCTTCAATGATTCAAGTTTATGTCAGCAACTATCAGCCACTTCACGTGACCCGGTTATGTCAGCATTCACCTTTTTCACACCTCGGTAACTGACCGCAACGATAACATCAAGGTAAGCAGAACAATCGTTGGATCCATTATATTTCCTTCTAACGAATCTCTGTCAGACCCGCCCACTATGCCCGGAAAAGTCAAGGCCTATGAGCTCCAGTCCAAGTTCGTGTTATGCCGCCTACGGGATTGAGGAAGAGTCTAACGAGGAGAAATCATAGGTCCAAAAACGATCTGTCGAAGCAGCTCTCAGAATTGAAGAATGAGCTGTTGACGCTGCGGGTACAAAAGGTCGTTGGAGGTTCTGCGTCAAAATTGACCAAAATGTGCGTCGTCGAGGAGGCAACTACGGACCGCTAATCTATCTCTTTTTCTTTCCTCTTTTTATTATCTATTTACTAGTAACACCGTCCGGAAATCCATTGCACGAGTCATGACGGTGATGAACCAGAAGGCTCGTCAAAACCTACGAGAGTACTACAAGGGCAAAAAGTATCTTCCCCTGGACCTCCGAGCCAAAAAGACTCGTGCTATCCGCAGGCGGTTGACAAAAGTGAGTAGTCATTGAAGCCTTTCACAGCCGTGGCTTAATCTTTGCCATCGCAGCACGAAAAATCATTGAAGACGGCAAAGCAGGTGAAGAAGGACCAGAACTTCCCAGCCCGGAAGTACGCTGTTAAGGCATAGAGTTGTACTCCTCCCCTGATGTCGCTGTGTATGCTCAGTTCTATGATAATATGCGTGTTATGGACAATTCTTGTCTGAACAATGTGGCACGACAATTATTTTGAAACAAATTGTGGCCGCTCTTTGTGTGAAACACCGGCATGGGACTATAAAAGGAATATGCGGATGAAGTCCATATTTCAAAGTTCCCATACCGCCCTACAAAGTTTGCTGGAATAATGGTGAGTGTACTCTGTACAGTAGAATATTCTATGGAGCACGTGTGATCTATGTCGTCGGTCTGATGATTCAGAACCTCGAGCCTTCCTTCTTCCTCTTCCGTCATGGCTCCAAATTCCCGCTTTGGCAGACGGTCTAGCACGGACGATATGGTTACCAATAAGCAACCCAAGGTGCTAACTCGTTCTCCTCCTTCTTCTCCTCAGGCTAGTCGTCCCAGGGAACCGTTTCCAATTCCCAGCAGCAACCCGGCCAGTCAATATACCTTGCTTGAAAAGCTTGGTACCGGAAGTTTTGGGACCGTTTACAAGGCCATGCACAACGAAACGAAGCAGATTGTCGCCATTAAGCAGATCGGTGCGCTCCCTTTTACCTCCCTTCTTTATCTTGCGAACTCAATCTGTCAATTCCTTGACTACGTAGATCTTGAAGACTCTGATGACGATATTTCCGAAATCCAGCAAGAGATAGCCAGTCTTGCACAATGTGATTCGGAATATGTTACTCGATATTACGGCTCTTTCGTCGTTGCCTACAAGCTCTGGATCATCATGGAATATCTCGCAGGCGGCTCCTGTTTAGACTTGCTTAAACCCGGTCCTTTTTCCGAAGCTCACATCGCCGTCATCTGTCGAGAACTCTTACTCGGTTTGGATTACCTACATTCCGAAGGCACAATACACCGAGATATTAAGGCCGCCAACGTTTTATTGTCGTCTTCTGGAAAAGTGAAACTTGCCGATTTCGGAGTCGCCGCACAACTCACCAGCACTCTTCGACATACCTTTGTGGGAACACCATTTTGGATGGCGCCCGAAGTGATTCGGCAAGCTGGCTATGATGCGAAGGCTGACATGTGGAGTTTGGGTATCACTGCGATAGAGATGGCGAAAGGAGAACCTCCACTAGCAGAGTATCATCCCATGCGAGTTCTGTTTCTCATTCCCAAAGCCAAGCCCCCCGTCCTGGAAGGATCATTCTCCGCCGCATTCAAGGACTTTATCAGTCTTTGTCTAACAAAGGATACAAACGCAGTGCGTATTCCAGCGTTCACATTTGTGTGCATTGAGCTCATATCATAGCCAGCGGCCGACGTCAACTGAGCTTTTGCAACACCGATTCATCCGTGGAGCCCGCAAGACTTCGTATCTTACTGAGCTTATCGAGCGATATCAAGACTACAGGACCCGTACCCCTCAGAAAGGCGGAAACCAAATGTACCAAGCTACCGTCAGGAATAACATGGCTTGGGACGCAAACAGCAGTATTCGAAGCGACTGGAACTTTGACACCATCAAAACCTCGTCTATCATGGGTACCTTCCGGGGCATGGCCAAAGATCTTAGCTCCATGTCAGAAACATCTGATGATGAGTTCTCAGACTCGGGACTCCCTGGAACGATGGAGACCGGGGGCGCTACCAAGGGAAGTGATCCTCTGATCAATGGAAGGATTGGTTCGAATTTGGGTGCCGCTCAGTCCACCGTCGTAATAAAATCGTCCCCTCCTTCTTCCCCGCACTCCGAAAAGGACATGGCTGCACTTCTTGAATCCCAGGAGCTGTCACAGTCTCCAGAAGCTCCTCCGGATGCCATTCCTCCTCCTCCTGCATATAACAGTGGGTCAGTGAGAAACAACAGACGATCATCATATGCGGAACGTCACGCCGTTAACGGAGCCGGGACGGTCATGCGCGAAGCAGACCTTGGAACGGGGGTAGACACAATACGACCGGTGAAGAAAGTGGACACCCTGGGTTCGTTGAGAATCTCTGCGGAGCATGTTGGGGAGCTACGAAAGTCTGCTAGCGGAAGCATCAGTTCCCCTAGTTCCCCAACAACACACGGGCGAGCTGCTAGTGAGACAGGAAAAGCGGGGGTTTCGATCGTGGATGAAGTAGTACTGCCCGTCCTTCATCAGGTGCGTGCGTTCTTCTCTGATCACGCCGTTGTAACTGAGTCAATATTAGGCCATTCGAGACGACATGGACGCTAGAGAGATTGAATCTCTGAGCATGTTGTCCCGTGGCTTCACTGAATTGAAAGAAGCAAACCCAGAACTCGCGTACAATGTGGTTTTGGACATTTTATCCGGCCTAAACGAGTAAGCGGTCTTTGTTTGTTTCCTGAGAAATCGTCTGACTGTCTTCCAGGAGTCATGGGCTTCGACAGCATATTCAGTCTCACCGCGGCCTGTTCCCTCACAAACGCATCACCCGAAGGAGCGAAATGACCGCAAAAGGGCTCGTGGTTACCGAAGTGGAGGAAGAGGTCGCTAGCGCGTCTTCCTCAGCTGCATCGATAGAAAGCCCCACCCCTCCTCGGAGATCGCCCATTGCAGAATTATTGTACATGCGCTGGCTCGAGGGTTTAAAGTTGAAGTGGCCCAGCTTGACATAATCCTCATGAACTCCATTCATGGTACTCGCATATTTCCTTCGTGGCACCATTATATCCGCGTGAGACCCACGATCCTCTCACCCATCTGCCTTTCTTTGCTCGAACATTTCAATTGATATTTGTCGTCCTTCTGGTTCTCAATTTCGTTAATTTATAGTTGTTCAAGTTTGTGTTCTGTTTCCTTGCTTTCATTCATTTCAGCGCGCCAAATTCAAGCTGATGTATTTTTATCCCACTGTTCGTCTCCTTTCCCTCTACATCCCAACAGCCCCTTCTTACATGAACGCCTCCATCGTCGACCGTATTACTTTTAATTGTGTTCCGATTCCGAGGTTCTCGCTCGCTTCCATGCTGTTTGACGTCTATTTACGCTAACGTTAACGTCTATCTTATTCAGAGAATAATTCCCGTATCATGACTTATGACCTTATTTCGGCTGCTTGTTCCATACGCTATTTACATGACCAACTTGGTCATGACAACTCCCAAGAACTTTTACGCTGACTCTGCAATCTCATTTATATCAAATTGGCTCTTTGCGTCTGTAGAAAATCAAAATTTGTCGACACTATATACGTACTAGGTAAGGACAGACAGACAGATGGACAGACAAGTGCTTGACCCGATGTAAGGAAAATTAGTTGTAAAGACAGAAGGCGGTAAGCGCCATGATAAGATGATGCAAGGAGATCTACATCGAGATACAGGAAGAATAAATGACAGTATAGGTGATGTGTACTATAGTGCAGAAGAGTTCTGTTCGCAGTCGACAAGTACAAAGAAGTTCAGGTAAGTACGGAAGTAACTGGCAAAGATGGACGAATATCGGTAAAAATGGAGCAGAATGCGGTGTAATCGATAATTGTTCAGAGGTGATGAGACACGCTGAAATGATCGCCCCAAAGACAACTGTTGCAACAGTCGGTCTTCTCCAGCTTCCAAGAGTACCTGATGTTTGGGAGTTGGCGGAAGATGAGTGGCGGAAGATGGCTCGCTGGTTGGTGAGGCAGTTGCGGAAGAGCTCCTAAGATCACATCAGTAATTCGTCCATTCGAGCTACTCAAAACAGTCCTTACGATGAAGTTGTTGATGATGAAGTGCTAGAAGCAGTTATAGTTGACGAAGTGGAAGTGGAAATAGTAAGCAACGCCGCATTGAGGATGTCTGCAGATAAAACATCGCCGCTGTTAATGTTGGGAGCATTCGAGTAGGGGCTAGAGTCTCCTGCGACAAGTTGTACGACAGATTTCAAGTTCCAGTTGTTCAATTTCATCACCGGATAGGCCGATTCGAACGCCGTAACGGATTGATTGGAAAGCTCATGTTCGAGAATAATGAGACCCGGTGATTTAGATCCTGTTGATGTATGCAATGAGCAATGCGAAGTCCTTCACACAACGGCCTCTACCGACCGGTGAGCCAAGTGGACATTGACGCATTGATAGCTTGAAGCGTTGTGCCGTTGCTGGTTAAACTCCAATCCTCCGTGCTGATTTGAGACAATGAGATTGAAAACAGCATCGAACGAGGCCGAAACTTACTCTTGATTCCAGATGATGGTTTCCAGGTTGAAGACTTCCTTGGCAATTGTGCTGACTCTCAGGTCGGTGTCACCAAACGGCGGTCGCCAATATTTTGGTACTCTTCCCCCGGTTGAATCGTGGATCAATTGCATCGTCCATCCCAACTTGATGGATGGATACATTGAGCTAAACGAAAACCCAAATGAGAAAAGGTTGCATACCTGTGCTACGACCTGTTCGTTAGTGAGTGTTGTCATATATGGGTGGGTCCACGTATGAACGGCGATATCATGCCCAAGGTCTACGGACCTTGTGAACGAGTCGGGTTCAGACAATATGTTGATGCCGATCATAAAGTGAGTGACAATCTCATTGTTGGCCTCGAGAAAATCTAGGAGCGCTGGACTGGCCTAGCAGCGAAGAAGGCCTCAGGTCAGCTTTTGGATTATAACGCGAATAGGGAACGAACGTCGGTGGGGCCGTCGTCGAAGCCTGTCCCAATAAAGCTATCAGGAGCGTCCCAAATATCCCCGGGAAGGCGACATTTGAAGGTGGCAGAGCAGACATCAGGACTGTTCGGGTTTACGCCATTGGGGTAGACGGGATTGGTGTTTGGCTGCAGACTTGTTGACTGAGGAACGTCCGGGATTTTTCCAGCTTGTTCTGCAGCTTTCAGGGCGTTGAGCCATGCGGCAGGAAGCTGAGAGACATCTGGAGAGGATTTGGGGTACGGTGCACTCCAGGCTTGTTCACAGAAAGGTCAAAAGCTGAAACATGGCTCGATGCCGGGGACTCACTAGGAGACCCAACCTGTGGATAAGCAGCACCATCGGTCGTAATGTCGCGTCCAAAGAGCTCACGGACTGGATGGTCTCTGGGATGATGCCATTGGGCCGAAGGTAGACGCTGAGCGATAGAATGTGTGTCGTGACCGTCGTGACCGTCGTGGATAGACCTCGGGACCGCAAGAACTGAAAGAAAAAGGAATGCAGGGATTAGAAAGGAACGAAACATGGGGAGAGGGTGGGGGGCAGAGACACCCCGGCATGATCAACCCTACAATTATGTACCCATCCACAGCGGGCGATCTTCCGTTTCCGTTTCAGTCTTCCGTTCGTTTCCGTTTCAGTACGGAAGATCGCCCGCTCCAGTGTTTCGTATGAAAAAAGCCAGTGCTCAGCCCTGCTCTGACATGCGACAACAGTCTTGCATGCAACACTGGGCGTAACGCCCAAAAATCAATTGAAACCGGACAAACACGAGAAATGTTTTATTGATCAAGTATCTAACATAAGCACGTCCACGGTCACTTCAGCCCGATGCCACAGGAACCGGGGTCCCAGGTGCTGAACTGTCACGATAAGCAGGCCGCAATACCAAGACACCATTCTTCAACTGGGCAATCTCCTTCACCAGCACCGTAAACTGAGCCTTCTTCTCCTCGTCTGTGAGATAGGGAGTAAAGTACTGAATGCATTCTCGTGTAGAAGCATTCTCCATAGGCGTATTTCGTAACCATTCAATCAATAGCCGGGCTTCCAGCGGCCCCGTTGGGGTGGCGGCGGCTGTAGGGCCCGGAGGATGACCCTTTCGCTTTTTCGGCTTGGGAAGACCGTTGCTTGTGGGTGAAGTCGGCGATGGAGATCCGCCATCCTCTGCCTTGCGTTTCTTTCCCGTTGTCGATATATACCCATTCTGCGAAGTACCATTGGGAGTGATTGCAACAGGGGCAGATACGGGACTGCTCGCGCGACTAGCTAGAGGACTACCACTTCGACTGACAGTAGTAGATTTCAATTTTGGGATCTTGGGACTGGTTGCTCGTTTCGCGACTACAGAGTGTCCACCGAGTCCAGGGGCAGGAGACGAGGCACGGGAGCTAGGATTAGGTGTACCGTTGCCATTCAATGTCGGGCGTTCAAGAGGGGGTTTATTCAGGTCGGGTGTTTGTGACTGGGGTGGGGATTCGGGTTTGGCCTGAGACTGAGATTGGACAGCAGGACCAGTCTGAGTAGTGTTTTCTTCTTCGTCATCCTCTTCTTCTTGCTTTCAAGCAGGAAGTAGGAATAAATTAGAACTAAGCAAAGAAGCGATTCATCGATAGAAACTTACCGAAGAGGCATACGGGTTCTCTTCTTCCTCCTCACTCTCATAAACGTTGTTCCCCTCTCGAGCCCGAAGCATCTTCTGCATCCTTTTGGTTTGCTTAGAGACCACAGGTTTTCCGTCCTCCTCATCGGATTCGTGGTCGTCGCCCCTTAAAGTTTTGTTGGCAGTCTTGTACTCCTTCTTAAGTCGCTCCTACGAGTGGAGAGGTTGGTTCTATACCCAAAGAAATAGACGAAGCGGAAATGCATACCTCAAGCTCTTTGGCTTCTTGATCGGCAGAATCATCTACATCCATCTTCTCCTCGTCATCCGCGAAATCCTCTTCATAAGCGACTTCGTCCATATCACCTTCACCGCCGAATTCTCTAACGCGTCTCTTTGTAGCGCCACTTTCTTCATCATCCTCTCCAAACAAGTTATCTGCTCCACTATCAACCGCTCGAAGTCGCCTGCCACCTGGTCCGAGACTCTGCTGTGTTTGGTATACAAGCGAGCCACCGCTACCTACAGCATTTCCGTCGGCTTCAGCTTTAAACATAGCTGCAGTAGCTGCCGAGGGACCTTTTCCGTTTCGTTGGTGTAACCAGGAAGAGGGATCTCGTTTCAGACTTTGCTGGTACTGTACCCGAAATCAGATTTATCAATGTAACAACAAAGTATGATAGTCACGTACAGCGGACTCAACAGATGTTGTGTCAGTGGGAAGGTCGTGCTTGACCTTTTTCTGAAATCTGTAATAACGATGCGAGGGTACAAATTTGAACACATCGTTGGCAGCAGGCATAAAAAAAGCATGCGTCTCCGCCTTTCCCAAGTCGTCCAATTGTGCAGTCCATACTTCCTGACCATTAGCATCCTCAATCACCCAAGGATAACGTTCCTCTTTCCTCAGATTGCGTACTTGCTCTGGGACGATGAAGACTTGCCTTGTCTTTTTCTGAAACTTCTTTTTTCCATTTGTAGGACCTTTTCCCTTGCCTGCGCCGATTGCAGAAGACCCATTCTCGGTGACGGGCCTTCCTTCATGGTCGACCATGACTGTTCTTCCGTCTGACCCAATAACAGGCTGACCATCAGGTCCCAGCATTGGCCGCACAGCCTCGCCAACTCCAGACAAAGACGGGTCTTCTCTCCTCAAATCCTTCCTATTCAGCTTTATGGGTCCTTGCCAGCGCAGAATATCGATGCTCTTCCTCGAGTCAAACTTCATCACGTCGTATTTCCAACCGTTCAGCGCCGAAGACATGATTCTGAATTCCTGATACGAGCCTTCGGGTAGCTGCATGTCGGCTTCATCATCATCGGCCTTTGGTTTCTGTAGCGAAGGTTGTGGCGAGGGTCTAGCTTTGGCGGGCGACCCAGGTTGTGAC
This sequence comes from Collybiopsis confluens, assembly GCA_013368555.1. NCBI lineage: Eukaryota > Fungi > Basidiomycota > Agaricomycetes > Agaricales > Omphalotaceae > Collybiopsis > Collybiopsis confluens. The sequence goes on from JAACJN010000024.1 coordinate 50,579, forward strand.
CTATTGGGCGCTGAGGGAGGCGCAGGAGGTCGGGGGGATGAGGCAGACGTGGGTTTCTTCTTTTTGTGGAAAAGCAGATTAATATCGAGTTTCGACTTGGGAGCCATGAGGAACGTGAATAAATAAATATGATACAGTCAGCTTTTTGAGGCAGGAGGAAGAGCCGGCGAGCAAGCAGTCGTTACACCCTGCCGCTGGGGGTAACTATAGTGGTGGATGGGTGATGAGTTTCGAAACCGCCATGTGCTCGCCTAATACACTCATTCTTTTCTTGTTCTTCTACCAACTCCGTCAGAACAAAAACAGCCAATATTTTATTCCAGTGCCTCCAAATATACATATTGGCTTATCAGATCACACACACACACACAACCACACGTAGAACGAAATGAAAATGAAAATGAGGTATACTAAAATGCGTGTTCATGATGCAGAATGTACTTCTGGTGGCCTCGACATATTTCCATTTTGAGGAGGAAGGACTACTTGCCCGCCAGGGGCAGGGGGGTACATGTTTTGAGATTGAGACGAAGCTGGGCGAGAAAGAGCTGGAGGATGGGGTGGAGGGTGCGGCGACGGGTTATGATGCACATGTGGCGAGTGCTGCGCTGAATGCTGGGTTATTGGATGGTGGGGCGGGGGCGGCAAGATGCCAGGCGGCAACGGGTACGACGCAGGTATCGGTCCTGGCGCGTACACCACATGAGGCGGAGCAAAAGGGGGCAGTCCGGCGTTCTGCCTCACTGCGTCTAACTCGTGTCTTAACATTTCAATTTCTCTCGCCATGTCGTTTTGATTCTGCTTCAGCGTGTTGACGAAATCGATGGCTAAGAAGGAGTAATATTAATATTTAGCACTCAGGAAAAAATGATATCTCAGGCCCGGGCTCACCTTTGCTCAAGATCTCCCACTTGCTCGCCTTCATCCCTCTGTCCGCTGGAAGCTGATCTCGCAACTCATCAAAGAGATCCTTCATTTCCTTTCGTCTCTTGCGCTCGGCCAACTTGTGCGAGACCCTAAGTTCTGGCGAGCGAGAGTAGGGTGTCGCGCCAGGTTCTTTGGACGTTTTAGCCGAGGAAAAGGAAGGATCTGGAGATGTTTCGTCTGATGGTGCAGATTGGGGAGTTTCTGGGAGAGTCTGACGCGATGGAGGTCGAGAATGAGAACGCAGGGCTCTGCTGGGCCCCGGCGGAGCGGAGGGCGACACCGAGAGGGCATTCGGGACAGATAATCTTCTGTCTGGATTGAAGGCGATTTGTGGCATGACATGAGGGGGGCCAGGCTGGTGCTGCTGCATGTTGCTAGACTCTGGATGAGACTGCACCGGCCATCCAAAATGAGCCATGTTGCCGGGCGGAAACCGGCCTCGGGGGGAGTCAGCTCCAGGGCCGGCCGGCGAGTTACTGGAAGCAGAGTTCCGCCTGTCTCCATGATGAATCCAATGACTTCCTGTACCCCCTACAGAATTTCGCCGGTCATTTAATCGATCATTCAAGGTCAACGATGCGATTCGGCTCGTGTCAATCGCTGACCCCCTCCGTTTCGGCGGCGGCGCCTCCATTTCCACCTCCATGCCCCCGCCTGTAATCCCCGGTCCCGTTAACTGAGGTTCTTCCAATATCTTGCGATCCGAGGATATCTTTCTCTTCACTCCCACAGTCTGCTGTTCCAACCCTGCTGCTGACGGCCGTCGCGCTTCTGCGCTGAGTAATGAGTACAAATGTTGTGGGTATGGAAACGTGCTTCTCCACGCACCTTCTCCTGCTAGATTCCCCTCCGTCACGCGTATTATGTCCATCCCTGGTGAGGGAGACCGTAATATCTTCCGCAGTGCTGGGTTGTCGTTGGAGATGGCAGTTGCATCTCCAAAGACATATGACGATGATGGTCCAGTGACTCCAGCCGTGCTTGAGCTCGTCGGAATAGAGGTATCACTTGCATGTCGGAAGTACTGACGGCTGCTTTTTTGCGCTGGGGGAGCCGCGTGCAATGATGGGTCTGTAATAGAACCTCTTCGCTGGTTCTGCAGGTACTCGAGAGGAGCAAGCGGCAGCAGAGGTGATTTGAGTAGAGATTTCATCGGTGCGGACTGTGTCGTGCTGTGAGGCACAGACGGGCGGTCCCCTCCTACCATGGTCAACCGCGGTCCCAACTTTTTTTGTGGAGTGAAAGATTGAAAAGTCTAGTCGTTAGTGCTGTTAGGATACATCTATATGTACTTTATTAGAACACGTGATGATAATTTATCCTTTAATGTACTCTGTTGCATCCAATCCAATCCGAGCCTTCTCATTCAACTCTATTGTCCGAATAAATCTCTGGCTGTTTCTTGTCCTCCTTCCAGGTCCTGGTTGGTCTCTTGTCAGCACGGCCTCTGCCTGCTTGTCCTCCGCAGCGATGATCTGCCTTATCCAAGGCAGGTAATCGCAGTCAAAGACCGGCCGTCGAAGAATCTGAGATCGGCCTGCAACTATGTTATTTCCAAATTCTCGAACCAACCCATCATACAGCACGCGATCCCAAAGCAACGCCCTCGTGCTCTGCAATAAACTCCATGCCCAACTGTCATCGTCGTGGGTGCCACGCGAGAGCTCTATGGCGGTTGACATGATCAGCTCATCGCGATCATGGTAAGCAAACTGGTTTTGGCGGAAAGCCGATCCATTCGTCTTCAGAGTCCGAAAGCCTAGAACGTCATCCGCACTGTTCAACGTTTCCTCGTTCCAAATCATTTCCTACGCGCGGGCATTATTATTAGGGTGGCAGCTAGATTCCCAAACAAACTCACCTTGGGCGTGTCTGCAGCATTCCGTAATAGGTAACAATCGGCGAAAGATACCAAATCCGCATGATACGCTTGTCCATCACCTATAGCTTGGACTTGCATACTGCCGACGTCAAAGGATGGCCATTCCCGGTCCACTATGTTCTCAGTCTCCTTTCCATGTTGATACCCTATCGCGGTCCGCACACCTTGCGTATTCTCAGGACACCAAAACTGGAGATTGTGAATGGCTTTACGTAAGTCTCCGGAAGTATCAAACGAGTCAGAATTCTCGTAAAATCGAGATAACACGTCACGTTCCAATAGGTAACCTTCGGCGCAACATAGTGCCTGGAGAAAGGAAGCAGCTACAGGGGTGGAACAAAGGTTGAAGTTCAGCACATCCTGCAAGGGAAGATCCGCCACAGGAACCAGCGAGGCATCTGACGGTGAGGTGTTTAACATATGCATCATAAAAGACAGGATAAAAGTGTACCGTTGCACGTTAGAACGACAGGTCGTTTGCAGTCTCTAATCAGATTGACCAGAGTACCCCAAAAGTTGGAATCATCCCTGAACAGGACGTCAACTTCTTCCAACAGAATCAACGACTGCCGAGTTTCACGCGCTTCATGTGGCTCCAACGGCGGCTCTTCGACAAACCCAGCCTCCGGAGGTGAGCCTTCACGGTCATCATTCTGCACTCTCTTCTCTTTCCCGCGCGTAAAAGCTGATTTTAGAGAGCCATTCCTTCTCGTATCTGTGCCTGATTCTGTATATCGAGGTCCCGTCTTTCGCACGAGATGATTCTTCCCCACTTCTCCTACGAGATTGTCTAAATTGGCTCCACTCCGTTTACCCACCCCTGGATAAACTTCGAAAACCTCCCAACCAAGCTCCTCTGCACACGCGTAGACAGCTGCGGTCTTTCCGCTACTGTTCGGTCCGCTCAATAGAATTGTGTTGGTGAGATGGTCGATGTCTTGACTAGATTGGTGACGATACAGCCGCGGATGTTCATTTTCCAGAGGTTTCTCCGCTTGATCTTCCTCTATATCTTCAACCGCTTGCGATTCGTCCTCTGTAATATCGTCAGAATACACGATCCAGCTGTCGTCGTCATCATCGGAATCAACTCTTCGCCTCTTCCGGCCGTCTCTTCTCTCAACGGCGCGAATGACTCCCCGACGTTTTATTCCTCGACTCTTGTTTATCGATTGTCCAACCCCTCGAGAGCCATGCGACCGTGCAGTGCTGTCCGTATCTTGAGATGCGGAGAAAGCGATAAACGAACTTCTAATGCACATAGCCATTGTCGAAGAAACATAGCCTGCTCTTCATTTCCAAGGACATGGTTTGCGCGAGTGGGACGCCACTTGTCTGTCCATAATTTGTGAGAATGACCTAGCGAATCAGAATCGGAAGTGGCAGATTTGGCTATATGTGCTATGACAGGATGAGACTGCATATGCTCTGTGGGGATATTCGTGAGATGGGCTGCCCGGGTGGAAAAGGAAGAGGACGTTTCAATGTGTAATGCATCAGAATCAGAACCGAGGGGTGCCCCTTGAGACCGAGAATCTAACAAGGCCGATAAAGACATGGAGGGACCAGGGGGATTGGGAACGTCTCGACGTGGAGAGAGGGAGGTTCTTGGTGCCTGGAAATTCGTCTGGGGGCCTCTGATATGTTGAGATGAAGAGTCTGGGAATGGTACAGCCCACCGCGCAGATTGGGGCTCAGTTCCACTTGCAGGGGTAGCGGCAGACTCGACGCGAGGTTTGATAGCAAAAATGGAGTAAACTGGTTTAGAAGGAGCATAATTTTTGGAAGGCCTGGGGGGTCTGACTGGTGAAGAATCGACAATAATGGGGCTCTCTTTTCGCAAACCGCTGGGCTGGAACTCAACGATTTGAATTTCAGGGGAAAGGCGGGAGTCGGTGGCAGGAGAAGGCGGAGAGGATGCAGAAGCAGGACGCACTGCTTGCACGTGAGGTGAACGGGATATTCAGGCGTCGCCATGAAAAGTAGTTCTCGCACCGGTATGAGCCAATGCGACACGCTCCTTGGCACCGTTCACCTGAGGTTGGGCAGTATCTTGCGGAACCAGGGTTGCCCCCGCTGCGGACTTTGCTTTCTTAGCAAAGTGTTCGAGGATACTCCTCTGGTTCGGTTTCTGGGGATAATACTTCATTGGGGAATATTGCGAAGGCAGAGAAGAGCCAGACAGACCGGTTTCGGCGCGTTATTTGCATTCTTTTTTTCCGCCATAGAGATAGTCGAAAACAGAACAGAGTCACGGAGGACACGTGAAACGCACGCTCTGACCTCAATCCTCCGTCTCCCATTTTGAATGTGTAGCTGCCTGCCATCATCTCCCGAACTCTCTATGTTTATATATGCTGTTTCTCAGATAATCAAACGAATCAGCCTCTTGAGTGGCTGTCAAGAGAATACCATGGTGAGTAGTCTTGTCTTTTTTGGACTACTAATTCCTCCAAGTCATCAGATTTAAATGGTGATCAAATCGAGGTCTGAACATCAACTTCCAGTTGCTACGTCTGCCGACATGGGGACTGCGCTAGATTCTTGAGAGGCCTCCGACCGCGCTTCAATTTTCCAGACTTGTACACATCTCCCGACCAGTTCTAATTAATGGTGCCGTCAGCTTTAGCCTTGAGCTGATAACCTACCCAACGAATTTGAATGACAGAATTCAGAATATCCTCAGCTACCAGTACCAAATGGACCAACGATTATCTCGCTGAAAAGATGGGCGATCTCCCCATTTCTGTGGCAGTCACTCCAAACGGGTCCGTCTGCGATTTTCTTCTCTTTCAGTGAGCACCCGTGTAGATGGGGGAAAAGGCATGCAGATGCTGTGACACAACACCCAGATGGGAGGTTATACTTTGCGGAGCCTCTGATTGAAAAGATGACGATGAAGTCTTTTCTGGGTAAGCTCTCAGAAGATGTGTGTCTTTCGACGTTCCGGCGATTCTTTTTTAACGCTTATCACTTGCAGACGGTCCCCAAGATGGAGACGGTTTACCTCCAATCTCAGAATGGAAATCTATTTTCGAATCTGTCCTTTGAAGGAGTTCAGGATTCTTCAGAATTTGTCCCTCTCCGGAAAGATGTTCCAAGCGAGTTAAAATGGTGCAGCGAAGCACTGGGTTTGTCTGTGCATGGCCTATGGTAAAATGTCGGTCTGATGCCCAGGTTTTAGACAGAGGGATTGATGCCGTCAACCTTTGGATAGGCGATGGCAATAGTGTTTCTAGTATACACAGCGGTGAGTGGTCCCATTTATGTCTGTATATATATTGAAAGCAAACGGGCCCAAACCCAGACCCGTACGAAAACATCTACACAGTTGTTCGCGGACAAAAGCATTTCACCCTCCTTCCCCCACCGACGGGTTGTATCTAAATGGTGGGCATGTCACTGGACTCTGTTTGAACGTATGTGATTGAAGAGGCCTTAGAACGTTCATTTCCTCATGCCACTTATGTCCGAGAGCCTGCTGGACATTTGGTTCTCCAACCATCCTCGGGGGATGTTCGGCCAGTACGCTGGGCGTCAGTTTCGGATCCAAACCTTCCAGGTCAAATATCCCAAAAAGCTCGCCCTATCAGCGTCACAGTTTCCGAGGGCCAGGCACTCTACATTCCCGTGGGCTGGTATCATCATGTTGAGCAGTCTGGCATAACCATAGCTCTTAACTGGTGGTATGATACTGAAATGCGGGGCACATCTTGGGTTTTTTTGAGTTTTTTGCGAGCCATGAACGACGTTCCGTCAGGTAATGTAGAAAAAGATTAACGGGGGTAATGCTATGCTACAGTTCCAAGTACAACATGAGGATCTAATATACAGCGAAAACGAAATATGAATATGTCCAATATTGAAAAGATTCTCATGGTCAGGGCGCGTACACCCTTTGTCCTTGATAGGTTCGCCCGTTCTCATCTAACAAAGTTTTTAATTTGCGGGCAACCTTCCTGACGCCATCTCGACACCCCTCAAGACCGCGCCAGGCGCCGGAGACGCTCCAACATTCAGAACAAGCCTTTGAAGCTGCGTTCATAGTTTCAATGTCCAGTTCCTCTTTTTTGTGCAATGCAATTATGGTTTCGATGAGGGCACTGCATGTCGATTAGACGTCGTTCGAAGCGACCAGAATGGGCCTTACTTGAAGCCATTGAACCACGTATTAACACCGTGCTCAGGATCCATGCAAGTATCGGCTATTAGATATGATGAGGATAACGAGAGGCATCTCCGCAATAGGTCTTGATCGACTCTGGCTTGCTCTCCGCGCCTTCTGCGGGAATTGAGAAACGCGGAGGTGACGAATCGCGAGTAATTGGTAGGTTGTACCTCAAGTACTGTGAAGCTGGTCAGAGACGTTGCCGAAATAGCTGGGGGGGAGCGGCGTGGAGAAGGAGGGGCAGATGGCGCCGGAGAATGTTCAGGCTGGTTACGACGTGAGTGGGTATGATAAAATTAAAAATGAGCTACTGACTGCAGGGTCTGGCGACTGATTGTCTGGGGTTGTGCTCATGGGGGAGAGAGCAGAGCGTCGAGTCCCGTGACGGTACCTTTTCTTCTTCTCCTTCCATGTCCAACGTCCTTAACTTGCTCGGCGCTATAACACCTCCCCCTTTCGTTGCGCCAGACAGCTATGACGGTATGGAGTTTCGCTGGAAATTTCTTGCTTTCAGACCGCGTACGCAATAGAACCAAAGTCTTCCTAATTTCCCGGCTTACTATTCTCTTTTCAGACTGTCAGCTTTTCTCAACTCCTCCTTTGAACGGCTCTAACGCGTCCACGATTCCTCAGACTTTCAAAAGGAAGCATTTTTATTGGGCGCTCTACTAGTATACGTAGCGTTTTTCTTCATTGGCCAATCCATAAATGCGCGTAAGGCTGAAAAATGGCAAGTACTTGTGACCCACTCGATGCGTAGCGCTACATGGCCTTTTTTTCCAGGATGAAATTTCACCAGGACGTGCTTAACAGCCAGTTCTCCAAACCACACGTAAATGGGTTAGTGAGAGATGGGCATTCCGACTTCTTCACGTTTTCGACCGGAAGGCGCAACGTCGCGTCACTTCACACCATTTTCAAGCTTAGACCTTACCACGACCTCATTCAATTCGTTTATCAATCCGTTTGGTCTCTCGTGGATCTACAGTATAATCCTCGGAACGTTCTTCAATTAGATTTCAAGCTCCTTCCCTCCACTCTTCCTCATGATTTTGTTTGGGCAATTGTTGTCAAGGACGAGCTGAAGAATATTAAAGACTCGAGATGGGATCTTGTAAGTTTTATGGCTCATGTTTTTATCATCTGTATCTTCACGAGTATTCGTAGACATTTACGAAAACATCCGAGAGCAGTAGTCTGCCGCTCAACATGTCGGCTATGTCAGGTAAGGTTCGAATGAAATCTGTTTACGGGTGTCTCTCTGACTCAAACTTGGCACTAGAATTCGCCGACGTCACCGACAGCATTCTAAAAAATACTCCGATTCTTGAGGCTCTCAAAGATCCTAAGATTGCACCGTACTTCCGTTCCTTATCTGTCGGTCGTCTATTCTTTGAATGCTCTCCAGCTCTAATTGGACAAGCAGATCACCGACCAACCTCGTGAAAGGCCCTCCAAACTCACTGCGCCAGAGAAACACGTCATCCTCGATCTCGTTTGTCCGTCACCGTCGCATGTAGCTGACTGTCTTGCCTTGGTCAACGCACTGTTTTACTTTGTCGACTCTCTTCCGAAGGTTTCGATTCGTCCAGAGACTAAGAACAAGCTGAAGAAAGCGAGAGAGGGTTTCGAAAAAACGCTCAAGGTAGAAGCCGAGCAAGCGAAGAAAGAAGAGGTCTGTTATCTCATGAAATTCCGGCAAAATCCTCTTGATTTTAAATTTCTACAAGCTGGAGCAAGCGCGTGAGGATCAGAAAGCCGCTAAACGCAAGGCTGAAGAAGAGAGAATATCCAAGTTGAGTTCCGTCGAGCAACAGAAGGTGCATCTCCTCTCTATATAGTCTAATACACGGGCTCAAATCTTTTCTTAGATACTTGAGCGTGAACGCAAGCGCTCTATTCGCAAAACACAAGGCAAAGTCGTACAACGAAAGTGATTTCGGGTGTCACCGCTAGAATAGCTATTCCTAACTGCGCACATCATGATACCAATATTCATCACCGCTTGCTCATGTTCTATGCCTTGTCAGCCTTGCATTAAATCGACTCGACACGTCCGTTTCCGTCTCAAGTCTCGGCGCCTTCTGCAGTTGGTAGCTTGTCATTACTGACGTTTACCTACTTATTGCACTTCAATAGAGCTTATTCTCATCAGGAACCCTATAATCGGAGTACTAGTCCTTGATTCAAGTCCACAGTGTGACCGGAAATTTGGAGTATGAAAGCTACTGGAGGCTCTCACAAGAAAATCTTCTCCAACACCTCCCATTCACCCACGTCTCCCACACAATTCACTATCCAGATTTCGCAAGCCTTGATCTTAGAGATCCATTCATCCTCACCGTTCTCATCACCACAATTAAGTCGTACTCCACCCGAGAGAGCACTAGTCACTCTACCAGATTCAACCAACGCCTGTTTCCATCGCTGTCTTTCCCAAACCACTGCATCATCGTCGCCTCCAATGTAGCACAGTGAAAGATGTGGGAACGAGGGCGTTAGCCGGGGTTTGATATTCAAGGCTTTATGAATTTCTGTATGCAGTAAAGAGATTTCAGGTGTGAGTCGCATGGCGATAAAGACTGAGCGAAAATAGTGATTTCCAGTTTCAATTGATTCGAATGAGATCTCAACCTGGGTAGGTGGCAAGACTTCAGATATAAATTTCCGAAGTTTTTGTCGGGGTCCTGGTTCGGAAAACAGTGGATCTGAAGCAAGAGTTACATGCGGTATGAAGTCGGGGTATGACATCGAGTCGCCTCCAGCTGTCCAGGGCCGCTGAAGAGACATGAGTCTTTTCAAACGCACAGAGTCTCTGTCGGAAGGCATAATCCAGAGCGATACTGAAGGGTTATCAGTGAGACGGTTAAATCTGAGTGGAAGATTCAACTTCAACCTCCCATGATACCCGTGAATGTAAGCGACAAAGCGCGTTAAGACTCGTGAACGTCTCGGAGAGGGTGCATGTGAGGAAGCCTGAGAGAGAAAGGAAGCATAGCCGGGGAACAAACAAACAATGTTGGGTCGCCAAATGCTCAGCGCCACCATTCGCCCTTATGGGCTCGTCCACATCTATTACATACAATTGTACAAGTAAAGTTCTATCACTACAACAAACCAAGATCTGACTCCAGTCATAATGTCACTGCCCAGACGCGCAAGTCCATCTCTTCCTCTCCTGAAGATTTAGTAAGATTGTCATCCATCCATTCCATTCCCAGCAGGTCCCTGGGGCTCATCCTCTCGGCAGGATCCTTCATGAGACATTTCGACACGAACTCGGAGGCAGTGGGGGCTGGTTATTGAGAATGGTCCAAGAATTCGAAGGGAACACAAACATAGATAGTCAGCTGGTAGGTACGGGTCAAACCAAAAATCAACGAACCAAAGTCTTTGGAAACTTCCACGTTCAGATTAATTAGTGTGGGAGGAGGCTCTCTAACAATATGGTGCATGAGTTCCAGGATAGAAAGCGTGGCGACGCCACCCTGGATTCCACCATGTAAGGATACTCCCCGGGATTTCCGTTTCGCAACGCCTGGTTGTGCCGAAGGTAGGGCGGAGGTCATGGCAGAGAGGACGGCTAAAGTGGCCAGTATGGCATATTTAAAATCTCAGGATGTTGATAAAGACAAAGACCTTACTTGTTGATGTTTCCTCAAACTCAACCTCACTCTCTGCAAAGGGAAACGCCCCATGTGCAAGCTCGATAAGGGTGATACCGAGACTCCAGACATCAGATTTGACTGAATAGTCGGAGCCTTGAATGCGTTCCGGCTAGTCGGAGGGGCATACGGAGTGAGTGAGGCAGAGATTTTCGAGGCAAAATCAACTTACACTCATGTAGACGCTAGTGCCGACGAAAGTCTTGGCTATACTGTTTTCCAACTCACCGCTAACTCCAAAATCACATAGTTTCACTTCACCTGAATGCAATGAAAATATCAGCACAAACTATCAGACTAGAAAGTTGCGTGATGCAAGGCCAAGAGATGGAGTTGCATATCGGAGAAAGGAAATTCACCCTCAGAATTCAACAGAATATTACTCGGTTTGATGTCTCGGTGCAAGACCCCCATCTCCTCGTATAGATACACCAACCCTCCGAGAACGCGTTTGGCGACTTGCCTTACCATCCCGATGGGAATCGCCCCAATCTTCTTGTAAATGCCTTCAAAACTTCCCTGGTCCATATATTCCATACAGATACAAATATTCACTTCGCTGTCGCTGAGGAATGCTCCAAAAGATGTGACGATGTATGGTGAGGGATTTGAGGAGGCGCGATACATGATGTGAAGTTCACGCAGTATTTGTTTTCGAACCGAAGGTTTCGCGTCAATCAGAACAATCTGTACAGGAGGAACAAGAATGTCAAAACTTCGATGTCTTTCTTGGGGAAGAATATTCGCATACCTACCTTCTTGGCCATGATCACCCCGCTCTTGATATGCTCTACCTTCATAACACTCCCGCCGTTCCCCATCCCCAGCTCCGTGATATTACGCAGGTCACTTTCCTTTAATTGGTCCCCATCGCCCAGCTTATAAATTAGATCTCTATCCCGCTCGGCTTTGCTCTGATACGAGGGTGCAGAGGGTGCAGAACCATCAGCAATTGTGGACGTGGATTCGCTTGAGGTTGATGGTGCATTGCTATCGCCAGTGCCCAGTGTTCCTGAAGTTCCGGAATCAAAACTAAAACTGCTCCCGCTGGCCGTTCCCATCTCTGGTCTGCTACTGAACCGCATATTTTCCAGGGCAGTCGTTAGTGTAGCCTGCAAATTTCTCCTTTGCGTCGTTCCACTCTCCGGCGTCATGAGGACGCTTGCACTGATTGGTGGTAAACCGCTACCCAACGCTGCACCTCTTCCAAAAGGTCCCAAGCCGGTGTTATGAGTTTGAGCATTGTTAATGTCGATGGATAGGCCACGTTTGGGCTGTTCCGGAGCATTGCGAGTTGCAACAGGTTCGGCCGTTGCTCCTTCTGGGACTGAGGGTAGAGGACCGCGAGGAGCCGGTGAAATGGGGTTGAGGGAGCAGGGAGTTGAAGCGATTTAAAATTTCGCTTCTTCCTGGGAGCGCTTGGGAGGATGCCATTGACGAGAGGTTTGGAATTTGAAGGAGGAGTGGGCAACGTGCGTGACCCTGACATTCTGATAACAAAGGTTGAGCAACATGAGGCACCAAACTCCATGTCTAAACCCACCTTTTATGGCGTAGAGTACAATGTATAGGAAGATGATTAAGATCCCCGCGTTTCAATCACATTGATCCATGTACATTTATTTTTCTCGTAGTCGTAGTAATCGACCACTGCCTCGCGAGCCTAACTATACAGAATTTCTATTTTACGATGAAGCAGCCTCTCCCACCACCGCGTGCCCGAATGGAATCTCTTGGAGCGTAGACGAAGAAGATAATGTTTCCGTTTTGACCTCGTTTCCTTTGGCAACTGATCCCCCCCGGTTTGCTCCCCAGTTGGTAAAAAATCTTAGAAGCCACATCGGCCTAATGCCCAGATGTTCCACAATGTTTTCCACATCTTCCTCCGGCGGCTTAATGAAGACACCTTCCTGGTCAATTATCCTCTCCTCCTCGACTTCACTTTCACTTTTTCCTTCCGAATTGACCGGTCTTTCTCGACCATCCAGAGTCCACTGTAAACGATCAAATTGGCCGTGAGCGCCGTGTACACCATTGGGCAACCGTCGAAATCCGTTCCCAAAGACCTTTTCTCGCAGCTGAAAGACCTTTTGACGAGGAGGACTGGCGATACGCCACAAATCCGGGACACGAAACTGCTCAGCTTCATACCATAGTGACTTGGTGGCCTGACTTATTTTCATTGTGTTGGCGTTTTCTAGATCAACTCCAGAAATAGTACCAATGTGCCCCTCGAGAGCTTCAAGTTCGGGCAAATGACTTTCATAGTGCTCACGCATATGCGCATTGGTGTCAGATAATCGTGAAGTAAGGACCTGGAAGAACATGGGTATACAATTCAATGAGCAAAAAAGGAGAAGACACCCACTTGCAAAGTGGCAATGACATTCCGTAGGTGATCTGCTCTTCTCCACATGATTAAATAATGGCCACAAAGCTCAACGTCAATTCTCATCCGGTCGATTGGCAAGACCTTGATGGATATCCTACGAGGAACATCATCAGTGACAGAGTCCGTATCAACGCTCCCGGTGTCCTGTTGGTACACTGATAAAGAGTGAAAGCTCCTCCTTCGTCTAGGCACAACCCCCAACATTTTCCGGGTAGTCACCTCTTCGCTCGGAGAATCTTCTAGCTCATTCGACCTATGCTTAGATCTATTACCTCTAGTATCTTCTCTGTGCATTCCTGTGGTGCTTTGGGGGCGTCGATAGACATCAATGTGATGATCTGAAATTTCCCCAGGACCAGCACTATACGTGGGCCTCGCGGTAGAATTTCGCTGGTGTCCGGTGTTCATGCCTTCGCCCAGATCTTCATTTACGTCCTCCCTGCTCAAACGTTCCTCGCTCGCTTGCCCATCGTCACTCATACTCGATTCGCTCCCAGGAAGTATAAGAATGTTAATATCCTGCGCATCATCTCTGGCACTAATAGGATCCGACCAACTTGTCACTCGACTGGGGTGTGGGATTCGATTCCCCGGCCAAGGTCGCCTGGTCGGATGCTTTGCCAAAGTTTCCATCATATTGCTCGCCCGGTCATGGATCAAAGTCGAGGGATGAGATTGAGCGTTATTATGACTTCCCCGCTTTTGAGAGGCAACGCCTGCAGCAGTATCGCCGACTGAGACATGCGAGCTGGAAAAAGCGGATCCTGCTTGTGACTTGATAAAGTAGTCGATGGGCCATGCCTTTGGTGTCCTGGGATCTTCGGTTATAGAATCAACTCCAAAGCCAGACCCATATCCAATAGGGGAAACTTGACCGCTGCTCAGGAGGTCATCGTCATCGTCATTCCACGTCGGCGACTGCGGTTGAGATTGCAAATGGATTTGGGACGGAGAAAGACTACTAGGGCCGAGAGTAGGTATTGTGAGCTTGCCTTTCTTCCCAGCTGGAGATGACGATGGCGAGTGGAACGTTTGGCGTGGGGATGGAGGTATACCTGGAGCAAAACTAGGAATGGAAGGAGAGCCTGCGGGAGATGGCGTCGGGGAGATGTCAATAGTATGAGCCTCTGCGCGAGGCATTAATGTCGCCCCATTGGATTTGTGCTTCATCAATTTGTTATCAATCTTAGATAGCCTAAGGAAACGAGGATCAACGGGAGAAAAATGAAATCAAAATACTTCGTTACCCGGTCCAACTTTCCAACTTCCCCCGAACTTTGGACCCACCCCTTGCCCAAAGGGCTCCGATACCAGGCCCCTCCTCCTCGGTGCTTCGTCCGTCTGACTTTTCTGTCAACGGAATACTCTGAACGGAACTGTATCTGCTCCTGGAACGGCCTGTTCCAGTGGAAGATGGTGGCATCTTCTCATGCATAGGCAACGAGGTCCTTTTATCAGTCCTGCCTGTGGTATCATTAGTATATGGGTCAGTTTCCCCGTCGCTCCAAAGTGAAGGTCGACTTCTGGAATGTTTGTGGCTGCGTCGCGAACCGAGCCCGTCCGAGAGAACGCCGTCTTCTGTGGTTTCAATTGCTCGCTCCCGCTCTCTCTGCTCGGTTTTCTCTCTCAACTTGACAATTAAATGAACCCTTCCCGTCCAGAGACCATAGACCAAGCCCCCAACACCACCTAGAATGTTTTCATTGCTCTTGCTTTGCTTTTTATAAAGATCATATCCCGTTCCATCGGCGGCCTTTGAGTCAAGAGTCTTATCGACAGAACGACCTTTCACCCTAGCCTTGACTTTCTTGGCCGTCTTTGAAAGATCCACGAGTCCATCAGATGAGGCGGAAGCCTGGGATTCAGCTTCCCTATCTTGCTCTTTCTGCCCTTCCTTTTCTCGATCCTTTCGCTCCTCCTTCGCTTTCTGTTTCTTTGCATCCCCACTCCTCTTTTGTCTGGATACGCCTCCTGTAACGATCTCAATTAACTCTTGTAAATCTGAGGTAGGCATTAGGATGGTAGCTGCTCCAGAGTGGGTGTATCCACCTCCCGTGAGACTACTAGCTAAAGTGCCAGTGAAGCTGGTCTTGAGACCAGATGCGAGAGGCAAGGAGCCTCCCGGCATAAGATGGGATCGCGGTGCCACCCCGGTGAGCCCAGCAATCGATGATAGCGCGTCCCTTGCACTTCCATCATCGTCCCTGCTCGTAGGATTCTTTTTTTTCTCTTTCCGAACCGCTCTTCGTACTTCTGGGCTAACTTTGTATAATTTCGTGTCGTAAGCAGAAAAGATGGCTTCAATGACAGAACGAGTTAGAAACGCCGATTCTTCAGCACCGAGAATCTCGACAGAAGGAAAGACTGCATTGGAGTCCGAACTTGTGGGAGGAATGACTTGTGTAGATGTATTAGAATGTGGCTGAGCACTGGAAATTGGTGTGCGGAAACGACTCGCGGGAGGGGTCGGAATTGTAAGAGCCAGCTTGGGTGTACCGCCGAAAGTTTCGGGGGAGAGTGCTGCTGAAGTTATGCGACTTGTATTGGGAGCACTCGGAGGTGTAGCATGACTGGGAGAAGCAGACGTTGAATGTATGGTAGGCACAACGGGAAGGGAATATGTATGGCTGTGTGTTGCTTCGGCAGAGGCATTTCCCTGGGGGAAATGGTCCTTCAAGAACGCTGGGATGGACGAGGTCGGAATGGGTGGAGAGCTTCCGTAGCTCGAATGGCTTATACTTTGGCGAGGAGAATGTGAACCTTTTGACGCCATTGAATGCATCATTTGGGAAGTCAGCGACGAATGAGAGCTGGAATGACTGTTCGTGACATATGAGGCGAGAGCGCGTGTAAAGAGTCGGGGATGGAGGAAAGGATCTTTGGGAATAACCTACCAGTGAGAGATGAGAATAAATGCAATAATCAATGTATGCACTTACATGAGTGTTTCCACTGAGACCGACGAGTCTGTTTCTAACTGCGAGTACAAGACTTAGAAGAGAGGCGACGGTCGTAGGATCTGCGATCCGTTTTATTGGCTCCAAGCCCTCAATCAAGTACATTCCTACTTCTTTGACCCAGCGTCGCAGTCCGTCAACCGTAGCATTACAAAGGAGACCATCGAAAGAGTAAGGAATGTAATAGCCGAAGATATGTAGTGAAACTTGGATCAGTTTGACGAGCTCGAGTACTGTCTCGTTTAAAACAGTGCGGGTCCTTGCGGCACCATCAGGATGGCTGTCCGGAAGAAGATATGTTGAAATGAAGCGATCTTTGGTGGTATCACTGGGTTCCTCGAGCGTTAAACCTGAGCGACCACTACATCCCATACGCATAAGATTGATATTCGTATGGAGCTGCTGTCTTGCCGATTCCAGATTCCCACCGGGAATATGTACTATGGTATAATCTGACCGAAACTGTGCGAGAGATGTGACAAAGAGAGTGCCATAGGGAGTCTCCCTTGGCTTTGCGTGGCGTCGCAAGGAAGTAAGGGTAGCGTCCCAGTCTATCTGGGAAGGAGGAGAGAGAGCGGATACTGTGATCTAGGAAGAGTGCTACTGGATACGTAGTAACTCAAAAGAGGATCAGAAGATGGACATACTTTGTGGGCAGGGTCGCCAGTGTGAACAAGAAGAATTGGGACTGGTTTCCTGTCAAGAATCCAGTTGTCGACCGCATACATCTGGTAGCCATCGAGGACGACGTCCTGCTGGGAGATGTACCAATTCGGAACGGGGACTGGGAGAAGAAGAGAAAGGGCCATTTCCTGAAAATACCCACGGCCAAAGCCTCTTCCTTTTCCCTCACTCACTATGGACCCTGCATCCATTAGATCCCTTCTACGCTGTCCTATATGCAATAATTTTCTATCTAATCCTTCCACTCTACATTGTGGCCATTCCATATGCTCTACTCACGACTTCTGCTCCCTTCACTCACCCCCAGTCCCTTCTGGCGGCAAGGTGGATATTTCCTTACAAAAGATTATCCACCTCGTTGACCGCGATTTGGCCGCACGACCTGCACACAACGATTCTGGAGACACTCAAGACGGTGATGACAACGATGCTGTCGAAATTCCTATGAAAAGGTCTCGGAGTGTGTTTGCTCGTGGTGACGATGAGGAAGAAGACGATCTACTCGCGCATCTCCGTTCAGAATCCGCCCGACAGCGCATTCTACACCATAACGAGTCAGAGCCTCCTATTCAGCGTCCCTTGGAAAGTTTTGAAAAGGAACTGGTCACAGAGCTCAATTGCGAGATTTGTTTCTCCCTCATGTATGAGCCAGTGACGACCCCTTGTCAACATGTGAGTGTCCACGCGCCCCCCTCCCCCCTGGATCCGAGCCTCTTCTGATAGTCATTTATGATAAACAGACATTTTGTTCGAGATGTCTCCACCGCTCGCTCGATCACAGCTCAGTTTGTCCACTCTGCAGACAAGGACTCCCCGATTTTGCCTACTTTGTCAAGCATCCTCAAAACCACACTATGCTCAAAATCAGTACGTTAAGCATCTCATGCAAAACAGGACATTAATTTCGTTACAGTTCTTCATGCCTGTCCCTCTGCATACAAAGAACGCGAAACTATTCTACAAGTTGAAGAACACAATGCTCGGGTGAACACCCCCATTTTTGTGTGCCAGCTCTCATTTCCAGGCATGCCCACCCTTCTACATTTCTTTGAGCCCAAGTATCGTCTTATGCTGCGCCGATGTCTGGCCGCCTCCGACCACCCATCATTTGGCATGATCATGTCGTCTTCAGCGTCATCATCTTCCGCCTCTTCCTCTCATTTGAATGCCGGAGACCAGATCGAGTATGGTACTATGCTCGAGATTCGAAGTGTTCAGATGCTTCCAGACGGCCGAAGCATGGTTGAAACTTGGGGCGCATGGAGGTTTCGCATCTTGGAGCGTGGATTACTGGACGGATATGTTGTCGGCAGAATAGAGAGGATTGACGATATACCGGATGAGGACGACGACGAAGAAAGTGAAGATGCTGTCTCGGAAGTCTCCAGTGCTACTCCGTCCACGATGGGGCAGCTTGGCTCTAGACCCATCTCGACTGCTTCTTCTTCCTCTAGTTCTTCTTCGAGTGGCATTGAGTCCCCTGCTCGTTCCTTTTCGGAAGCCTCTCCATCGTCGTCTTCGTTACCATTTTCGGAGCCTGAGCCTTCTCGGCATCTTCCTCTATCAACACGGCAGCTTATCGAACATTGCAATTACTTCTTGTCGCAGCTGCATACTTCGACCACGCCTTGGGTAGTGCAACGGCTGTCATACACGCATGGACCAGCACCCCCTTCAGATCCATTAGACCCGACATTCGATGCTTCAACTTTTTCCTTCTATGTTGGAATGGTGCTTCCAATCGACGATTGGGAAAAGGCAAAATTGCTGCCCGTTCGGAGCGTTCGTATGCGATTGAAAATGTGTGTCTGGTGGATTGAAGGTGATTCAGAAGATTACATTGCGAAACATACTCATATTTACATACATATAGGACTGCGACAAAATTGGTGGTTTGAGCGAGGGTGCGTAGTGCTTTGAATGCCGTCGCTCGTTTTGGGTTCCATCTACTTTGCACCATTTTTATTTGCATCTGTATTCCTGCCAATTTACCAAAGCGATCGATCGCGATCGATCGCGATCGACTCCCTTGATTGGACACGTTATTTTAATTTACGGCATGACGTCACCCGATTTGTGCATCCCATCGCATTTGTAACTTATCCTCATTTATTGTACATCAGGCCTTTCTTCGGTCCAACGCTTGCCAATCTTTACGTAATCCCAGACGTTCAATCACTGCTGCTGGCATACAGTAAACTGGATCAATATCCACTAGCCCAGGATACCCCAGAATCGAAAGTCCTAACGCTCTGTGAATTAGCAACAAATCACTATCCTCAGCCTTTGACTGTACCTGCAACTCCAAAATGCGTATGAAACACATCAGGCATATCCCCTGGCCTATCAGCAATACCGCCCCCCTCCGAATCCTGCAAATCAGATCTGAGTTTTCAAAAACAAAAAAACGGTCTTGCAACCAACCTGAGCGGACAAAATGAAAGAAATCAGCTTGTTAGAGTCGATGTAATCCACCTTCTTTAGCATTGACAGCGAAGCCAGAACCCAAAAGCTGTAGCAAACCTGAGACCAAAAAAGTAGGTGAATGGCAAAAAGACTAATCCAAGCTCGAAACCCTACATCCTCCAGCTTCTCTGGTCTTCCGTTCAGACCACCATTTGGGAGCTGTCTCTCGGCTAGCCACCAAGAAAGTGTAGGCGTGTCAATCTCATCAAGTCTGTCGAGAATCGTCAACGCTGCACAGCACACAAACACTATTTCGAAACGGTCAAAAAGCTGCAAAGAAAAATCGGACTCCGCATACCCTGACCAGCATGACTCTCTGCGCCAATTCGGCTTCCGAACCCGCCATCGAAATTCCTGCACTGGACGATGTAACCAACTGTTTTTTCAACATCTAGATCCTTGAGACGCCCAAGCAGTGACAAGGCATTGATAGCAATATACGAGAAACGTGTGTCGACCTCTCCAAAAGAATCACCTGCAAAGATTCCCGAGGGCTGCTGAAGTGAAAGTATGACTGTGTATTGTCAGGGTGTAACCAACAAAAAGAAGTAATGCGTCGGGAGAAAGCATTACATTTCACTACACAATCGATATTCAGTTGGTCGATTGCGTCCTGGGTTATGAGAATCTGAATGGCACTCAGGGTGGATAAGATGTGAGCATCGTGGTCTGGGTGTGCACCGAAGCCACCTAGCGCACTCGTTGAGCAAAACGGGTTCATGCATCCCCCCACCTCCTTACCTGCTTTCTCGTCCCAACAGCTCATCACATACACAATCATTTCATTCCGATCCAAGGCATCCCGATAATTCATTATGCAGAGGGCAGTCAGGCCCCAGTAGATGGCGTTCATGCGCAGATGCGCAGTGAGATGGTACATTAAATCATCTTGGCTCTGTGATACCATTCAGGGCAATCTTCTTCAGCTATCGCGCAGGAGACCAACCTTGCCAAGTTTTTGAATGTAGGAGACGTGAAGAGGCACCAGCAGTTCGTTCAGAATTGGATCGCTTGACATGATAGTTGCAAGAGGCGACTTTAGCGCTGGTGCATTCAAAACTGACCAATTTTCTGTACAACAACTGTCTATGTATAAAAGTGTGCCGTTCAGCACTCCTACGTAGCATTTACATTCAGGATTATTCAGAGAATTTACAATGAAGCAAGGGAGACCACTGGCCAGACACTGGACAAAAAGATTAGAACCTGTATTAGTTGGCGGATGGCGGTCACTTACTATCCCTCGTTCGCACGGCGGTATCCGTATTTTCCCACAAACGCATCGAGCTCCTTAGGTCCACGAGAACCGTAAGGGTAACCAACAGGGCGAGGAGTTTGCCCGGAAAGACCATCGATCCAGTGAAGAATTGGAGTGAAAATCTACAGACGATATATATAAGCTTTCAAGTATCGTATCCAGGCTGCAGAATTCGCCCACCTTCCAGGCAACATCTAATTCGTCATGTCGAACAAAGTTCGAATGATCACCTTTCAAGGCGTCAAGGATGAGTGCTTCGTACGCTTCGGGTATTTGAGCGTCAACGAATCGCCTCTTGTATGTGAGATCCATTTCTGTAGGCATCGCACGTGTGTACAGTCCGGGAGTCTTGGCGTTCATTTTCAGATAGACTGCTTCAGACGGCTGGATCCGGATGACAAGTTCATTTCGGGCAATGTCCTTGAATATACCCTGCGTTACATCCTTGAACTGTATCCTGACTTCCACCTTCGCTTCATTCAGGGCTACAAACGGGAGTTAGATGATGCTGTCGCCGTATCTAAAAAATCGACGGGCCTTTTCCGGCTTTCAGAATGAAAGGAACGCCTTCCCATCTCGGGTTATGGATCCATAGAGTGGTAGCGGCAAAGGTAGGGCAAACAGAATTGTGGGGTACCGTTTCATCGTCAAGGTAGCCAGGCTTTCCGTTGGCGGCAACGTACTGGCCGAGAAGGACGTCATCTCTTTCAATAGGTGGAATAGCGCGAAGTACTTTGACCTGGTGCAGCTGTGAGAAGATGGTAGCCATACACGGGGGTCATCAGGTACCTTTTCGTCACGAATGTCTTCTGCTGCAAAGGACACCGGACGTTCCATGGCAAGGATACTAAGCACTTGCAGTAAATCTGGATGCCCCGCCGTAAGTTTTTTCTTGAAGACCGAAAATGACGTTACATACGATTCTGCAAGATATCACGAATGATACCGAATTCATCAAAGTAGCCTCCTCGACCTTCTGTCCCAAAGGGTTCCTTGAAAGTAATCTGAACGTTGCTGATGGAATTTTTATCCCAGCTAGAATTCATGGTCACGTTGGCAAAGCGGAGGACCAAGAGATTCTTGACCATCTCCTTCCCGAGGTAATGATCGATACGGAACGTCTCATCCTCGGTCCAGTACTTTTTCAAAGAGCCCAAAAGCTCGCGGGCGGAATCTGAGTCTTTCCCAAAAGGCTTTTCAACGATGATACGATTGATACCACCTTTGGTGACATAACAATGCTCTTTGATATTCTTGGCCACGGGGATGAAGACACTCGGGGGAAGAGCGAGGTAGAAGAGTCGATTGGATTCTTTGGACTGATAATGTGATTCAACTTCTTCAAGATGCTCGTTGAGTTTATCGAATGCAGAGCCATCCTCGTAGTCCCCAGGAACATAGGTTAGAATGGCTTTGAAGTCGTCGATGTTTTTCGATATTTCGGGATCGTCGTTGGGATTCTTGATATATGAAGTCGAACGTTTAAGAAACTCGGCGTGATCCATCTTGGTACGGGCATAGCCCACGATCTTTACATCGCGAGGGAGGAAGTTTTGTCGGAAAAGGCCAAAGAGGGCGGGCAAAGTCTAGGAAAAGAATGATAAGACGAGCTGTTGATTGCGGTGTGGAAGCCGAGTACTTTTTTCTTTGCCAAATCGCCAGAGGCACCAAGAACTGCGAGCAAGGAATCAGAGAGGGGGGCGATGAAGAAAGGATGACAACTGACCGATAATAATGGTATTGTCCTTTAGGCCTTCATTGCTGGTTTCTGAGAGAGATAATAAGCCTCTGTCAATAGACTGGATTGAGGGACGTACCCATGGAAGGAATGGTTCCGCTCATGCTACGCTCGCGAGGCATTGTGGGGGACAGTGTGTAGGTGATGATGAAAGATGATGATGAAGGATGCAAAGTGCTGAGTGATACCCGGCCCGCCTGAGCCGGACAGCGCCGGTCTAGTTTAATGTCTGACCAAGACCAGGTCATCGACAGCCTCAAGGAACTCGTTTCCCCCGCCTACGCCGACGCCGACGCTCACGCTCTACTCATCCGCTCATCCGCTCTTGTTTCCTGTCTTAAATCCCTCAATCGCGCTGCCAATATCGCTACCAGGTCAAAAAAAGATGAAACCACCGCAGCTCGCCACGAAATGGATCAGTCTCACCTCGGTCTCCAGAATCTTCTGTATGAAAAGCGTCATTTAGAAAGAGAAATCGAGAAATGTCGCCAGTTTGCGTATGTTCTCTAGGCCATTAGTATACTGAGCCATTCCTGATTTGCTTTCAGTTCCGTCTACCAGGATATTCCTCTTTATTCGCTCGAGGAATTCCAGCGGTTGGCTCCCGAAGAGGCAAGCTCACTCTCGGTCCTTGAAGATGATCATCAGCTCATGTTGAACCGTCTCAGTTTTGAACTTGCCGAGCGTCAACGGTTTGTTACCTTTTCCCATGTTTTTGTCCTCATTCTCATCCCTGTCCCCAGTCTTGATCTCAAAAGGCGTGAATTGGTGCAGGCCAAGGAAGAATTACTAAAACAGTCCAGAGTCAATTTGAACACTTTGGACAGCGTGAAAGGCCATATCGACGCGCTTGTGAAAGTAAGTCTTTTTCTAGCCCACGCACTTCCCGCTCCGCTTCTTAGGTCCTGCGTTTTTTCCCCACAGACTGCCTCGGAGATCCAGAAAAAAGTGGACGAGCTCATCCAACCTCTTGAGTTCCAAGAAGCGGAAACGTCAACATCAATGCTCATTGGTTGAACGGCATTGAAGGCGTTCCGCTTTCTATACCAGTTGATAGAAGAAAGATATATTCTACAGAGATTGTACTACATGGCCGGGATAATCAAAAGGAAACAAATCCCTTCCTCCTCATGAGTATCGTGATATAATATGTAAATGTGAGTGCGCAAGATATAGAGCGTAATAAATAGCGTCGTGGATGCAAAAAAAGGCCAAGTCCGAGTTCATTCATCGTCACTGATGCTTCCAATATCGCTCATCTCCTCGTCCTCGTCTTCGGCCGACCCATCGAGGACAGCGTCCGCAGCTTCCTTGGTCGCAAATCGCTGCACATATTCTGTGATAAAAAGAACTCCGCTCAATCCCCCCTCCTTTCATTGACGACGAGTACTGACCTTTCACCTTGGCCTCATATTCCTTCGGATGACGCATGAGCAATGCCGCCGCTTCTCCATTCAAAGGATCATTCGGATTTGGATAGCGCAGAAGCTGCGGTAGAAAGACTTCGAATATGTTGATCATATCTGCGGAAGAATGAGTAAAGAAAAAGAGAGAAAAAATGCGGCGGTATTCACCAAACATCGGAGACCACGTCTGATTTATAACATCCAAGCACACAGAACCACTCCTGGTAGATGATTAAGCCTGACAACTCGGTGACATTCACATTGAAGAATTTTGAATTCGTACAGCTCATCGATATTGGGGTGGAAGATCTTGTTCATGAATCCGATACTTGGAGATTTGTAGGGATACTGGTCAGGTAGCTCGACATGGATCTTCCACACCCCTCCGGAAAAGGGCGCTAGGCAGGGTTCGGGTTAGAAAAAGGGGAGGGGATTCTGAGCAAACTTCGTTACACACTTTCTTCCGGACCATTGAATCGAACATAAAACTCCTGCATATTATCGTTCACCAGAGAGACATCGTAGTCAGACATGAGCCTTGATTCTGGTTTAGATAAAAGTTGCGGCTCGAGAGAACCTGAATATTCGTACAGTTTCATAACATCAGTTTCTATGCGGCGCTTTCCAGCGTAGATAACGACAAGGTTTGTTAGCTTTTAGCTGAAAGCGAGAGAAGAGAATGACGGTATACTCATCATATTGGGAACACAAATGTGGCTGAGATGGAAGTTGAGAATTAAGAGAACGATTTATAAAGACCGGGGGGTCCGAGCCGAGGAGTCCGGACCAATAATATATCGGTTTTCTAGTTAAAAATACGAGTACTCCTCTATTATGCAGTAAATATCATCGTCTGAGCAGGGATATAGTCGGCCTGCTCTCCCCCCACCGTTAGAAGCTTCCAGGCTACCCAATCTAGGCACATTCCCTCGACCACTGACCGCTCTCCAACCCAAGCTGACCGCTGTCAAAGACCATCAGCTTGGCCGCAGATATTCGAGTCATCGAATAGTTATCACTCACCGATATAGAGCAAACCGAATCCCAGTATCAGAAGCATCTCCCCCTGCACCTGAGTCATAAGATGCCTCGGTTCTTCCTCAGCGCGCCGGTGGCTCATGGCAATTCTATGAAACACGTTCTGTCTCGTTCTCTTCACCTCGTGCCCTCGATTCACTTACAGTAGCATGAAGCCTACTATCCCAAGAATGGCCACAGATGTTTGCGTCAAATGGTAAGCATCTGTAGTGAAATGTTTTAGAAGTACTATACTCCTTAGAGCTGTGCAGCGTCAAGCCTAGGCCCTACACAGTGAATTCAGCATCTTGGTCATCGTGTGTCCAAGGACAACAGCAATAGCGACTAGAACACATGAGAATTATGACACCAACTAAGAAACCTAAGAACTACTCACTACAGGCCGTAGAGCGTACAGGATGATCTCGAAACAAAGGCATTCCAGAGAAACAAGGAAGGTTCAATGAGAGCAGACTCCTTCATACATATTATTATCTGCCATGAGGCAACAAACCAATTTGGCCGGACACGACCATAAAACGAGGCGAACACGCCTTTTCAGGTGGAATTATCACCAAGGCATTAGAACGAGGTCAATGAGTAACTACATCGAAAATACGTCAAAAAGGCGGATACATGAGTGCGTGAGGGTGGCCATTGATCAAGATCGACTACAAAGGTATTTGAGTAACTGTGGGAGCTCCATTTACGCTCGGCTGGATAACAATGGAGTGACCAGGTTGCTGAACAATTCCATTACCAGCCTGAGCGGGATAGCCGTACTGCGGATATTGCGGATATTGCACCACAGGCTGTGTTGTGGTATTATAGTAGCCCGGGTATTCACCGTACCATCCAAGTTCTTCCAATGAGAGGGAAGAATAATAATGAGGAGGGGGGCTGTCCTATAAACAAGAATGCGTACCTCGAATGGGCTCATTCCAAATGTTCCATCGTCCAAATCGCTGCGCCTGGGTGATGAGTTGGAGAAGGATGATAAACGCAAAGGAGCAAAGGACGAAGATCATCCATGAGAAGGCCTGAATCACTTTCATTTCGTAGCAGTACGATTGTTCGGAGGCTGATGAATGATGAGTGAATCGGAGGTAGGGAAATCGGAGAACAGGAAAGCTAACTATCTCCATTCTTTGTGGCAGTTCGTTGTCCGGAAAGACTATCGCACTGGATATTGCCAATGATATCGCTGTGAAAAAGGTCGAGAGCAGAATGTGGAATGAACAGTATTAGACTAACGTTGCCCACGCTCCCATCGCTGGATGATTTACACAAATTAGCAAGCGAAGGAATCTAAGGAAAGGTCAAGTCTCACAGAGCCAGATAGCCCACAACACGAAGAGCACTATGGCCTCGATACGAGGTGAAGACCATTGATACCTGAACTAGGTAATGAGCGGACGCATAATGTCGAGCCATATCCGGACCCACATCATCAATAAAGCGAAGATTGTGAGCGATGGTATGACCAACGCAAAAATCGTGAAAGCCTCTGCGGACACTCAGAACCGGATTGAAAAAAAAAGGAATTTTTCCAAAATAATTACCATGAAGCCGAGGAAGGAAAATGCTTGCAAAATGACTAGCGAGGCCCAATACAGTGCCTAGAGCAGCAATTTTTAGATGCTACCCCAACAGTAAATAAGGTCACAGAACCTGATAGCAAAAAGACGGAGACTATTTTGGTGAAAATCAGCGTTCCACTTTCCAGATCATGCTTTCAACTACGCACCGTAGAATGCAAGTCTGTAGTTTCCAAATCGTACAGTCATTATTCGTTCACTTTTGTAAAGCAGGAGCAAGGAGGTGCGCGCAAAGAAGGTGCAGTAAGCCCTGAATTTCTGTTGGATTTACACGTGCCTAGCACGTTATCCTGAATTTGGTTCCGTCGGCGGTGCGAGATCAAAGCGTAGCCAGCACTTTATATTCTACCATCTATATCATACATGCATTACACACAGAACTCCCTAGGGGCAATAATAAGCTTCTATCCATTCCAAAAACTACCGTCTATTAGGATTCTTCATGGCACCATTGTCGAAGGATTCTACCGTAGAATCGAGCAAAGAGGACCCTGAAGACTGTGGATCCTGCTTCGGTGCATCTCTGGTGTTCATTTGCGATTGATAGATTCTCGCTGGATAAGCTGTTGGGGCTTCTCTCCTAGGTCGTTGTGGTTGACTATGTCCACGAGAGTGACCCCGTGAATGGGCCCGGCGGTGGTGCCTTCTCGTAGGCTTCTCGGTGAGCACGGGAATTGCTGTTGTACCAGTGGGAAGTATACCACTTTGAGAGCGCTTGGTGCGGTCTCTTCGTTTGCTGTACTCGTTGAACCAAGCACAGGATGTGACAGGGCCGTACCACATATGTTCGTCACCTTTGCGATGCCGACGTAGCGCAAGGAAGAACAGGCCGAAAGCAAAGATGAGGACTGAAATAGGCTGAGTGGCAAAGAAGATTAAATGGCACGATCGGGAACTCACGCAGTGTGGCATTCAATAGGGAAAAGGCATTGAGAACACGGTACATTGCCTGATATTGCTCCGTGTGGACTATTGCAAAGCAAGTAAGAACGATTTAACTGTCAAACACCGTTAAGACTTACAGGACGCAGAAGAGTCATTCAAAACCTCCGTAGAGGTAGCAGAAGCAAAACATTCAACATCCGCCGATTGTGAATCAGAGGTCGCCAAGTAGATCCCGAGAGCTGAATGCGCAATCAGAGGTCGTCCAGGGAAGAAACTAGCAAAACTTGCCTAACCAGAATATGCCGGCTAGGGCCAAGGAAGCAAGTTCGAGCCTCGTCGAAATCGGATTACGTTCACGGAACAGAAAACTGAAGCCCAATCTAAGTAGTGTGTCAGAAACAGATGGGAGACGGGTGGGAGGAAAAAAACTTGCAAAAGCAAGATGATCAAAAGACTGGCACTACCAACGAACAGTGCAAAGGGCACGAAACGAGCTGAGACTGGGGTTCAGGCGAGACGAAGAGTGGATCGGCAATTCTACTCACTCAGGTCTGATGCAGCGAGCACCGCTTCAAAATGACCGGCCATTGCGAGGCATACGACAGTGAACAGAAGGGCGGCAGCTGCAAAGGCGAGATTGAGTCAGACAAGAGAGAGATCCTGAAAGCAAATACAGACAGTAGATTCCGCCACGGATACTGTTGAAGAGGGAAGGCATGCGAGATTTTCTCCTGGAGTGGTTTAATGGGTGGTTGGAAGTGGTGGAATTGCTGCGTCTTATATCGGAGGGCCTCATGATAAATTTTTATGCGGTGTGGATACACGAGGCAAACATGAACCAGCGGGCAGTTGGGGTGCGGTGGGAGTTGGTAAATAGATCACCGGATATCGCAGAGGGACGCTGAGGCGAAATCAAGCTTCAATCGTACAGACTGCACAACTTGTTGCACAGCGACGGAATGAGCAAGAAGGAAAAAGAAAAAAATTCCGCTTTGCATCCATAGTGTACGTAATTTCCTAATTTAGAGCACAATAGCGCTCATTCTATTATACACATTTGTCAGACTATCAGTTGTCTAAACACTCGTTTCGAAGTTTACTGCCAATGTCGACGTAGAATTTGAGGCACTGAGGGTTCAGGAGCGTTGCGGGGTTAACGCTTGACAGTGGGGCACCGTTAATGAGCTTGTTGAGGATAGTGAGAACCTAAAGAAAAAGATAAGAACTACGTAGCGTACCTTCTTCACCAGCACTTCGATTCGTTTTCCATTCAAAGTATAGGGGACATCCGGAACCTGTATAATCTAGGACGTGAAAGAATCAGGGCAAGCTTAAACCAGCAGGTACCGAATGACCGACCTTGCTCGGGACATGTCGGGGACTTCGCTTCTGTCTAATTTGAGAGCGTATAGACTCTTCGAAAGATCGAGATAATTCTTGTTCCTTGTGCAATTTGATAAATAGGACAACTCGTTCGTCGGTCCCATTTTCGATGCTCTGTCCAATCGCAATACAGTCGTCAATAGAGTCGGCAAAGTGACCGTCAATAACGTCGTAGAGCTCTGCCGATCCAAACCGAACTCCTCCAGGATTTCTGAGAGTAAACGTCAGATGGGCTACACATGAAAGCGTGAAAAAAAGGAACTACAAAACTCCATCGGACCGTCCGAGCATAATCACCCCTCCTGCGTTCCCTTCTCGAGATTGGGTGATAAGAACATGATCGCCATGGTCTGGAAGCAGCGTGAGTGGAGAGCGGAACAGCCTTCTTCCGAGCATGACATACACCAAATTCCATCGGATTTTGGGAAATAAGCGTCCTGGAATCTTACATGGGCAGCTTTTACCGCCTCGTCTGTCCCAAATCCAGGCAAAGGCCAAAATCCCACAGGCATGCAAGGGAAAGGTTTCACACAAACAAGTTCTCCTTCGACGTTGGGTGCATTCGCGGTCCCGTCGGAATTATAGGCTTCAATGGCCATTCCCAGCATACGACATTGGATTTCCCCTCTGAAGACGGGAAGCATACTATTCATGCCTTGAACAAGAGACGACAACTAAGCCGATTTGAATGCATAGTCCTAAAGCGAGACTTACCTGCGAAAAGGGAGCATATATCAGTTCCACCTGTTATTCGGACATCAGAGTTCAACGAGAGTGGTGAAAACTATCAAGTATTGGATCTGACCAGTAATCGACCCCAACAAAACATCGGGTTTGATATGCTCATATACCCAGTCGAAAAGTTGGGGCGCGAGCGGAGAACCAGTCGAATAAATATGGCGTAAGCTTTCAAGGGAGTGGAGATCATGCGGTCTGTACCTCTTCTGCAGGTACAGTAACATAAGAACCAGGTCAAAAAATGAAATTATTCAATACACTTGCCGAGAGCTGATCAATGTACTTTGCGCTAGTACCAAAGATGGTAATTCCTAGTCGGTCGACTAGATTCCACAAATACGCCGGATCCCGGAGTGGGCTGCCATCTGTGTGAGATTGAACAAATAGTCTGACAGCGGCATTTAAAAAAGACTTGCCATACAGAACAAGGGTACAGCCTGAAGCGAGACCACTGACATGAAAATTCCACATCATCCATCCTCTTTGAGTGATAACGTTACTTTTACAGAGGACAGAGGTAAAGGTGTTACCGATGCGTACGTTGTAGTATAATAGAAGAACACATCTTCCGTTTTGAGGTCGGCGCATATTGCGAGTTCCTTTCGCGCCTGTATGAGCATTCCTCCTGATCTATGCACTATCGGTCTGGGGTTGCGAGAAAGTTGTAAGTAGGGTAGGATTACTCAGACAGGAGCGACCTACTTTGGGCGACCTGCATATGCGCAGTGATCGGTCAACAATTCGACGGAGATACGAGGACCTTACCAGTCGTCCCCGAGCTGAAGAGGATCCAGAGTGGATCGTTGAATGAGCCACGGTGCCAATTTATTTCGCCGTCTTCAGAACGCCCAAGCTTGGCGGCTTGGCCTTGGCGAACAAAGTCTTGCCAATCGATCCAATCATTCCAATCTACTCGGTCATTGCCCTGCAAACCGGTGTTTACGACAACAATCTTTGGCTTTGTAGTGACAGCTTGCTCCAAACCCGCCAAAAGGGTCTTGATTTTAGTGATATGGTTATGGACTTTGGCATTGTATCTGTGAAAAGATGAATTTGGGTGGAAAATATGCCACCGGTGGCTTACACTACAGCATCGACCGTGAAGATAAATTTGGGTTGAACTTGTTCGAACCTAGTACCTAGTATAAGCCTTTGCAAACAAGGCTCAGGATGGGTATTGTTTCACCGTTCGAGAACTCCTGTTTTTTTGTTTTTTTGTTTTTGGTTCGCTCGTCAGTAAAGATAGAGATAATAATACCCGTAGGGAATAACCTTCTGAGCCGAAATCTGCTGCCGAGCTCACCCAAACAGCTCCCAGAGCTATAGTGGCAAGGCAGGCTGCAGTGTTTTCCTTAAAAACAATTATGAGGATATGAAAGAGAATTTCTGACTGGCCTTACAATACAATTCGAAGAGTAGGATGCTATGCGGTCTCCGGGTTGTACACCATAACGGAGGAGAGCAGATACGAGATCTCCGACCAAGGTGTATAACTCTGCGTAAGTGCATTGTTTCAACAGAGGATTGGGACATTCCGGAGTAGGTTCGGCTAGTAGACAGTATACATAAGCAAATAATGATAAGGTATTTGACAGACTGACTGGCTTGAATTATAGCGACTCTAGAGGATCGGACGTGAAGCATGTTCTCCGACCAATTTAAGCGAGCGGAATGAAACCAAGGCACATTTTCAGCAGGCTTTGCGTTTGGGTCGACGATATGATCGCCTTTGGAACCAATGATATCGGAGTAGTCCCAAACAGCATCCCAAAAAAGGTCAACATTGGATACAGACCAGCGGTAGAGGTCCGAGTAAGAGTGCAGCGCGAGGCGATACTTTGTGTTGATCCGATGGAGAAAGCGGCTGGTTGCGGTGTTTTGGGGCTGGGGCGATAAAGAAGGGAAGGCGAAGACATTTCTGAGAACCGAGAGAGGACCGTGTCTACTAAAAGGAATACCAAGGAATTGATAAGCGGTTTCCGTGGATTTTTTTTGGCATAAAGTGTATGTCCAAATCGAGACCTGGGCGCTTAATATCACGTGGGAACAACCGAGTCAAGAAAACAAAAAAAAAACACCCACGTTCATCAATTACTGTTTTAAAAGGACCAGCATTTGTACACCGTCCCGCCATCCCACCCCAACTGCAATGGACCGCTTCTTTTCTCCGCTGACCCCAGAAGCAGTCGCATATTCTCATATCTCGTGAGCCACCGTCTTGCTCTACCCGTCCCCTGTCCAGGTCTAATCTTCTCCAGTCAAAATTCCTATGATTGGGACATACACCACCTCGACGTAGACGAGGCCCTGGTCGCCGGATGTGCGGCGTACGATGCCTTTGATCGCTACCTCCGAAAGGAGGATCTTTTCATTCTGCCGAGAACAAGATCAGAGCTCCAGAGTGTCTTGTATGTCAGTTCTTTATCTATCAGGGCTCTTACTTACCAATGCACTGCAGAAAAAGATACTCGTACGATTCCATTCATAATGCCATCTCAAAAAGTCGTTCTACCTTGCAGCCAGGGGTTACAGCCGAGTGCGTTTCATCCTCCGGTCTTTGTCACTGATTGCTTATGAGTTGCTCCCAGGTCTGCGAATCTGCAGAGAATTCAATTCGAGCTGTCCTCGACACCGGCGATAATCTTACTGTCCTCCTTCGCTTACACCGTCCCACCCCTGCTCCCAACAGCCACCATGAACTCAGCCCCACCCAGACCATTAAATCAAACTGATTACGCGCCAATATAGAAACTACCCTCTCAGTCTGCCTTATTCTTGTTTTCCCCGCATCTGTATATCTGTCCCGCTGGCATCCATCCCCCCCTTTTCTTTATTCGCAGTAATATCTTTGTACCAATAGTCAATTTGTAAGTCAGCATGTACCGTACCTACCTCGCCCCTCGGTCCAACTGACCGGGACGCGTTCGTCCCAATTTAAACACGTGATCCGCGCACGTTTATTCAATTGCCTTTTCCGGTTCTCTTCAGCGCCTTTACTTGCACCTGTCAAGAATGCAGCTGGCTCTCTACGTCCTCGCACTTCTTCACGTCGTTTTCGTTCGCTCTAGTCCAGTTCAAAAGGTTTTAGAAATATACCCCGATCAAGTCAGCAAACCTAGGCAGCTTCATGGTCGATTTTTACATATAACCGATCTACATCCTGATGGATTCTATGTCGCTGGCAGTAGTACATCGAGATTAAAGGCTTGCCATAGAGGAGAACCCAAAAAGAAGAAAAAGAAAGCTGGATACTATGGCGCTCCCTACACGTACGTTTCTTCGAACCTTCTCCGCTCAATCCAATGATTGTATATACTTCCTTCATTAGAGAATGCGACTCGCCTTTTCAACTGACTAATTATACCCTCGACTTTTTGGACAAGAATTGGGCGGACATCGATTTTGTCGTATGTATGTATTAGTCCAGTTGCCACGATTTCTATCCTGTCATGGTTTTGAAGGGACCGGCGATAATGCTCGGTGAGATACATGTGTCTGGCTTCCCACTTCAATATCTCATTGTCTTTGGAGTCATGATAACGATCTCAAGCATCCCCGAACGACAAAGGTACAAAAGGAATCATTATCTTTACTTTTCCGTTCTGCTTATGAGAACTCGAAGGAAATTTACGATTTAAACCGTGCTGTAGCGAGAAAGATGTCTCAGGTTTTCTCAAGCAAAGGCATCCCTGTCGTACCCTCGCTTGGTGAGTACGGGAGACTCGCTGATGTTGATCTCACGCCGCCACCGTTAGGGAACAATGATATTTGGCGTCAGTATATTTTCATGCAATTCCGCCATCTCTTCTCACTCATTTGTCGACTTCAGCTCATGTGCGGATTACACTCTTTATCTGCATACCCACCTTGACTTCCAATTATATATATACTTTAGAAC
The DNA here is from genome assembly GCA_013368555.1 of Collybiopsis confluens. NCBI lineage: Eukaryota > Fungi > Basidiomycota > Agaricomycetes > Agaricales > Omphalotaceae > Collybiopsis > Collybiopsis confluens. The sequence continues at coordinate 83,641 of JAACJN010000024.1, forward strand.
ATCTTAGCTCCAGGTGACCACTCCTACCCTCATGGTTCCCAAGCCTGACTGATATCGTGACCCCTGCATAGGTCCCAACAGTATCACGAATGAATTCTCTCAGTGAGTAGCTGCCGATACCTCTACCTGGAGTGATTGACAGTTTTCCAGAATATGGCAGTCATTTATTCCCTTTCCGTACCTTCAAGTCTTTCATCGAGGAGCATACTTTGCTGTCGAAGTCGTACCAGATCGACTAGCTGTAATATCCCTTAACACATTATACTTTTATGATTCGAACAAAGGTTTGGATTGTTCATCTCTCGTTCCCTCCTGTCGTTTGATATCTTGTTTCCAAGCCGTTGGTGGCTGTAGCCTCACAGATCGTGAAGACCCCGGGAATCTTCAATTCGACTGGCTGGAAGTACAGCTCGAGATATTCAAGGAACGGGGTATGCAGGTAAGCGTTCTGGTGAACCTTGTACCGCTCCGAATATCGAACCTTTGCCGTTCAGGTTTGGTTAACTGGTATGTACCTGGCTACCATGTGAACTTGGCTGTCAACGTTGGCGTTTTTGCAGGTCATGTTCCCCCTTCTAGTTCAAACTATTTCCCCGAATGTGTGAGTTGTTCGAAGATCTCTGCGTTGTGAAATAAAAATTGAAACCTACCCAGTATGTGCGATATGTCCACCTAGCTTTGAGGTTCCAGGACATAGGTTTGAGCCTTTTACCTCATGGCAGTCGTGATACTCATCACGGCTATTTGCACTTAGTCGTCGGCCATCTCTTTGGTGTACGTCTCCTTTTGGTTGGCCTTTCATTTTCCGATTTGAGCTTTCAAAAACATAGCATATGAACATGGATCATGTATGTTCATCTTTGGCTGATTTCGACGCAGAGTTGACATATCATCTCTAGTTTTTCTTTCTTGAAGCCGAAGATCTCGAGCTTGACAGTGACATCGACAGCAGTGCTTCAACCCATAATTATTTGTATGATTCGCTCCTGCAAGACTTTGCCCTGCTGCCGAAATCGAATAAAGTTAATTTGGACGAATATGCTGTCATTAATGTTTCACCCTCAGTAGTTCCAAACCCGTATCTGCCAACCTTTCGAATATTCGCCTACAACGTCACGGAGACCGAGGAAGCGCTGACCGAGGATGGTTTGACCCAGAAGACGGGCGAGGTGGATACCCAAAAGAAGCGACTACCTGGACACCATCGAGGGAAGCACGGAAATAAAGCCTCTCTATGCAAGCGAAAACCATATCGGGACAGCTGGAAATGTAAACTGTTTTTTAGTCCACCCTCTGACCCCAATGCGCCCTCACGCTCTTCGCGACTCTGGACACCGCTGGGATATGCTCAGGTACGATCTCGATGCTGGGTGACAATGCATTTTAATTAAAAAAAAACGTTCCGCTCCGTCGACAACTTGCAGTATCACATTCCGTCCCTCGGCGATGCCGATAAAACAGCTCATCCCCGTTTTGAACTCGAGTACACAACATTTCCGTTTTCTGCGCTCCTGCCCGGAGAAGGGCAAAATGAGACAGAATTCCGATACCCAATTCCGCTGAAGAATTTACCAAAGTCGTTGCGAGACGGTACGAGGAAGGATAGGTATTGTGGATTTGATATGAAGGACTTGACTGTGGGATCGTGGATGGAACTTGCGAGTCGATTGGGAGACAGAAAGGAGATTGGGCTCCGGAAGAAGTTTAGGAAATACATGTATCTCGGAGGATCTGAATAATAGGGGCCGAGAGTCGGCATGAACGGAATATATTATTTTTTTTCCCTCCCAGCCTTTCACGCGGTGTTTCCTAGACGACGACGACTGGTTACCAGCGAAATTCCGTTAAGCCCCCTCGAGCTCGCCCCGTAGCCGGTGCCATTTCGATTTTATTTACTTTTATTTTCCAACTCTTCTTCTGCTACCATCAGGTCCTCTCTTTTTCTCATCTCCCCCTCACTCTGTTTTGCCCATCTTCGGCTGGTCCGCTCCAACTCATCTTTCGTTAAATTCCAACATGGCTGCAGTCAATATGCAGATGATGCAAACTAGCAATATCCCTTTTCTCCCCCTCCATTCTCATTCCCGGTCCGACTCCGTCTCTTCTTCTTCGACCCACTCCTCCTCCTCAAGGCCACAGTCTTCGCATGGTATCATAGGAATGGGAATGGGTCCTTCTCCTGAGGAGATCTACCGCGCTACTTATCATCTCGGTCAGCATAATAACCTTCTTCACGCTGAACCTGTGCGACTTTTTTTTTGCTTCTTTTTACGCATTTTTCGCTGATGAAGCCTTCCCTTCTAGCCGCCACCAAACCATAATATCACTAATCCTGCCCTCAAGAATACTCTCCGTCCCAGCCATCTCAGAGCTCGAGTCCAGGCCTCCCCCTATCCAAGGGACACCGACAGCGTACATTCTTCGTCTAGCGAAACAGAGGATATCGCTATGTTCTTGGGGTCTGCTCCTGAATATCACCACAATATGAACATGTACGGCGGCCCCCCCAGCATACTATGGCTCCCAGCCAGGATGCCATTCATGCTACAGGTGCTTTCGGTCGAATGACTCTCAATAATGACCAAGCTTTGGAAAAATTGGCCGCCAACGTTCGTGCCGCTACGACGACTAGTGCTTCAGATAGGGCCAAGCAGATCTTTGTCCAAGCATGGTATGTCTCATATTTATTGATCTTTCTACACACACACACAACCTCAAATTTTCGGTTCTGGTGCCCGCCTCAGGCTCAATGCCAACTACGCCCCATATCCCGATGGCAATGTCCCTCGGCAAGGCCTCTACTTTTCCTATCGTCGTGTCTGTGACCAATATGGCATTCCTCACATAAACACGGCCACGTTGGGAAAGGCTATCCGACTGTGTTTTCCGACGATCAAAACTCGCCGCCTCGGGGTCAGAGGGAACAGTAAATATCACTGCAAGTGGATTTGTTCATCATGATCCATAAGATCTCTCATCAAAAATTTTGATATTAGACTGTGGAATACGTCCTGCTACCTCGGCGGAGGCCGAATGGCTTCAGGATTATATTCATAAATCCAACAATCATGCTGGACAGCCTTCAGTAAACGCCGCACGTCAGGCGCAAGACCAGGCCGACGCTTCGCATCGGAACGAGGAACGATCGGACGAGGACGAGGACGACGTAGACTCTGAAGGCCTCCCCTCCGCTAACGTGTCCAAGAGGAATTCCCTTTCTCTCACAGGGGACGCAAAACAGCCAGTTTTTTCCCAGGACTTGAGTGACAAAACCCCTACCGCAGCAACGCTACTTTCGCAGGCGCAATCCGCTTCGAGGCCTGTGGGTAGCTTCCCGCACCAGGCCTCCATTCGCCGCCATCCTCAGACTGACTCCGGTCTCGCTGTCTCGTCCCAGTCACCTCCATCGAGTGGTTCCGCTCAATACCTTGCGTCTTCCCAGTCGGTGTCTGTTCGCCAATTTCCCCATTTCCCCTCCATCGAGGAGGCTGTGGGCGCCAATTCTAACTCTCCCCATAGCATTGCGGCAAGGGAGGTTTGGGGATGGTTTCAGGATCATCTTGATCTCCTCCTCGAAAACGTTAGATTGTTCCGTTTTGATCAGTTCGAGATCAATCTCAGAACGTTTTGGTCCAGTTTGGGTGGAAATCATCGCGAGATTGTCCATGCACCCGCTATAGCTGGCCTTATGGCGAAAGCGGATGCGATCGTTTACGACGTAAGTTGCTCATGAGTTATTTGCCCTCCTTTTTGTTTCGATTGTTCACTGTCTACAGGAAATACTAGAGATCCTTCGTTCTCAGATGCTGTCTCCTATACCTTCGGGATCTTTGGCCAATCTTCGACAATTTGCCAACAAAATGGAAAAAATCCTGTTGGTGGCGCTAAATGATTACGGTAATACTTTTGTAGAACCTAAAGTGGAATTGGGCGCACGATTTGGACATCTTGTTTGTAAGCCATCCTTCCCAAAAAATCTCGTGCTCACTTTTTCTCAATCCCATGTGTTTTTTTTTTCAATACTAGTGCGTTTCCTGGATATTTATCAAGTTACCCAGGCTTTGAATACTGTACTTACAAACCAGAAGCAGCTCTCCGAGATGCGACGCTCCTGGCAAAAAGTGGATTTCGAGTCTGTCCGCAATCAGTCGGCGTTGGTTTGTAATTGTCGTCATGAGGATCTGGTGCAGCTGTTAGAAGTTGAATTTGTGAGCTTACTGGACAGTCTTCCCAAAAGCAGCGAACCAGTGCGGGAAGTTATGAGTTGGGCTGATAAATGCTGCGAGCGGCTGATGGGCAGCAGTCGTAGTGGCCAACATGGAGAGGAGAGGAGTACCATGAGCTCGCGGAGCGTTCTCATTCGCTGGGGTTATGTTACTAGTCAGGTTATGAGGGACCTGGTAAGGATCTGACTTTACCGTGAATTGACTATCCCATATCTGAATTCGCATCCGCAGACCATTAGGAGTGATCCTGCCTTCGGAGCGTTCCAGATATTAAAACTTTTCTTAGAGTAAGTTTGAGATATTTTCTTTTGCCTTTTTTTTTTTTGTGAAGGGGGCGCTAGAGCTAATGTCATGCCTAGTGACTGGATCGCAGTTAACGTTCTTAGAAGTGTGGCCCTCTCGACAAATTCAGTCGCAGCATCGGTTGAACCGGTAATGCAGCAGCAGTTCTTTTCTTTGTCGCCAATGGCAGGGCAGGAGAACTTCAGCACTATGGATGTTAGGCCGCAACTTATGGCCAATACTCCCACAACGTCGAGCATGCTTGCTGCGCTCCAAAATGACCCTTTCCCAGCTGGTTCTTTGGATCCATCGTCATCGACATTCAATTCAGACGCGTACAGTTCTCTCTCGTATATGGATACTTCTTCCTCCCAAGAAAACCCGTTGCCGAATGTCCAGTCTGATCTCTCCTTCCCTGATTTTTCGAGCTCTGGAAACACGTTCGATGTTCCAGGGTTTTCTCAAGATATGGGGATGGGAGCATCTGCGACGCCCAGCAGTGAACCGGAGCATGCAAATGATTCGGAGGGGGTGAAGACAGAGTAAGAAGGGCGAAAAAGGGAAAGAAGAGAAAGAAGAGGTCCGATTTCGATTTTCTTTCGCCTTGTGTTTGGTCGTTGCAATTCATTATTACATACCTTAATCGTTCTGCTACATAAATCAGTCACTTTTTTTCTTCTGCTCGAGTGTTCGTTTCCATCCATATTCTTGCGATTCCTCTCTGTACTCCCTGCTGCTTGTTCGTAAATCATCTCGCCATTATACGCTCTTTGGTAGTCTGTTGTCTGGTAACATTGTTATGCATATCTATATTGCTACTGTAAATAAGTGTAGCGGAAAAGCTATTGAACACGGTGATGGGAGTGGATCCAGAGAGATTAGATTTTTATGTTTTCAAACGCCACGATCTACTTAGTCACGTCAGGGCTTCTTACTTCTGACTGCCATCATGGGCAACAACCCTTCTACCGCCCAAACTCCCCAAAATCATTCCACGTCCACTACCTCGAGCGGCGTCCACAAATCCATGCGAGTCAAGCGACCCTCTTTAGATCTCCCGGATTTAACTGCGATGTACTATCAATCTTCCCCTCCTCGTTCTTCTCGCAGACCAATCCCAATAAAATCAGAGAAAAAGCAGGAACAGTATTATGTACAACCAAAAGTTCACATCGAAAACAACTTGGGAAAACGCGTAGATCGCGAGAGCCCCGTTCATCTAGTTCCCTCCTTTCCGAGGGACCTCTCTTTCCAACCTACTGCCCCATCTCCTTCCAGAGCGCCGACTACAGACTCATTATCACCGCTCATCGTCAGGTCTTCAATACCTATGGCCTTGCATGTATCAGCCGTGGAGCCCATTCCAGAAAAAACTGAACCTACAACTGTAGGACTCATTGAACACAAGATAACATGGAATGGCGGAGGAAACTCTGTTTTCGTTGTCCATACTTGCGATAATAACAACATGCGGACGATGATGGAAAAAGAGTGCGTATCTCTCTCATCTATTTTGTTTAGCCTGCATCCTTATTTGATGTTTCTTAGCTCTGATACATCTTTTTCTGCAACAATTACCTTCCTTCCCGGCACCCACCACATTCGTTTCTTCATCGACGGAGACTGGCGGGTAGCAGACGATCTACCAACTGCTGTCAATGATCTAGGCAGTCTTTCCAACTATATAAATGTCGAACCATCGCATGACTCTTCTTTTACTCCCCCTTCTCAATCACCTTTGGGACGGCACTCCCCGCCATCTCCTGGACCGGTCATTGTGACCTCTCAGCTGCCCTTTGAGGGGAATGATCTGGTCAGCCTGGGTCGCTTGAGTCTTGGACGTAGTTTCTGGAGCGTTAGCACTGAAAATGGTGACCCGTCAGAGTCGACAGAGCGGATCCCGCACACGGCCCAATGGACGACAGAAATACCTTTGGAACTTGTACACGCATCTGAGGAAGAAGAAACATATGTCCAGCACGCGGAGCAACAGAACGGACGAGTTCAGAGGGGGTTTGTACCTCTGCCCAATATCCCTCCTGCCCCGGGTTTGCCCAGATATCTCGATAAACTAATCCTTAATCAGAATCTTCCTCAGAATCTGGCTCAACAAGATCGTCGAGACAAACGGAGCACACGAGACAGGCAGAGAGAGCACGAAAGAACCAAGGAGCGAGAACGGGAACGAGAGAGGGACAGGAACTTGCCTCCTTCCGGCGGTGCTTCCCTACCTGTGACTACTGCCAGTGGGACAGACGTTACACGAGGCATCAGAGCACACACAGACATCGAGCAGATGCTTCCCGTTGCGGAGGCTTTAGAAAGTGGCGAACTATCAAGTGAAGCTGCAGCTCTAGCAATCGCTTCGATTGCTGATGATGCGTCTGTACTCCCGGTACCTTCTCATGTTGTGCTGAATCACCTTTGTACGAGCACAATCAAACACGGAGTCATCGCCGTTGCCTCTACGGTAAGATATAGGAAAAAGTATCTCACGACTGTCTATTACAAGAGTGCCTAGAGTGGAGGAATTAGTTGAGACGCGAATTCTTCCTACTCCATGATATTATCTACTATTTTCCTGATGATTTCTATCGAATTCCCTACATCATTACTTATTTATGTAGCATAAACTTTCATGTATCCATTTCTTCCTAGACTTACATGGCATCATCTTTCTGATCGCACCGAGCGCATCGCGTTAACGAATACAGTACCTGAACAGACTCGCATATTGAAGTTTTAAATATTTGAGAGCTGTAGCATGTAAAGCTAATCTCCAGCGATAAATAATCCGAAAATGTTTGTTCCTCTACTCCCAACAACTTCATGATTCAACAGCAGTTTCAGTCTCGCTGACAGCCCCAAGCTTCTCCACAACTTCATCACCGGGGACCGCAAGTGAAGAGGGTCCGGACACACTAGGTGTAGGAGCAGGACTCGCAGGCCGCTCACCTCCTCCGTTCGGTGGCGTCACATCAATTGCGTCTGGAGGACCAACATCTTTGCCAGCGCCAGTTAGCCGCTGTATCTCAGCCTCAGCTTTGGCAATGTTGGCAGCAGTCTGACGGGCCTGATTAGCCTCGAACCACTCCTTTTTGGTTTTGAGATTTTCCATAACGCGGGGAAGGTCTGCGCTAGATATGGGAGGAGGGATAGAAAAGTTGAGGAGGGCAGAGAGGGTAGCGAAGGGAAGGTTGAGTTGTGAACCCTCAGGTGCACCATTCGTCTTTCCCTGCGACTTTTTGCCCTTCTTTCCTTTCCCACCGACAAAGTAGGCGTCATCATCATCGCCCTTCTTTTTTCGTACGATTGCACCTTCTGGGACCTCTTCGACCTTTCGGATATCAAGCTTAGCGACGCCATCAAGTTCCTGTCTCTCAACCAAAGGACCGCTCTTCAGCGTGATGTTTCCGCTGGTCTTTCCGGACAGAGCGTCGATGAGGGTTTGGCAGTCCTCAATTTGTGCCTGGAAAGCTGGAGTCTCAGCGTCTTCCCGCATTCGCTCCGCGATCTCCTGTTTCTTTTGAAGTTCCTCAGCGGCGCGTTGTGCGCGAACTCTTTCTGCGCGACGTGTACGGTCCTCGTTGACTTTACTCCAGTAGCGGTCGTTTGACTCGCGATAATTTTGGGTAGCCTCGCGTCTCTCGTTATACAGGGCATTGATTTGTGCCTGAAGGCCGTCGCGTTCCTCGAAAAGCTTCGACCGATTGGCGTACAAAGCGTCGTCCTCTTTCTTAAGAGTGTCAAGCTCCTGCTTGATAGTATCATACCGGTCAGAGGTGGCTTTAAATTCTGGATCATCGAGCTGCTTCTTGAGTTCGTTGATGGCAGCGCGTTCAGCCTCTATGGACTGCTGATCAGTTTGGAAGGCATCCAGAGTACGACGGTTACGCTTGGAGGAGCTGATCTCGGCGAGGGCACGCTTTTCGTCGGCAAGTTTTAGGGTGCCAGAGTCGACTTGTTTTTCAAGGTTTCTAGGAGATGGTGAGTACTGAGGATTTGAGCTTGGGAGGGTAAAGGGAGACGCACCGTACGTGTGCATCGAGCTCGGCGACAGATTTGAACGAGATTTTGGACTTTGCAGCCTTCAAATCCTCGATCTAGAAGGTATGAGCTGAGAGAGGCAGGAGGATTTGGAGAAGGAATACCTTTTTATTGATAGACTCGTTGTGAGCTTTTACTTGGTCGAGAATTTTGCCTCTGGATGCCTTGCTATTTGACTGTTTTCCCCGAATTTCATCGAGTTCGGCCCTTAAGGCGTTCCGTCTCTCATTGCCAGCCCCACCCTTGGTAGCAATGGATATCTTGTCCTTTGCAGCAGTCTGGACGAGATTATAACCGAATTAGGACATAGTGCTAGAATGTGTATTGCTGCGTACCAGTTTAACCTGAATAGCATCAATTTCACCCTTGAGCCTTTCCTGCTCTGCCTCGTAGGCTTTTTTATCAGGCTTACCACCACCAGGAAGGTCGACTGAGGCAGCGTCCTTGACGGGGGTGGTAGCACCGCTGGGCGTCTTTAATTGTGGTGTCATGAAGGAGCAGAGGAAAAAGTGAATTTTATTTTTGACACGTCAACAAATAAATTTACAGTAAAATGCCTGTGTCCATTTTCTCAACCTCTTTGTAGCATTCCTCATACAGCTCCCGGTAATCCTCCTCAGTCCCTTTGCCTTTTTTCTTTTGGTCTGGACATATCATCACGCAGCTCGTCGGCCGTTTTGTTGAGCTCGCGAGTCCCAGTTCCTCCTTGGACGCGACAAACACATACGGTATCTGTGCTTCTTCACTCAATACCGGCAGATGCGATATAATGTCAATGGGACTGATGTCTGCCGCCAGGACAAGTAGACTGCATGACCTTGAGCCGTAGTTCGGTACTGAAAAGCAGAACGCGCACCCTTTTTCTCCTTTGCGAATACCTTTGACAACTTCTTTCACGCCTCTTTTGACCTGACGAGCTTTGGATGCTGTCGAATTTTTGAGATTCCAGTGACCTTGATCTGCTGGATTTTACAGACCTTTCTTTATGGTTTTGTTCAGTTTCTTCAATAGTTTCTTTTGTGCCAAAGGTTTTGCTAATGGCGAAAGCTCTTCGAGTGGAATGGCGATTTTTTTCGTGGGCTATTGGAAAGCATCAGAAGTGAAAACGCTAGTCGTTCTGTCTAGGGCGAACCTTGCCGCCACCCTCTTCCATTTCCACATCGTCTTCCTCCGCATGTTTTCTCTTTTTATCGCTGCCCATGGTAAGAAGAGAAGGTTGCCGGGCCGGCAGGCATTCTGAATCCTCGTCACTTTTGGCATTTGCAAGCCATGTCTTCGACGGATATCCCTGCTCGCCCTCGACGCCCAGTTCGCTCAGCACCACCACCGCCCCCAGAAACGGCCAATCTTAATAGCTCTGAAATACGTTCAGAGTCTCCCGATCAAGAACCACAACAGAAACAGCCTTCAGACCAAATCCTAACACCTCTTCGGGCTCACTATCTGAAGAAATCACTGATCCAACTCCAATTCGAACATGAACTGGACGATATTACTACGTCGCCATTGAATAATGTCTCTACATTCTCATATCTTGGTCCCCCGTTCGCTCCTCCTCCCAAGGACGCACCCTCGATCGACTTGCCCTTCCTCCGATTCATGTTTCGCCAGTTCATCCTTACCTTCCCCTTCATGGCCGCGGCTCCAAGCAATTTCTACTCCGATAAGCTCCAACCTTTCATGGGCGCGCTCTTCTCGCGCAATCTTACCGCGTCATCTGGGTTTGATGGCAGTGACGGCAGCGACCATTCGACCACAAGACTGAGCCTTCTCTCCCGCCTGGAACGAAACTTTTCTCTGTTCTTGGGAGCTGCCACCAAAATTGTCGAGCCTGAAGAAGTCGTCCGTCTAAATCAGTCGGACTTAGATCACTTGGAGACGCTGGCGAAGCGGAGGGAAGCTCGTAATTTGAAACAGAAAGATATTTTCGAGGTCAACATCGTCAGTGTTCGAACAGTGGTGGATAAGGGCAGAGTTCGAAGTAGAGCACATGAGGTTCGCCTCTCCGTTTAACTCAGCCTCCTTGTTAATCGCTTTGATGCAAACAGGAATTCATCATTCGGACTCGACGTTCAAACCATCCAGATTGGTTTGTCTCTAGAAGATATGGTGATTTTAGAACATTGGCAAATGAAGTGGGTCCTGGACACCATCCCCCGATCAAGTTGTATGCTTATTAACAAAACACATCTTAGTTGCGGAACGCACATCCCCAGGAACTTGTAAATCCTCCCCCAGCCAAAGATCGAACAGTTGTCAACGTCCCGACCACTTCGACGTCACCTATGAGTCCTTCGTTCGCTCCGAGTCCAGCAGTGCCATCCTTTGACGGAGATTATCCGGACTCTTCGCTCTCCCGCGCTTACCAACATTCAAATAGGTTGGCCCGGGAGAAGAATCGACTCACCCTAAGAGCATATCTCCATTCCTTGCTATCATCTCACATAATTGCATCATCACCGGTTCTTCGATCTTTTCTTATGGCAGGCCCTACAGCTCTCAGTCAGGACGAGCTTGAAGACGCTCAGTGGCGCGAGGAAGCCGATCAAATGCGAGAGGAAGGCCGAAAAAGGTTTGCGCGAGAGATCGCTTCTCGTGTCGAGAGTCTCCGTGGTGCAGTGAGAGATATGAAGGGAGACATCATGGGAAAAGGTAATACCTTTCATTATCCTCCCAATTTCAATCTAACATAACCGTGTAGATGGACTGACACATGTCTTTGCCGTTATTAAAGAGACACCGGACGTACGCGACCTTCCTTCCAATTTCCATGCTGTCTTGGAATGGGCCCGGATATCGTAAGTAGTTCCTCATCGATTTCTTTACCATATGCACTGATGTGCTCAGACTGGCTTCCACCGTATTCCAACAGCTAGTGGCATCAGACAATTCTTCACAGAGTTTTGCAAACCTCAAACGTCTTCATGGATTAATGCCGTATTTCATGATGAAGGCTGCACTCAAGATCAGCAACCCTATGGGAATGATTCGGAGTACGTAGATCTTTCTACCTGGCCCTTTTGAATACTTCTTACCGCACATCAAGGCATGCTGGATCTATTTCTCGCCCAGCCCTTTGGAGGAAAGAGCTTGGCTCAAAGGCAGGCATCATCCCTGTCAACTTATATTTCCTCATCTCATTGCAATTCCTCCTCAGGATGTTCACTGGCTCTCTAACCGACGAAGTCAAAACTCTCGAGGAGGAAATCGAAGCTGTTAAAATTAAAGTTGACGATCCAATTATGTGCGAAAAGCTCAAGCGTTTTGTTGAAGCTCCAAGAGAAATACAAGACATGTTTAAAGCTGATTCAGGTAATGTACTAGGTCTTCTCGTAGATCAAACGTCTTACCATCTTCCTTTCTAGTTGCTGAAAATGTTAACCTACTAACTATTATTCTCCGTTCCGGAGAAGAACCAGTACTATCCAGGGCCCAGCTTCACCGAATAGCCAAAGCAAATCATGCTCATGCAGTATACATGAGGCACAAGGAAACTTTGGCTGATTCTGATGACGATGATGGCCCACAAGATGACGATGCTTGGTTATACGAGGATTTGAAAGTGCTGGCACAGTTGTATACGCGTTTACGAGACAGGGAACAGCTGATCGCATTAGTATTTGAGGTGAGTTTATCAAAAATCAATATCTTTAGTAGAGATGTTTACACCGGCGACGTAGGGCTTTACTTCCGAACTTTTGAAGGACATCATAACAATATTCTACTCCCCTTTGGCTCAAGTCTACCGCGCAGCTAGCATAGCCGATTCCATCGGGGATTTTCAGAATTTTATCAGCGATCTTATCAAGACTGTAGAACAATGCGAGGACTGTAAGGAGTGGTATTTTCTCTTCTCAAGGTTCATGTTGGTCTCATTCATTTTCTACATACAGTAACCCAGGAAGATCCCAGTCGTACTGTGAAAGCTTTCATCGATCTCATACAGCGACACGAGCAGTCTTTCTACAGCTTTGTTCACAAAGTACATTCCAAGGGCGAAGGGTTATTCGATAGTTTAATGCGCTGGATCGAGCTTTTCCTCACTTTCATGCGGGAGGGGCTCGGTCAGCCAATTAGCCTTGAATATTTGCTTCCTCACAAGGGTCAAGAAAGAGCAGAGATATTAGCGGAAGTTGACAGAGTGGCGTTGTACCACTACAAACTGAAGCTCTTGTACGAGGACAAGATCCGACGACGTTTTGGTCGGATGCAGGTTCAGAACGATGCGGACGCAGAAGATCAAGCTACGAAGGCACTAGTCGATGGTGTAGTAGGAGAGATCAGCTTCGGGGATATCGTACAAGGCGATGCGATTGATGTCGCTGCAGAAGACACGGAAGACGACAGCGAAGACGACGAGGACGAGGTTTCATCCTCAACTGAATACGAGACTGGATCTGAGGAAGAATCGGACAGCAGCAAGGAAAGTAACGGGACGTCGCCGCCGCCGCCGCCTCCCCCAAAAAACAATGACCTGCGGCGCCCACGCACGACCTCAGCACATACATCTCCTTTACGACCTTTGAGCTCAAGATCTGGAAGTCGCCCACCCGATGCACGACCGCGCTACGACTCTATACCATTGAAAACCTCGCGCTCTATGACTTCGATGAAGCAGCTATCTCGACGCAGCCATGATTTGCAGAATGCTCCGCCTGTACCCTCTCTTCCTCCCTTGGTCGCATTGTCAAAGCCTTTGCCCCCCCATCCTTCCCCGCAGTCAGCTCAGGATCGGTTCCCCCAGCAAATGTCTGCTCGGCCACCCGTAGAGCCCAGTGACCGCCCCGAGAAAGCAAAGGCAAAGAAACGTCGGGCGAAAGGAAAACAAATCATCAAACCACCGGAACTGACACGGATACCTACGCTATTGCCGGTGTTTACTGAAATAGTACGCCATATTTTTTCGGTACTGCTTCAAGCTAATTATTTGTGTCATAGATGCGCCCACTTCTTCGTCCAAGACAGAGGACGCGGGCTTCATGATGACGGATCTTTTTCTTCTTTGGGATAAATTCAGCATCTAATTCGTTCGAAGAGCTCGTATTTTATACGGTGTATCAGGGAAGCATGCAATATCATGTAGAATATCTTTGTGTACTGTATTTTGTCACTGTAGTAATAATACACATAGAAAACGTATGTGACCTTGACTGACAAAACCTAAACTTGCCGCTTGACTTCTTCGGATCCTCTCATGTCCTCCACTCCGCGAGGGTATTTTCTCACCAATCGCGTCTCACATACGCGTTTCTTCCCTTTGGTGCATACTTTCAAATACACAACCGTCGCTGTTCTGGTCGAGCTTCAGGCCCTAGAGGATCATGAATTGAATATCTGGTCTCTATTCGGCTACAATAAACGTTGGAGAGCAATATGTGCTCTCAGGCCGAACGACTATCTCTTTTCTTCCCCAAAGAATTCAGAAATGAGCATTTCCCAGAAGCTCGAAGCATTGGTTAGGAGAGAAGGATATGCTGGAATCGTTGACGATGGCAAATACGAGGCCTGGATGCTTACGATGCCTTCTTACTTCGGATTCGAGGGTATCAATCCGTTGACGGTATATTTCCTATATAAATCCGAAGACCTGGCGTTGGTAGTTCTTGAAGTCCACAACACCTTCGGCGAAACTCATGTGAGGCCTGACTTTGGTTGTCCAATAATGCTTACTGACTTTTTCCAGATCTATTTTATGCGTCCTGGGGTTGAAGAAGAGTCCTTATCTGTCTTGCAATGCATTTATGATCATCGATGGACCTTTCCTCGCGCCTTCCACGTCTCTCCGTTCAATGACAGGAAAGGTTTCTACACTGTCTCCATCAAATTACCTACGATTCCCGAGGATCCTAAACCAGTGGTCATCATCCAACTACGCGAGCCCGATGTCAATAGTACACCAGGAAATACAAAGATTACAGCTATCCTTCGTACAACCTCTGCTCTCCCGTTGGTTTCATCCCTGTCTGCTGTGCGGGATGTGCTCTTCACATTAATGCTACTCCCTTTGTCACTGTTTCTGAGCTTTTCAAGAATCCTTTACCAGGCCTGGGTCTTGCACTATCGTAAACGCAACATGGAAAACGACCATTACGACTTGAAAGTCTACTTACGACCGGAACCGTTCCTCCCTGTCCCAGCTTATACATCACCACCGCCTGGTAACGAAATGAAGACCCGATTATTCCCGGCGGCTGGGGCGGGTATAACTACTCGCCGCCTTTCATCCGGCTTTTTCGCATCCAGGGCCAGGCAGTACGTAAAAGAATTTCTGCGCACTCGTGTTGAGTTGGAGGACGGCAAGCTAGGTGTTGTATTGGTGGAACCAGAAGCTTTGGGTGACCAAGAAGAGTGGTTTCTTCCTTCTGACTGGAAGGAAGAAGCTGGAAGGACTCTTCGTATCACGCTACTCACACCGGTATTCTTCGAGCTTCTGCTCACGGCGCCCGGTCCTGGACTGGTGCTGCTTGCGGGTGGTGTTATTGATCCTTCCAAAGTGGAAGGGAGACCAACGATTTACAGTACCATTCTCGATACTGACCGAGGACCGAATGATATCATGTTCATCGTTAACGATGCAAAGCTTTTTGTGGAAGTTTTCGATTATACTCTGCCGACCTTCTCCCCAATTGTTTCGCGCGTTTCATCTTTTTTACAAACACTTCGCCGATCTGCCCTCCCTACTTTCCTTGTGGAAGGTGAAAATAACGAGCAAGACACGGCGTCCAAGGTTGAGATCATGAATCACCTATTATCCATTCCAGATGGACATTTCCTCGACTCTACCTTGCACAAAATCTCCCCCGTTGAACAAGCACTCTCTAGCCTCCAGTTAATAGGATTTTTGACATCTTTGCTCGCTCTCGCCGCACTGGAGCCTCATATCTTTTCGCTCTTCCGTGCCCGGGTGAAAAGTGGGACAGAGACATGGTATAGAAAGATTTGGGAAAGAACAGAGCAAAGGGTCCGGGCAATAAAAGCACTTGCATCATTTGATTAGGGTTTTATTATCTTTATTTTCTATGTAGCATTATTACTGTACAGATAGACCCTTACTGTACAATATTGATTCTGACAAGATTTTCCGGCTCAGAACGTACGCGATCTTGCAAAACCCTCGTCACGGTAAAATGCGCGTCAGACATAGTGGTATGGGTGTTTACAATACATGGAGCAGAGAATTATGTGCGATACCATTTGAATTTCTAGGCTTAAGCAGTCGCTCTAAGCAGACCTCTTTCAGTCAAATGCTGGACAACGGATTCGACCTGTAGAACATAAAATCAGGTTCTGACTGTCTCTGTCATTGAAAAAATACGACTTACGTTTGCAGCAGAGACTCGAATTTGTGCATCCCAACGTTTGGTGAAAGGTGCACCAGTGTCCTCAGCTTCTTCCACTTCTCCCAGACCTCCTGCCTTTCCTTGCGCGTCGTCTTCTTCGCGATTCCCTTCGAACCATATGAGCTTATCGACCTGATCAATTGTACCTCGCAAACGACCCTGTTCAATCATTTTGCGAGCCATGTTTTCCGCGGCCCCGGGCGTCAAGTCGAGTAAGGCGCCAAGGCCACGAAAAGTGATGTTATTGTACACTTTGGAACTTGCCAGGAGGTTGTGCTCCATAACGGCACGGTCGAGAACGGTCGTCGGTGCAGTACGCGTACTGATAGGATAGTCGCCTGCGTCGTTATCGATTTCCTCGTTGTTGGTGGCTGTGGCCACTCGGTCATTGGATGAGATGGCGATTTTGGCTAGCTGATGTGGCTTGAGGGTACCTTCGAACTCTTTTATTTCGGCTGGACGAAGGATGTGGTCCAAAAACATTTTGGATAGCATGTTGTATGAAGGGAGTTCGGCGGTACGCTCGTCACGGTAAAGTGAAGCCAGCACTCGGGACCTATTTGGACCAGCAGGTGCTAGAACTGCGGCTGTCACGGCGGCCATTCTTAAAGAGCATCAATATAGTGAAAAGGTTCAAACCAGAGGCGACTCACAGCATATGGCGTCGCTCCTCCTCGTCGATTTCTGGAACAAAACTGAGCTCGTGATAACGACTGGCAGCTTCAAGAAATTTTCTGCTGTAGTCGCTGATTCTAGCTTGACATAATTTGAATTGGAGGAGTGTTTCTTTATCGGATGTGGAATGAACGAGGAGTTGTGCACGGTTGAAGTATGATTCGGCCTGAACGGAATCCTCATCTTCTAGCAAAAGACGAACAATTCGGACGTAGACCCTCATTTTTTCACCATCAGGCATAGATCTGGAGAATTATTGAGGGATGTGCTGACTGGGGAGGCCCTGGGTATTGCACACCTTTGGTTAGAATCGAGCTGGATGCCCATCAAGACTCGTGCAGCGTCGCTCCATTCTTCTTCGTTCTCATAGATATCAGCTAACTGGAACCTCAAAGTGCTCACCTGTGGCATGATTGATGTGTTATTTAGAAAGAAGGAATGGGAAGCTACTTACTTGCTCCTCGTAACTGACGATTTTGGGTTGAACAGTGTCAATCGTATCTTGGACAACGCGTTTTCGAATTTCTATATCGGCTATGCTGCCTTCTCCAACCATCCGAACGAGCTCGGATAAGACTTGACGGCCGACAACGAGACCTACGGCATCTTGATTGACAACATAATGGACGAGAGCCTGAATATCCTGGGGAGCTGTGGACTGATCTGGTCGCGATAGTATTTCGTGTATGAGAGAGATGAATGCAGGCCCTTTGTCCTTTTGACCCAAAGCTGCAGCCTGATCTAATCGAGAGTCCATTTGGATGAAGGATCTGTACTGGTCACATGACGTGCATCGGCATCATTACAGCCCTGGAAACGCCCCCAGTCTCCCTCTTTCTGCCCGGTACAGGCGACCGTGGACTCTTGGTGTAGGTTCTAGGTCGTGAAGGGTTCGCTGCTTTTTTTAAAAAAAATAATATTGTATTTCGTTGCCGGTTTCAGGTGGGCTGTACCACAACTGATCCAATCACTCATTCTCAAACTATTCAGCCCGTTTTTCCACTTGGCTTGTCCCCCTTCACCTTCGCGTCCTTCGTTCCTTTCTTTTGCTGCCCTCTTCATCTCCGTTACCTGGTGTAATGTCTCGTCTTACGGCCTCGCCCTTCCAAAAACTCTCTCCTTTCGAGTTTCCCAGAGCTCCCCTCAGCCCACCAGAGACTATGTCCGACCATCTGGGCTCAGCTCACCCTTCCGTCTTGGGCCCAATGCCTGTGGAACCACATCACGCTGAGCACGAAGCTACTCACAGCTACCAGCCCACGGAGACCCCAGGAGCTCGGTTTCGCAAAGTGTCCAGTTTGGCGTATCACAGCTCAGGTCTTCGGGAGAGTAGAGAGCGAGCCGTCCAACGAAGCTCCAAGTTTTTCGTCGTTGTCGTTCCTCCTCCAGTGTTACTTCAGGAACACGGGCAGCTTGGACATACATTATCTCTTGGGCCCCGACATCGTTTGTCCCAGGGAATCTTAATGCCTCTATTCCCCACGGTAAATATGTGATTTTTTGGATACTGTTCCATATCTTGACTACTATTTCCTACAGATGTATGGTCAACTGGCGACTATCGCGAAGGAGTTTAATTTTCCTTCTACTACCGGCATCTGTCTTTATTTTCACTTCACCGAAAACGGAATCACTGTCACTCCTCGCATCTCTGATGATTCTTGGCCCGTGATCTGGAGCAATGTACTTGATCCCTCCGCTGCTCCCCCGAGGGTTCCCATTGTTGGCAAGCTCGAGTTTGATATAGATCTGCGGCACGCGCGTTGGTATTCAGCTTGGATCGCCTCCGCTCACCGAGAAAATTTAGATGTCCCAGCATCCGTGGGTCCTTCCGCAGCTCCTTCTCTGGCACATTTTCGGGGAGACAGCAGGACTACTGATCTGGAGATTAACCTCCAAGATGATCCTCTCGATAGCGAATCCGTATCTCCTCCCTCTGTAAGATTTAATAATCGTCATGTACCTAGGAAGCTGTCCTTGGTTGACCGTCTTGATTCATCCCTGCGATCAGTCGCAAAAAATGCCGCTCAGGATGCCTCTCCTGAACAGTCTGCTTCTGTTCGTGCACTGTCTCCCATATTTCAGGAAGACGAGCCAAAGACTGCCAAGCTCTCGGATAGTCTTGAGAAGCGTGTCAAATCATGGCGTGCTAGTGCCTCATTGACACCCGGTGCTCTTGCTGTTAAAGGTCAAACTAGTTTAGAACCTGCTAATCTACCCAATACGATGCCCCTGGACGATGTAGCTGACGAAGGGGTGGATGAACTCAACTTGGAGGACTTTACATGGTCCATTTCATCACTCGGTCCAAATGATTGGGAGGAAGGTTCTGTTGCGTCAGGGGGCCGCCTCCCGTCTGTTCACTTGGAGCACCGAATGGCGCTTTCGGTGGCCATGACACCTTCAGATTGCACCTCCTTTGGACCCTCGGACTACACCTTGCCATCCCCGGTACCAACTATGGAGCGTGTGCTCACACCCGACATTGCCCATCGGATGTACGAAGATTGCCCTCTGACCCCAGATACTGCCACAAGTTGGGGACCTCCCTCCGAATATCCCGCTTCCCTTATAAGTTTCAACAGAGCGCCATCAGTTGGTCTCGTAGATCGACTGGTATTCAGCTCGCCTCCTACGCCAATGTCAGCGACATCTTGGGGGCCGCCTTCCGAGTATCCTCCCTCTCCGTTGAGCTTCGGCAGACCACCTTCAGTACACCTAGGGGATCGCATGTCATTCGGTCCACCGATGACGCCCGAGGCAGGGCGGTCCGCGTTCCACTTTGATGATGTTCCTTTCACAAATCTTCCTTGGGGGCATGCTTGGCCCTACCTGCAACAGATGTCGGACTCGGAGCCTTGGGGTTATGTATGGCCTTACATCCAGCAATCTCTGGTCTCCTCGTCGCTTTGGAGATACTCGTGGCCGTACTTCCATCCGGCTTCTGCTAAATCTGCTCCATGGGCGCATGTTTGGCCTTATGATCAGCCGGTCTCCATTTCCCCTGTAGTCAATACAACCTGGCCTGCCAGATCCCGCTCTTCCCTCGTGGCGAAGCCTTGGGGCCACTCATGGCCATACTCTTCTTCACGAAATTATCACTCTGCTGTGTGGAGGCATTCGTGGCCTTACGGTTCTTATACCGACAAGACGATCTCAGTTCATCTCCCCTGCGTGTACCCTTCATTAAAGATCTGTAAGTCTCAGTCTTTTAGTAATACATATTGAAAGACTTCACTGATAATGTACACGCAGACCCTGACGTGTTCCCTCATTTTGACCTCTACCCCGCTGAACCTCGGGAGGCGGATCAATTTCTATATCCACAGTTCGACCTCTATCCTGCCCTCTCAAGAAAGCACATGTTGTTGAGTGGCATTGTTGAGATCGAGATTGGTTCAGCATACCCAGACTTTGATATATGTACGTCTCGGAAACCTCGTTGCGCATTCGGTATTTAAGTCGATAACAGATCCCGCGCGGTTCACCATCTCTTTGGGTTCTTGTGGTTATCCAGACTTTAATATCTACCCGCCTCTTCAGATTCAGTCACTCCCAGCGGCTCAAGTGCTCAAAATGGTATGGAATTATCCTGTCTTTGATCTGTGTAAGTAAATTTCAGAGCGAACAATATGTATTATGCTTACGATTTTATCGTTAGATCCTGGCGTATATCCGCATATCATGCCATACCCCTCCAAACCCTCTTCTCCAGTTGTTTCGACAGCCGGCTACCCAAACTTCAACATTTACCCAGCGACCCAGCGCCAGATATCCAAGGAGGTAGTCGTGCAAGTTTCTTCGGCGTATCCGGATTTCGATATATGTATGTAGTCCTTTGGATCCACCTTGAAATCATTGATCAGTATTTTGAATTACAGATCCTCGCCAGTTCAAATCTAAGCCTGAGTCTTGCGGATACCCTGATTTCAATATCTATCCGTCTCTTCAAAGTCAGTCACTTCCGGCGGTCCGAGTGCTTCAGATAGCCTGGTGCTACCCAGTCTTTGATTTGTGTAAGTAATCTGCAGCCTGAATGGTTTGAAAATGTTTATACGTCTATCGTTAGACCCTGGTGTATATCCACATGTCACACCCTACCCTTCCAAGTCCTCGTCTTTAGTCCATTTCACAGCGAGTTATCCAAACTTTGAAATTTACCCAACGAGGCCGCGCCAAATATCTAAGAAGGAGGTAGTCGTGCAAGTCTCTTCGGAGTATCCGGATTTTGAGATATGTGCGTTCGTCTTCTTTATTTCATCTTGAAATTACTGACCGTGTTTCGAATTACAGATCCTCGACAGCTCAAATTTGAAGCTAAGTCTTGCGGATACCCTCATTTCAACCTTTACCCCTCTATGTTGCGAACATCTATACGGCTTTCAGACGTCCAAGTAATGAAAATGGCATGGAGTTATCCTATCTTTGACCTATGTAAGCCCTTGTTTCGTTTTCACTGCAGCATGCTGACTATGTTTCAGACCCCGGTGTCTATCCCTCAATTGATCCTTATCCAACCCAGTCATTGCCTGCAGTTTCTGCAAGCGCCGCCACCGGGTATCCTATCTTAGACATATATCCTGAGGATGAGGTTGAGGATAGGCTGCGATGTCATATTCACACATCTGCGTATCCATACTTTGATATCTGTGCGTAAAATGACTGCACTTCTAATCAGGCTCTTCTAACCATTTTGTGGGTTTTTTTTTCAGATCCTGTCAAGCATTTGAGATCGCCACGTCCGGAGCCCATTGTAGATGTTTCATCAGGCAAACCAACATGGAGTTATGCTATATTCGATCTCTGTAAGTACTACATCCCAGAAGTGGCCAACTTAGATAAGTCATTGTTTTCAGACCCAGCGGTATATCCCCATGTCACCCCATATCCGTCCCAGACCTTTTCGGGGGCACCGAACACAGGATATCCAGACTTTGACATTTATCCTATAGCGTCACGTCAGGGCCCGCAATCAAATCGGCCAGTTAATGTATTGGTCAAGGGCGCTTCGGCATACCCTCATTTCGAGATTTGTCTGTTATTTTGTTCGAAGGCAAGTGTCCATGTACTAATTTATATAAACACAGATCCTCTGCGGACTAACTTTTCCTCTGACCTGGCTAAGCGCCCGAATGTCGAACTGATAAGAGTGACCTGGAATTACCCAATCTTCGACCTCTGTAAGCGTCCAGCAAATCGCCATGTTTGTTCCAGGCTGAACTCAAACGCCCATCAGATCCTGCTGTTTATCCTTACACTACGCCTTACCCATCGGCCACCTCTGATTTTGTTGAATCGGTCCCGAGCAGGTCTAGTGAATATCCGGATTTCATCATCTACCCTTGCCGCCAATATCCTCATTTTGACTTGTACCATTCACTTGTTGTCGAAAAAGCCAGCATATTTGAATCCCAGTTCAGATATCCAGTCTTTGACACGTGTAGGTTCCCAGGTTGCAAATCCAAATTTTTTTTTGCTAATGTATCTCGTAGACCCCGCGATTTATCCTCATGTCGTCCCTTATCCTGCACTAGTGCTCGTATCTGTAACCACCGCCAAGATAATCGACAAGCCTTTGACTGCGACCAGCAAGAATTATGTAGTGCGCAAATCTCATTGAGCTCTTGATTTCCAAGTTTTCCCTAACGGCCTCGTCAAGGCCCCTACTAGAACGCTCTTGAAAACTCCTGTTTCAATGATCCGACAAAAGAAGAGTCATAGTGTTCTCCATAATGAAGTCTTTCCGGACGGCATCGTTTCTACCCCCAGTGGGACTGTGAACCTCAGGAGGGAGCTCCGCACTTCAATTCGGCCAGAGGTCCCTCCGCGCCCCGCTGGTGGGCGTGCTCGATCCGGTTCAGTCTCCCAGCGACCTCTAAGTTCCATAACCCCTACAGCTGTCGTCGGGTTACCTCCTCGTCCCAATTTCCGTCTCTCTACTTACAAGGACCCCCAGCCTACTCCCGGACCTGTTTACCATCGTGGTTCAGAGGCCACTTCCACCTCATCTAGTGCTTCCTTGCCTCTAAGAAGTGCTTCCTTGCGAGCAGGACCAGCGGGCATCGCTCGCGCATCCTCAGATGTGAGTCCGCTGAGAAGGGCTGCATCATCGGCCACGCCGTCTTCCACAAAAGCATCCTCTTTTCGAGATGTAAGCAGCCTCGCCCCTCTTCCGGAAGTGAATCCCCTGGCATCTTTTGGTATTCAAAAGCCTGTACTTCCCACTCATGTGGTAGATGATCGTCGACCGCTGGTCCGGAAACGGGAAAGTGTCGTGTCTCAACGGATAAGAGCTTTCGAAGAAAGTGAGCGATACGAACTCAATAGTGTTCATTTGCTCATCCTTTTTATCTCAAGCAGGTTCAGATCCTCGTCTGTCAAGACTCTTCCCATTGCCTCCCCCACCTCCTCCACCAACCGGAGGGCTCCCCCCTCTGCCTTCTTAACATTATGAAATTGATTTATCTGAGCAGTCAGTTGGCGGCGTACTTATACACATACTTATTTAGGTTTTTCATTGTACTTACATCTTACAGCATTTAAAGGCTCTGAGAGCAAAAGCTTTAATCATCGTCATTTATCATCGGCTCCTGATCTTCTGTAGCCGTCGATGCTTGCTTCCTAGCCGCAATCTCTGCACGAGCTTGCCGTAGCTGTTTCTCTCTTTCGTCTATTTCCATCTTGGTCCTCCGATCTTCCATGAATTGCAAGTGAACCTGAAGAGGAATCGCTAAATTGATTGGGGGGCTTGGAAAAAGCTAATGGATACCTTTTCCACGGCTTCTGCTCTAGCTTCAGCGACAGTTTGTTTGGAAACTGTGGCGCGCGCCCTCTTCTCTTCGTAAAGATCTAAGCTCTCCTTCAACATTGCCGTTCCAATCCTTAGGTCTGATATGCGCTTGCGATTGAAAACATAGTAGGGTTGGACTTGGGAGATGAGATCATTGTTAGCTCGTTAGCCCAAACTATGTGGCTCCTCACAGTCTACAACCTACAAATGTGTTGTAATTTCAGCTTAATCAGAAAGGAAAGTGGTGGTGTACCTCTGGGTAGAAACCGAGCTGGATGACGATAAAGAGAATCAGCAATGCCTTCGTTTTGCGCCACTTGAAATTCACTCACTTCTCGCAGATATTCAACTGTTCCCTTTGGGTCGATGATATTTTTCGTTATCGTGCTATGAAAAGAGGTCGGAAAATATCATGAGGAGGCCTTCTGTGAGTTCCTTCGCACTCACGAGTTGGTTGTCTTGAAACGTTGGAATTTCGGGTCTTCAGGCTCTCGAAGTAGATTATCCGCCAGTTTGTAAAGAGTCTGTGAATGCACATGCATAAATCCCCAGATGTGTATAGAGGACTGGAGCAAGATCTGACCTTGAGCGACTCGAGAAATTGAGCTTCGGTATTCGGTCTCGCTATTCCTGGATCTAGAAGTCTTCTAAACTTTTGACGTTTGAAATGGTCCGCAGCTATTTCGGCAGGAGATGGCCCTTGTGTTTCTTGAGCACTGAGCCTTCGTTCTACGGCTTCAGCCAGTTTAGCAGAAGGGGGAGATTCCATAAGTACGCGCCGCAAGAAAACCAGATTTAGCGCCTCATACTGACGGAGCATGACTAATCTCACAATGCACGCGCTAAACCCGCGCAATATGACTCATGATCATGACGTCCATAGAGCAGACATTCGCTATACTACATATCTAGAATTACAGAAGGACAAGACACGTATAGGTGATGGAGCTATTATCCAGACCACTCGTCTCGCTGTAAATCATCGCCATCCTCAATCGGAGGCAAAGAAGAATGGCTGATTTGTCTGTGATGCTCATCCAGCGCCATCAAACCGTCACCGTTAAACGAGCTTTCGCTGCTCCATCCATCCTCATCCATCTCTCTCTCCTTTAATTGCAACGAATTCGGAAAAGGGCGCGCAGATAGTCGTGACATGCGGGCTGAAGGCAAAACATCGCCGTTAACCACCCGATTTACCATAGGGTCCGTACGACCATCAGACTGGGACGCGGGACTAGGAAATTCGGCAGAAGGATTCCTTGAGCTCTGAGTGCGAGATCCATCGGCTACTCGGGGTGTCAATTGTCCGGTGGAGGATTGGCGTTGCTTGCGGAAAAGTTTGGTACGGCCGTTGCTCAAAGCGTTCTCAACGTTGGTGTCTACAGACAGTGGTCGGTCCGTGCCCGTTGCCGGAGCAGTAGATGACATTGAGGATAACCGCGCTGGCATTGCAGAGGTTTCTGCTGTAGCTTGTCTCCCGGAGGTCTGCAAAGCCCGACGAACAGCTTGACGACCGAGGAATATCTGTTTCTCAATCCGAGCTCGATTTTCAATCATATGTAACTATGCTCAACAGCTCTTCCAGTAAGAGTTACTTTTTTTTAGTTGGAAAAATCTCACCTTAGGAAAAGTCACTATTTGACCTACACCCATCATCCTTTTCAGCTCTGGTGGATCAGGATCTGTCAAGATATGAAACCAATCCTGTGCCGGACGACAATTAATTGAGCACACCAACAAAACGGACACTGTAGCATACCAAAAATCGAGTTCTTGGCCAAATTCTGTGCATCAATCCATATGAGAGAGAGATTGTAACAGAATCCGATGGAGAACGAAAGACCTACGTAACCGCTCCATCAAATCGTTGCAGGAATAGACTCGACCAATCCTGGTTGAGCAATTGCGGAAGCAGTTCCAAATCACGGATCACTGTGATTTTATGAGCATTGGGCACTGACGTCTGATATAAGTTTTTTTGTTTTTTTTGTTTTTTGCACCTTTGAAATTTTTTGTCAGTTCATGCTTCAAAGCTTGTTCAGCTGCTGAGAGTAAAAAGTTGCCTCTCCATCCTGAGTTGATGCGTTAGTGATTTGCGATCATCACTAAGCTTGGAATGATACCTTTTCCTTTACGATGAGCAACAGGCTTTCCAGCAGAGCCTCGAGGCGCAAAGAAAAAAAGATGGACATGTGGGTTGACCTGAGATACGACGGGATATGTTACTACATTGGCATCAGAATGATAGATTCCAGCATATATCCGCAGGACCAGACGCACCGTTGAAATAGAGATTTAAAGCCTGAATAGGAATATCCACCTATGATATCAATGGTTATTATTATCATACATCATATGTCGATGTCGGACAGAGAAAGTTCCGACTCACTCTGAGCGATCCGTCTTTCCATTTACTTCCCCAGTTCCAAGGAACAATGCTTCCATCTTTTTGCTTTGACATGAGCGGTACAGGATTTAAGATACCAGGGACTGCGGCAGATGCCAAGAGTGCGGACCAAATCACAGTATCTGGGGCCGTTAAGTAGTTGAGCAATTTGGTCGGTGAATGCCTCTCGGCGGGGATAACTAGGGGTACATCAACAACCACCCGCATACGGAAAAGAGCAGAACACGCACCAGAGATATTCAAGACGCGACCTGTCCGTAGGTAGGCTTCTTTGAATGTCATCGATCCCCTGGTGAAGAAAGTGCAATTACGAGCCCAACTAGAAAGACTCAATTGAATTGTCGTGTCCAGTATCAGATAGGAAGGACACGACGCACGAAATGCTGTCGAAACGAGCTCCGGTCTTCCAAGCACGCTTTGCCCAAACCTTGAAGGAATCCTCGCAAGCGGTAATCCGGTTTGCAAGTTCAGGGTCTAATAGGACCTTGAGTTCATCGTCGGTCCGCGTACAAGTAAGCGCGGCAATTAATCCGCCGGCAGAAGTTCCAGCTATTACTCGAGGGAGGAGCGTCTTTGCATCTAGGAAAGCCTTGACAACGCCAAAGTGGTAATAACCAAATGACGCGCCACCAGAAAGGCACAGGGCAGAAATGCCAAAGTTGGTATTTGCGCTCTTGAAAAACCTTGATGGGGCGTTGTGAGTGTAATGAATCTCGACCAGCAGATTGTTTCGTACCTCTTCTTCTCCTCTAACGTAATATTCGGGGACTCTCGGAGGAACTCCATCGCCTTCTCCTGCTCGTCATAATAAGCCTCTATGAGGTCTTTGGTGCCAAAGTAAGTCTGTTCTTGGATAAACACGAGCTGCTATTGCAAGGGCCAAGACTCACTTCGCTATACAGTCTTAGACGGACTTGAGTTGAAAGGCGTCAGGTCATCAACAGATTGGCATACCTTGGAGATTCAACGCCTGCAAAATTGGCCCGGATACAAGTTTCCAAAATGCCCATCAACCCTCTGGCATCTCCGGCTTCTCGTAGCGAGAGTAATGACTTTTTGACTTTTCGCACAAGTTTCCAGTCATAAAACGCATCTTCATCAATCTTTTTCCATTCGTCAAAGTGCAGATAGCTGTCCAATGTGGCTGCAGCGTCTCTCCACTCCTAAATGTGTGAATCAAGTGAATAAGAATATCAATTTGAAAAGGGAGTATTGATACCTGATAGGACCGAGCACCCCGAAGACGTTTCCTGAGGACGCCCTTCTTGCCGCGCCCTGAATAGAACAGAGTCATTAGGTGTCATTGGATTGGCATAATGCCAAAAAAACAATCAAACCATACAGGAAAATATCCATTCTTTCGTATTGACCACTTGACGAATCAGAACGTACAAGCCGAATTCCATGGCGATGAAGAGAAAGATGAAAAACTGTTTGATAGACAGGATTATGACAGTGGTTTTGGAGCGGAGCACGACGCACGAGAAGAGGCCAGCGAAGGAGTAGAAAAGTCCAGTCATGCTTTCGGTTGGTAGAATTGGAGGATCCCTTCTTCCGTCGTCTGAAAATGGAGATGAGAAGCTGTGATTGGTGGAGAAAGGTGTCAGCATGTACGAACCTTTTGACGCGAAGATTTATCGGAGCGAAATCGGAAAGGGCTGATATTTTGCGGACACGACTCGGGGCAGGGGAATTTGGAGGCAAAGGAGAGGTGGCTTCTTGGGTAACGAGAGAGTCGTCATTGTTCAAGGCGTGCGAATAGGCCTGGATGTGACTGGGATAAAGTGGTCGGCTAGCATTCGTGTTGAAGCAAGCAAGCGAGACCTACGATTCGTCTACATAGTCTGCGTTCAAAAGTTCTTCGAGTCGCCTCCTGGATGACAGCATAAAGCCAAAGCAGACCGGGACGGAGCGAAGGGAGACGGGCGGTCACGTGGTATGCCGTCAGACTTTCACGGTCCGGCGCCGGTTGCGATGCGAAATCGTTATCTGCTATCAGATGGAGGTCAAAAGGTATAAAAAGCCAGCTGGAATGGTTCCCAGCTCCCCATAAACACAACATGGGTTGGTTCTCTGACGATTCTGAACAAGTTGGTCTTCACTCCCTCCCCGCCCGCGCAGAGCTGCTCACCCTTCTTCCAGGCTGACGCCTACAACCAAGTGACAAGCTCTCCTCACAAGGCTGAGCTCTCTCACGAGTTGCTTGCCGCTGCTGCTTCCTACGAGGTATGCCCCTGTCAGCCCAGTGTGTGCGCCCTCCGCCAACCAACTTTCTCGTTCTTAGGCTGCCAAGAAATACGAGGACCACGTCGCGGAAAACGGCCAACCTGATTCTCATGCTAAAGCCAAAGAGCTCATCGCTGCCTTCTCGGGTGCCTTGTGAGATCCTTGACCCTTCAATGTCTTCTTCATCGTCTCTGACACCATATCTGATCAGCATTGACCGCATTGTCGAGACCAAAGGCGTGAGTAAAACCAAAGTTGTGGATGCCACCTCTGACCTGACCCTTTCGTAGCTTGACTTTGTCGACAAAGAGAGAGCGAAGCATCAAGCCAAGACCCAATTGGACGATGTCTCGGCCCAGGATTATTAATACTTAAGTAGCATTCGAAACGAAATGTACAAATAAAATACAAACAGCTGCTGCTTGGCTTGTTCCACCATGTACCGGCGTCCACTGCCGCTCGTTTCCATTCTCTCGCTGTTTCCCATCGCTGTGTCCTGCCTCCCTCTAGTAGCAGACCTTTCCAGCAGCTCAACCTCCACACCGTTCAGCGCCTGCCTCGCTGTCGGCCTTTCACTCCTTTTCCTCGTTCTCGCCAAATTCGGCTACATGAGATTCAGGCGTCTCCATCGCGGCGCTCTCAACTTGTCTACTTCTTCTCTTCGTTCTTCCCGGCGATCCTCGTCCTCGTTCTTTTACAAAGCAGAACACCTACCTAAACCTGGCAAGGCTGCATTTCTCGTCGGCTTCTTCGGTTCTCCATCTTGGGAGACAGGTACAAAATCCTTCGACGACGCCCAACCTTACGGTCAATTCCAATCTCGCCGTAGCCAAACTATCAACCGCCGCATTTCCAAGATTTCTATCACCGAGTTTGGCGGATATCGTCATTCTGGACGCTGTACCGATACTACTGCTTTCTCAAACACTCTTGTCGCCCCAAACTCGCGCTCACCTCCTTCTTACGCTTCCTTGCCTGCCTATCCTGCTGATGTGAGACTAAACTCTTTCAGTAGACGCCGCTCTCTTCCCGTAGGTGATCATCGCCCGAAGCGCTCTAGCCTCAAAAGCTCAATTTACTATCGGTCAAATTCTCTACCGAATTCCACAAGTAGTGCAAACATCGCACCATCCAAGATGCAGGCTTCCTTCCTCCACATTCAATCGCCATTGCCATTACCCACCTCGCGTAATAGAAGATCAAGATCGCAATCTCACGACTCATCATCCGTACCTCCCCTGCCACCCTTGCCACTCTCAGTATTGTTATCTCCAATTCCCGACGACCTTCTTCACACAAAAGGGCGCAGTTTCATATCTTACCCATACGCGTTGTCTCCCAGAATAAATCGAGATCTGCCCGATAATACTTCCAGTAATGATCTCGTTGATTCGGAAGACACGCTGTCCCGCTGCCCAGGCTCTGCCACTTTGTTGCAAATCAAACCAAATGCCAGTCACCGATCCCCATCTGTACGAAGTCGCAAAAGCCCTCCAATCGGACCGTCACCTCTTCGAATCATGACATTCCCGGAAGGTTCACTCGAGAGAATCGCTCAAAACAGCCTTAAATGGCACGAAGAGGGCTCTTGCGCGCTTTCCACTGAACTCCAGGAGCCTCCCCAGATGAAAACACCGAAATACGCTGATCTGGGAATGGGATATCCATCTTCGTGGAGTACTGCCAGTGATGGCCTGGATGGTGGGTCTTACTTATTGTCCAGTACAGTTCGAGGTCCTCCTCCCCGAACCATATCTAGTGCCGGCGCCGAGGCTGAAGATGCGAACGCCATGCTTGACATTATCCAGGAACTTGTGGATGAGACGAGTCGATGGGACGACAGCTTGTTTGTGGATGAAAGTTTCAAGTTGTTGATTGAAAACTCGCGATCGACTTCTTCATCTTCTTCCAAGGTGTCTAATCAATCCCACCAGTCTTCAGTACTTGCAGAAGCTGTGTATGACAAATCTGAATCTCATTCGACATCACCGGCCAGATCGAAACCAGTCTCCAACAACAGCGCCGGAAATCAAGCTTCGCGCAGTCCTAAATCTATTCTCAAGTCCCCAAAGGTGTCAGTCGAGACCCCGGTCTGGTCGTCGGATGCGAGGAAAATGAGCACTCCTGATACTAGCCCTGTGTTGTATGATATGCCTGGAGCGTATGAACACGGCTTGTCTTTGACTCCATTACCGGAGAGTAATGAGGAATCAGAGGAGTTACACATTGCCCCACGGTGCGTCGACTCCCTCTATCTTCTTTCCTCGACGTGTTGATCATCTGCAGGGAGTCTCACGTCGGACTAGCTTGGTGATGACGAGACTGGGATTTGCGTTTTTTTATTTTTTTATTTCTGGCTTATCTTTATCGTATTTCGCTTCAGGTCTCCGTGTTGTTTATACGTATACAAATTCATCGGCCTTTCGCTTTTCTTATTCTACGTCTATAAATACTGTACCACTGTTCACCTGCCTACAATTAATATCGTCCCATGTCTATGTTTGAGCTCGATGAATCCGAATATTCGGTCCCCACTGTAATTCAAGTAGACATCGTAGCCATACATCTCAGTACAAGTAACCAGCGCACTCTTTTAATGTGAAACTAGCGCACGCCTAAGGAAGAGCTTTAAACTCGAATTTCCAGTTTTTTCCACGCTCTTCCTCACGTCTTCTCGAGTAACAGCGCATCGGTACTTTAGGAAATTCTTGCCCAGATTTTGTGATGGTGCTGTTAAAGCGACAAAAATCTGCGCTGCAATCAACTGCTCAAACGCCTGTTGTATGAGAAAGGGAGGGAGGGAGGAGTTAGCTACTCGACAGGAACATCAAATCGGCTTCTAGTACTCACAGTCCAGAGGACGGGTCGCGTACACCTGGTCATACCAATGTTGCCACCGTTGACTTGAACCGGTGCGACCCCCGACACACGGATCGCATTACGGACATAGTCGTTGAGCATTTCAAATGTCAATGCCGGGTAACCATCGCTTTCCGCTTGATAGAAAGCAAGGAGGAGACAAAGAGAGGGATAATTTAAGGCTGATAAAACGCGTATCCGTGATTAGGGTTAAAATCAGAGCAGCAAACTCCGGAACGCACTATGAAGGTACGAATACTCTGTCCGAATGTATTGTGTTTCGATAGAAATTTCGAGTTGACTTGCGGTTAACCGAGGGTGAGAGGAGTTCAGATTCAATACGGGAGATATCTGGAAACAATCAGCCATCTAATTTCGCGCAGGGGCCTTTAATCGAAACACCTACAAGGAATCGGGCGAGTGACCTAAATTCGCCGATAACGCTACAGACCTCTTCCAGAATCCGAGTGGTTTTTGCATCCGCCAGAAATTCATCTACACTTGATTTCCAGGATTGGGAAAAGTCCTCTGTTACCTCATCAACTTGAGGTGTAAGCATTGTCCTGAGCATATCCTTCCACCGCGAAGCTGTGCTAGAGGCGGAGGTTCTAATCATTCGTCCTGAAAAACGGCTTTTGACGCGCTTTTCCAACATCATGTTCGAGTCCATACGCGCCGTCACACCCACAACCGCTAGACCCTTGCCATTTCCTCCCGCTCGACAACTTTGAACGGTATCGAGAAGTGAATAGAGGAGGGATTGGCGTGGATGCTCGGCAAAAAGGTCAAACGCATCGAGGATGACTACGGTGGGGCGACCAAGAGTAGGGATGCAAGCGATGAGGGAGTGCATGTGGGCGGTAGGCACAGATAGTTCGATTGCTTCTGGTGTAGTATCCAGGAAGGGATTTTCGTCGACATCGCAGGAGGCTTCATCGACAGCGCTTCGAAGTTCTTCTGGTAATAAAGTTGAGGAGACCTGAGAGCTGAGTTGACGAGATAGCTCTCTCATGGCAAGGCGATCATTGGTCTGGACCCATCCTGACAGTCGAATTGCAATGGGAGCAGGGCTGAGACCGGCTATACATGATTCAAGTAGCTAAACAAAGGTTAGCATGGAGAATAGCACTCGAACTGTTAAGCGTTTCTCACCCTGGTCTTTCCGCTGGCTCTGGGACCGAGTAGTAGACAGCTGTTTCCCTCTCCTCTGCTCACAGTTCCGTCGAGTAAACTACCGAGCACTTGGACCGCGGATTCATTTGTTGTCTGAGCGTCGTCATCCAAGGATAAATATAACGGAGGGAATTGTAGGGCCCAGAGAATTGCGCGTTTTTGGAAATGTAAAGAGTCGTGCAGGCCATCGGTCTTGCTCGCACAACGAGAGGGGAGAGGCTGAATAGTTGGGGATGACACAGGCGGGGGAGGAGTAAGGGAAGGGCTCTTCAACTGGTTATTCTTCCTGATTATACGTTTCTGCGGTGATTGTTTGCCAGACTCTCGCGTACCTTTTGGCGGGGAAGGCAAGGGCTCAGGTAGAATGTCCACAAATGTTACAGACTTTTCCGGCTGAAGCCGACTACGACGTTCAGATTTTTTGGAATTTCTTGAGGGAGTAGGCAGAGATTCATCAAACAAGTCAAGTTCATCTCGACTTTCATCATCGCTGGACACGTCTGTGGGCGTCACTGGTCTTTTTACGCGCGAATTTACTAGGCGAGGGGGTGGAGATTGATACGAAAGCGAGATTTGAATTTGAGCGAGTAATTCGCTTAGAGGGCGATTCGTCTAGCGGAGTGGAAGAGGCCTTGCGTTTGGGTGCCATGGAAGTTGAGAAAAAACAACGCAAACAGGAGCACGTTATACGCGATGTCACGCCACGTGCCGTGACTATTCGCCATTCAGCAACCTCCATGGGCTTGACTGGGTAGGTCGGCTGATTTCCCGATGACTACCGTATTTTTTTTTTTCATCTTGTTCAGTCTCGCAAGATGGATCAATGCGCCCCCAGACGGTCTCCTGGCAATACGGAGAAATATTCTGGAAAACCATAGCGTCCGTCATTTTTTAATCTTTTCTGGTTGCAGCTGCATCCATATTCCAGGGTCATTACAAAGGTCCTTGGAACTTGGCCGTCAAGTCTTATCGTTCAACCTTGACTCAAACGCCGGGGTTCCAGATTCCCTCAGAACGTACAATGTTTACTTTACAAATGTATGAAAATGTCTTTGTGTTGCTCGAGGATCCTTTGGCTCCCACTCGTGCGGATGTCGTGCAGGCGATTGCAGACAAGACTGCCCCGCCAACCTTTCAGCCCACTCATTACCGGACCACCTTCCTGACGCTAAATCCACCTGGTGCGCTAGAACAGCTATTGGCCCAATTGAAAGCCAGATGGGTTCCTGTTCGACAAGGTTCAACAAGTGGAATGCCGCGAGGCCAAAGTTCCGGTTATCAACTCACCATTGAGGGTGGTATCTTTGGTATCGGGAGTGACTGGCTTATTCGCGCAGGAATTGTAACAATGACCGGCGGAGAAATGAGGGGAATGCTTCTTGAGGTCTAGGTTCTTTATATCTGGACCGGTGAAGGATCTCACGCATCCAACAGGCAGAGTACCTGCCACTTCCTGGGCTGAACGTGGGGCCAGCAGCGGACGGAACATCCGAGCTTCTGTCCAACCTTCTAACTTCGATCCTACCCAACGTACCAGATGCAAAGACGGTTGCGGTAACTATCAGCGATGCGCAGTGGGAGGACGTACTTTGGGATCGTGAGGAAGAGGAGAGGGCCCTGAAAGAAGTAGCTGAAGCGAAGGACAGGGAGCTCGACGATGATGATGATACATTTGTATTTGGGGACGAAGATATACCGGTGAAACGCCGAGGAGACTGGACAGGCGTAGACAGAGACCGACGTTCTGCGTTCTTGATCATAGGAGCATTGAAATCAGAAGGAATTCTATGAATTATTATTACATATCACTTGACCGAGTCATCGCTTGGACATGCATTCATTCTACATCCATTGCTCTCAATGTCTTACCTGCTCTCAGCACGATGCCCTCTCAATCTGAGCAGAACCAACCCCTGGCGAAGAAGCGAATCGACAGCACTGCATTTTTACCAGAACAAACAGCTTGAGCTCTATGCGTCCAAGGATCCAAAACCAATGACCCTGCGGCAACTCGTACGCTACTTTCGATTTCTTTTCTTGCACTTTTTTTTGGAGGAAATAAACCTGGTATAGGTTTTCTACGGCCGTTCAATGAATGAAGACCGGCTGTTAAAGGTTCGCTCATCGTCAAGGCCCCTCACTCGTTCTTGCCCATCACTCCATTCTTTAGAGTGCCAATTATGTCCGCACCGAGCTGCCTGTACGAATAGCCCACCGACTACGAGACATTCAAAAATTACCGTATGTTGTCGTGACACAGGAGGGCGTAGCCAAAGTGTACGAGGTTCGTCCAGATGTCTCACTTTCTAAAGACTCAGACTATCTAACGATCCATTGACCGCAGCTCTACTGGTCTGCATTCGAGAAGTACTGGTCTGTCTTCTTGGTTCCTCTTCGTACGCTAAATGTCAAACTCCAGATTTAGGAAGTATCCACCAATAACAACCCTCAAGGAAAACGAAGCCTTCTGCGATTTTTTGGCTGCAATTTTAGACGAACAGTAACTCAGATTTCCACTCCTCCACACACAAAACTCAGTCTCTAAACAGTGCCACGGTGATTCCAAATCTATGGCTTGGAACGGCGCTATCTTCAGCACATCTCGCGCCAGACGACTTGGATGCTTTCATGCGAAAGATGCTTGTCTCTCGAATATCTCGCCGCGTCCTTGCTCAACATCACATTGCTCTATCAGATACCTTCGCGGGCAAACCTGAACCTTCGAAAGCATCTGAATCCAATGTAGGAATCATCACAACGAGTTTAAATGTCAAAGCTAGCATTGAAAAGTGTGCCAATTTACTGCGCCATCGGCCGTTGGAGGTAGAGGGCACGGCCGACGTCCCTGCCGAAGTCGAGATCGAAGGTGACGTCGACATGAGATTTTCCTACATACGAGAGCATCTAGAGTGTGTTTTCAATCATAGCCTCTGTCTCCTTCCTGATGCTGACTCGTAGTGACAGGTACATCGTATTTGAACTATTGAAAAACGTGAGTCATGTATCTTTTTTTTGAGCATGGGATTCTAGTCATACTCGAGGATATAGTCCATTAGGGCGACGAGATTCAAACACCGAGGGTCTCGAGAGCTCCCGGTCATGAGGGCTACTATAGCGGCGGGGGACAATGCAATCGGTATACGAATATCGGACCGAGGCTAGTCTTTCTGAATGCGATTGTATTTCTCCAGTACTCATCATGTTAGTAGGCGGGGGCCTGCTTACCTTGCAGGATCAAGTCAAACATCCCTCAGACCTGTTCTCATTTTCGCATACACGCAACAGTTCTCGAATGGAGAACTCCCGGTTAGGCTCACTCCGTACTGCCAGCTCATACGGTCGAGGAATCTGGGCAACGGTGAATGAACAAGTTGAAAATGGGCATATGCCAATGGGGATTGGACTGCCGATGAGTAACATATTTGCTACGTGATTCTCTTTTATAATCGAGTTGCCTGCATGAGCTAACTTTAGCTATAGTTATTTCGGTGGCTCTTTAGAACTGGTCTCCTTGGATGGGCACGGTATGGGTTGCTTGATGTATGGCGAAGTGACTTCTCAATTTCATTACAGGCACTGACGCGTATGTTCGCTTACCAAAATTAGTGCGTATTACTCCCCTTGTATTTGGCTGCTTCACTGAATCAACAATAGGGAACAAACCTTGAAACGGTGAACTTCTAACTGCTCATTGTACTCTGTCTGTAGCTCTAGCTACCATTGTATTATTTGTGTATTACTTATGTTGGGCTCCTGAAAAAGCACGTGACTGAGACTTACTCCATTACTCCTGCGGCTGTCATCTTTACCACACCCACTACTCCTCTTTACATTCTACACTCTCACAACATGACTGAACAAGCAGGAGAAGTAACATCGGTGATATTGTCCAATACTCGCATCATTCTGACCGTTCTTTCAGGCAGTGCCCCCAGCTCAACGCTCCAGCTGGGCTTCGTTCTTGAAAACGTAGGCCCTTCCACAGGTTTCTCGGCTCCTCTAGAAAGAGATTGACTCCCTATTTGTTCAACAGAGTCGCTTCATTTTCTGGCGATCTATCGTCTATGACAGCAAGTATTCTCTATGAACTCGGCGACTCCTAATTCCAATCATCTACCCAGTGCCCTCCATTTATACTCTCCCCAGTATCCTTGACCGAATTTCCAGGTGTGAAGGATCTGTCCTAATCCATGCACTCTTCTCAATCGTGAAACGATGATCTTAGCTTACTGGTGTGAGCGTCCTGAATTATTTTCGGCCATTGCAGATCAGACTACGGAGGAGGGGAGAGCGCTTGCCGTGCTTAAATGGTTCATCGTATGTCTTTTGCATGTCCTTCAACTGGGGACCTTCACTTATATCTCCTTCAGAGTACGCTCAAGGGTCAATATACGTCTAGAAATGAATCAATGGGATCGGAGAAGAAGTGCGTGTGTTCTTGTCGTCTGTTTGCTGCAAACTCATCGAGCATTCTTTAGACCATTAAACCCCGTCCTCGGAGAGTGAGCTCATCCAGCATCCTTCCAATGTCTAAAGTGTACTCACTTGTTCACAGACTGTTTTATGGTAAATGGCCTGATATTAATGGTCGGGGAGAGACAGAGCTTCTTGTCGAACAAGTCTCTCATCATCCGCCAATCACCGCATACGCTATTGAGAACAAGAGCAAGGGAGTTAAGCTTGTCGGACACAATGCACAGAAAACCTCCTTTAGTGGTATAACCGTTCTGCCTAATTCTTTGATTAACTCGATCTCATCGCTGAAATTTTTAGGTGGTAATATCATTGTAAAGCAAATAGGACACGCTACCTTGACTGTCAAACTTCCTTCTGGAGATTTCGCAGAGTATCTGATCACTCTTCCTCGATTAAGAATAGAGGGCTTATGGTAAGCCGTCCTTATCTCATTATTAGACTCGATATAACGATTTGCTATAAGGTACGGAGCTCCTTACATTGAACTGGCGGATGTATCGTGGATTATCAGCAAGCACCACGTATGCTCTATCGAGTACAAAGGCAAAGGTTACTTCTCTGGCAAATCTCATTCGTTCAAAGCATCCTTAAACCCTGCTCCTGGTACCGGTGGAGCTTCGGTCAGCCACGTTATTGAAGGTACATGGCATACCACTAGTAAAATTTCCAGTGGATCCAAGTCCGGTCTGGATTTCCACGACGTCACCGGTCCTAAAGAAGAAGTGACAGCTATAGGTGGTCTTCTTTCTGGTGACATGGGTGAATTTGAATCGAGGGAATTGTGGAAATTGGTAGCCCAAGGCATTCGAGAAGGCGATTTTGAGGCGGCCAGTCGAGAGAAGACGAAAATTGAGGCGCGCATCTTATATTTTCCTATTTTTCTCCCACCGATTTCTCATCGTGCACACAGAACGAGCAGCGACAGAGACGCAAGGAGGAGGTTGCGGCAGGCACTAGTTGGCCGCTCAAACATTTTGTTCATGAAAGTTCAGACCCCACCTGTGAGTATTCCATTCGTCGTCGTCTTCTCTTGTCTCTGACGTAGAGAACGGCCCAGACGAGCGTCTCGGAAAGCTGGGGAAGATAACGCCTGCTACTGAAGACATGTATGTCTTCAAGGAGAACTGGCCACCGGTCAAGTCGGATTAGAAGATACTGGTTGCGAGTGGAGCTAGAGTACAGAGTTGTCTAATGTTGTCCCTAGTTAATAAATATTATAAGACGTGTCTGGGTACCTGTTCTCGGCACATATAGAATGAGCCAAAGGTTACGGTGGCATGATGTCTTTCCACGGTTCATTTCTTTGGGTTTACGACTACAATGCCCGGACCTTCGAATGACAAAAAGCAGCGGAAATCTGACGGCAGGAGCCAGAAGAATAAACGCACGGCCAAAGACTGTGTGCCGACATCAGAAGGGGACGCGTCTTTCGACGTACGGCAGTATCCCGTTGCTTCTACCACATCACCTGCGCCTCTCCTCAATTCTTTGAATCCAATAGAGGCTAAACACATCGCTGTTGTCACAAGGGATGATTCTCTGTTGGAAGAACCTTACATTCACGATTCTGGAAACGGGCCAAGAGTGCGGAATATCCAGGCA
Source organism: Collybiopsis confluens (assembly GCA_013368555.1). NCBI lineage: Eukaryota > Fungi > Basidiomycota > Agaricomycetes > Agaricales > Omphalotaceae > Collybiopsis > Collybiopsis confluens. The sequence goes on from JAACJN010000024.1 coordinate 121,744, forward strand.
TTTCTTGCGTCGCGCTTTTTTTCACAGCCGGCGGCTCTGGATGATCCATTGTGTGCCGAGTTTGCGCAGGAGGAGATGCTGCAGATGTTAGGGACTGTGCTGCCGGAGGAGCTCGCTTTGGTATGTTTTTTTATATATATTTTATTTTATTTTATTGTCAAACTTTATTTATGCACAGATCATTTGGTACAACAAGAGTCGAGCCTCGAGTCGCATATGCCCTGTGTGTCGAAGGCTATACCAACGGGGAGATTGCGTTGATCCCGGGCAGAGGCGACCACCACCTGAAATGGAGCGAGAGCAGAACATAAGTGGGATCTGTGAGCGGGTTCAGCCAAGTCGGCATTCATTCGTCGTGCTCATCAGTCCAAGGTTCGAGTATGTGTTTTATTGTGGCCTCTTTCAGCCAATGCGATCCCACCACGACCAAGTCTACATGGGGGCACACCGCGGACGAAATGGATGATGCATCTTGGGCGGTCCTCAATGGGGCATCTGCAATGCGGTTGGCGGAAACTGAGTATGAGGACCGAGGGAAGGTGCTGCTGATGCTCATCCGCATGACCAGACTGGATGACCTCGGGCTAGCCCAACTTTGTTTTCCCGATGTGAACTAGCCAGTTGGTCCTATGATTTTGTAGTATTTAATGTCTGCCGCTATGCGCGGGATAACCGCTTGCTGTGTCCAAAAGCATTTTACCGACCCTGCCTTTTCCCCCCCCTTGCTCTGGCATGGATTTCCACCGCGAAAGCCCTCCGCCTCCAGCATATTCAGAACGCTATTACGATAAAAAGCTTGCGGCGAGCTTCGAGTTAAACTTGGCCATATCCGAGGATCCGGAGGAGGAAGAGGATTGGGACGAGCCTGGCCGGGAACCCGCTGCTACTTCTCCTCGTAGTACCAGCACGCAGCAGAGCACAGTAAGGCGATTGCCCCCAGTTCCAGGCCAGGAAGAGCCGAAACCTCTCCGGATTCACAAAAGGACTGTTTCTCACTCGGCCTACCCAGCGAGCGAACCAAGACGAGCCTTGCCTCTCGGTCGTTCCTCACACACCAGAGCTGCGTCGTCCCAGCTCCAGTTCGATCCCTCTGTTGCCTACGCCAGCCCTGAATTCTCTCCACGACCTGCCAGCTCAAGACCCATCCATCCTGACCCATCTTACATTCCTTTCAATCCCAGTGCGCTATACAAGTGAGCTTTCAACTGAAACGATCTTTGCATGCTTCCTGAAGCGTCTGCCTCACAGTACTGCCGTGTCCCCTCACCTAAATGTTGCACCTGCCAGATTGTGAGGCGGTTTCATTATATTCCTCGAGTTCATGTCCTCATTGATATTTTTTACTAAAAAGGTACAGACCCTCCGCAGTCGGTCACCCACAGCCCAGTCGATCCCCTTCCATCCCTTCCTCTTCGACCGGTACTTCCTTGTCTGTTCGGTCCCCATACACATCCAGAGCCAGATGGGCTACTTCAGAGGATCAAATCGCTTGAGCCGTCGCTGGTGTCCGAATTAAAAAGTATCACGACCACGAGAAAGCCAATGTATTTCTACTCATATGTACACTGCCTGGTACATTCATTCTGCCCTTACTTGCTAGACTTTAAAAATCCCCGCCCTCATGCAACTTTATTCTTTTTGTTTTCGGTCTTTTCATTTTCTTTGCATTTATGTACATTTACTTTCATAGTGGCCCCCATCATGTACTTATCTTAGCGTAACCTAGTGCATCAATAATATTCGAATGTTACTGCGTTGTTAGTCAGGCTTTGCCAGCGCTCAATAGCGCTGACAGGATGTCAGTCGAGTTTGTTACCCAGCCATCTATGGCAACGTTGAAATTGACCATTTGCGTAGCAGCTAATGGTGATGTAGTCGCCGAAATATCGTCGAGCAGAATAACATCATACGCCTTGTAAAAGGCACTGCAAAGCTTTTCAGTCAGCCAATGCTTGCCAGAAAGGATAGGCGACTCGCTCGATCAAAGTTCCAAGGACGCATTGATCAATATTGACGCCGCCAAAAAATAAGGTCGTGATACTGTGATCCTGGAGCCACATTTGTAGCGGTGTCGAAGGTCCCCACATTCCGGAGAGACGATCTTGGGGGGGGGGATCAATGTTGGGACCGGTACAAGAACATATACCCACTTTTGTTGAGGTAAAAGTCTGTGCCATTAGCGACGCCTTCAGTCTGTTCTGTGAAAAGATCTCCCCAGCTATGTAGTCAATGAGATCCAAAATTCCACAAGGTCACCAAATACTTACGGCTGAGCATTCCAAGAACCCCGGACGAGTTTGGGGCCGACTTGGATAGTGATATTTGGGGCAGCGGTAGAGCTAGTGGCAGGAATGGATTGATTGGCCTGAGGCACAACGACTGTGCCCATATCACTTCCAAAAGACGTTGCAGATGTGCCGTCAGAAGAAAATCCTCGTATCAGCGCCGGGGGCATATTGATAACTTTTGGATGTCAACCCTAATGCTATGTTAGAAAAGATAGGCATGATACTCGCTGTCATAGTCAGTAAGACCCCAATTGGTCCAGAGTATTGGCACCCCTGCTCCTCGGAATGCATGTATCAGTGACACGGTTGTCGCTAGTTGAGATGATCAATGAAGCCATGGCAGGTCAATTGAACGCGAAGACCTACGGATGATAGCTCTTCCTTTGGGATCTCCCCCGAGGCTTTCGTGAAGGAAAAAGTTTTGCATATCGATGATGACAAGGGCCGATGCATTGGGTTGTATTTGGATAGGCCCATTTCGAGGTATGGGAATCATCGCCACAACGCCCCGTAACCTTGGCGCGTCATGTGATCATGACACATCCGTTCCGCCAGTCCGTACGGGCGTCAAACTGACTTAGGTTTTCTTTTGTTGTCCGCCTCAGTATACGTAGTGCAAATGTAAATATTGTATCAAAATAATTGTTCAAAAAATCAAATCATGGCATGGCACAGTCAGTCCATGAAGAGTGTGACACTGTTACTATCTTTCCATGTACGCGGGGTAGTGCGCCTTCGCTTCTCCTTTGTGATATCCTTCCCGGTCTTGTTTAGTTCATCAAACGCTCGTTTGAGAATCTTCCCCAGCTTTGGATGGACACCCTGACTTTGCTTTATAATGCCGAGCATATTTTGGATATTTTCTTCCGTATGTTCGACGTATTCCGATGAGAAAAACATCTGATAGATGCCATCAGGCATATGTCGTGTCAAACATGAGAAAACATGGTAAATGCTCACACGCTTGCTAGACTCTCCCTCGTCGTCGCTGCAGAATGGCGAGGATCTCTCGTGTATATGTGCTGGACTGCTGGCAGCCTGAACCTGGGAGTCCTCCTGTTCAAACTCGAGCTCCGGAGATGCAGCGAAGTTTTCCTCCTGCTCAGTCTCGAAGTGAATTCCAGGAATACTGTAGAAGGGAGCAAAATGGTTTCGTCGAAGGGCATCGTGACATTTAGCCATCCACCACAAGTGTATCGCACCATTGTATTGCGTGCACGCCGCTTGTTCACATCAGCATGCAGTGTAGAGCGAGGGGGCTTTTCGGCATCAAACTGGGCGCAGTAGAACTGGAAGGTTTTTACAGTTTCGTCCGTGGTGCTTTTGAGGGTTGTTTTATAGCTATAATCTGTGAGTAAGGGTTCGTTTTAGTAGACCTCTGACGTACATGAAACGAAAGTCAGTGAGATCCCATACTTTTCGCGCTATTTGACGTGCCACGGCCTCAATGGTAAGTCTTTCCATCTCTTCTTCAGTTACGCCAGTCTCATTCTCATCCTTCTCATCTCGATCTGCCTCCAATTCCAAGCAAAGATCTTCGAGATCCACAATGTAACTGAGGTCAATGGGTGTAAGTTTTGCTTGAGCTATGATCGACGTGAACTCCTTCCAATTGACGTGTTTTTGTCCTGTAGACCTTTGTTTAGATGCGTGGACAGCTGGATCTGAGTTTTCCTTGTCTTTTGACGCGTCTTTAACGTGTTTTCTTTGAGATGTCTGGTTGTCGCGGTCTTTGCATGCGTGACATTTCTTCAAATAAGACAAATCTTTCTTCTGCGGAAAGGTACGTGCTTCTCCTCTGTATGTGCAGTGTGAGCACTTTCTGATGGTTGCTGGGTCTGCTGCAGGTCAGAGATGGCTAGGTCCTTTGGGATAGCCGCACCTTCGAGTGGCCTTGATGCTGCAGGTGCCATATTGGGACAGGTTGAGCGCAACATCTAGCGCTGAGCCTCGCATGCATTAGGGAGTCATTCAAGGGCAATCTCAAGTACATGTTTCTCTGTCTTACACACTTGTCTCTTCATACATTTTTACAAGTATTATACATGCTAATTACCTATATTTCTCAGGCGGACAACAAAAGAAAACCTAAGTCAGTTTGACGCCCGTACGGACTGGCGGAACGGATGTGTCATGATCACATGACGCGCCAAGGTTACGGGGCGTTGTGGCGATGATGTATGGGAAGGGTAATCGACCCATCGGACCTGCCGCGAGTGAGCTGTTAACTGATCAGTGGCCACTCATATGAGATCAAAACATCGCTTGCATCCCATCCTCCAGAATCCAGTTTCTTCCAAAAGTTGAGCGCATTTCCAAAGAAGGTGGGATCATTGGTAAGATGGTTGAGAGATACCACTTTGGTGACAAGAGACAGGAAGACAAAGGCAACATATTTCTTCATGGTCGTAGCGGCTAGATGGATGGAAAGGGTAAACAAGTATCGTGTGCATCGAGTTCCTCATTCGTGTCTTCCACTCCCACTTGGATGCTTGAAGACCTCATGCCATAGAGGAAAAAAGTTTTCGGTGTTCCTGAATGAAGCCATAAGTATAGAAAATTTATATTGGCGTGTTATCCTGCATTACGTGCGGGTTCTGCTTCCCCCTCGCTTTCTCCTTCGTTGGATGGCGCGTAGCGCACCAACTTTTACCATGTCTGCCAAATTCAGATTCCATGACATTTCCCAGAACATCCCATTGTGGTTGTGTGATGATCTCTTGAACAATCTTCATTTGTCTCTTGCTTCACTTTACAGCTGTTTGCATATATAATGGCAGTAATCGAGTTCGGATCATTTCAATAAAAAATTTTGTATTCGTGGGACTTTGAAAATTTTGAGCTCTCGCGCCGGCGTCAAAGCCTTTTTCTCGAGTACCTCCGTTCTACTATGACAAAATCCCGTTCAAAGCCCAGAAGCAGACCAACCGTTGACTCAGATGACTACGAGGATGAGATCCCTCAACAACTGTAGTCGCTACCATTCCATCCAGTGTTAGCAGTCCCGTAGCTGTAAGACGCTTCCCGCGAACAAATGGCTGGCGTCTGGTAGCCCTGCGTCCCTTCTTTGCCCTTCCCCTGCTTCGCCCTACTGTCCGATTGTCCTTCGATGTTTCGTCAATGAAGCCGAGCTGTTCAGGACTGTACTCTCCAATTTCAGCGATGAAACCTGCTCGCTTTTGAGGACTGCGCTCACGAGCAATTCTTCGAAGTTTTTTCAGAGATATTCCCTGGCGTGTAAGCTCCCGGCAAATTGTTGAAAGATGGACAGCAATGAATCGGTTATCTTGCATGAGTGAAGTGAGCTTGTCGAGAAAGTAGTCAGGTCGGTGCCGGACAAGATGCACAAGATACTCGATATCGTCGTGCATCAACAGTCTTTTCCTTCCACAAAGGCCATAGTGATGAGGGACTACATCTCCAGTTTCACGCCAGAACTCAAGAACCCGATAGAACGTCCTTTCACTGAAGCCAACACAATCAAGGATGTCGTTAAGGTCAAGTAAACCTCGCTTGTAAAGCTGAATAGCGCAAAGTTTGAGGTCGCGAGAAATGCGGCGATTGCCCATGACAGTCAGAGACACGGAATTCTCAAAGTCCCACAAATTCAAAAATTTTTATTGAAATGATCGAAATTCGATTACTGCCATTATATATGCAAACAGCTGTAACCATGGTCAGCGGTTCCACTAGTGTTGAAGGCACACAAAGATGTAAAGTTTGCTCCTCTAATGTCAGATTTTATTGCTTGCATTAATTTTTGGCCAAGATCAGAGGGACTACACAATCTCGTCAATGCTGAATGTTCTCATATTTTGGGCCCCGTTCTCACTTGTTATTGTCAAAGAGATTGTTATTCTTGTTGGTGTTGAAGGGATCCACTGATATGCTCCCTTCTGAATAGTATATGTGTGTCTTGAAGCTTGAACCCTAGTAAGAGAAAAAAAATTTCCACAGGGTTACCAGTGTTGCCGCGGTTCAGTGCATGAACCCCAGTCAAAATTCGGTCCGGGTAAATCGGGACTAATCGGGAAAATCTTGACTTCCCGATTCCCTGCCAGAATTTGCTCAGATTTTGGCCGTTGATCTGAGTTGTTCCGGAAACTTCGACATGAATGTCGAACAATCTTAATATGGTACAATCCGGGGAATTATGGAAATATACGAAAACTCGGCGCCTTTGCCCATATACGCCTCTCCTTGTACTTCTCAATCCTCCCTTGCCCTGAGCCTGCAATGATTTCATGGTATGATGTTGGATCGTCCTGCTCAGTTCACGTCAAATGCCAGTGAGTACACATCTTTGAATCAACAGAGATTAAGAGAAACTTACAATCAACTAACCGACAGCCATGTTCTCTTTCTCGGTCTCACTAGCCGGATTGGTACTCACAGATGCGTTGCCATTGGCTTTGCTTAATTTCTTCGCTTCACGCATACGAGATTCCCATACCTGGAAGAGCATTATGTGAAACCAAAAAGAAAGAAAAGTAAATGCATGGCATGTACCTTTGCTTGCTCCTTAGAAATATTCTGCCAAATTTGTATAAATTCGCCGACCGTTGGACTGTTTGTTTTCAGGTAATCGGCGGCAAAGAGGTTTCTATGTGACAAGGATAAGTAATAGATTAATACCAAGAAAAGTATGCATATCGTCCAGTGATAGCACAGTCAGCTGCCAGTACTGTCGCAATGAGGACCGGAACGACCGGAACGAGGGAAGCACAAGGGAAAGCACAAGCACAGGCACAGACCAAGTAGCCGGCAAGCTTCAAAGACGATGGAGTCCGAACTTAAGCGCAGCGTACAAGGGTGGTGGAAGGATAGGTGATCTCAACAGTAGTGATAGCACGAAGGGCCAATCACAAGGGCTCAAAGGATGTCTAGTTCCCAATGACCAAGTTAGTATTTGGAATATACAGAGAGGTACAACACGAACCTAGTTCCCAATGACCAAGAGGTCGAGATAGGGAACTAGGTGCTATCTACAGTCCTTATATACATATGGTGACAATAAGAGGGAAAGAACAACAAGGAGGTCAGAAGATAATAGCGCGAGAGGAAGGAATGACAGCGCAAGAGAAAGTAGGTATCAAAGACAATAAGTGTGTGACAGTTGTGAGAGAGGGAGGTGAAAGAATAATAGCGACAAATGGGAGTGAAGTATAACAATAAGGAGGAAAGACAATAAGAAGAAAAGGAGGTAGTACGCAATTGTGAAATGGATATGGAGCAATGAGTCGAAGGAGTATGAGTAACAAACACAATCATATGATAAAGGAAGAAAGGTGGCGTGGGATAAATGAATAGAGTGTGAGAAAAATGATGTAAGTACCATTGTCACGACAAGTACCATGGGAAGATCTTTAGCCAGAGGTTTTGTACAGTTACGGCTGTCGCTGGTACTGAACTCGGACTTGTCAGGAATGGGGACCATATGGGGAACTCTTGTTGAGGCGCTAAAACTATTGTTAAAAGAGGATAGCGGAGTGTGAGTTATACTCACAGCGGGTTGACCTAGAAAGTACATTGAAGGAATTCATGAGTATCATTTGAGGATAACCAACACAAAAGAAACCATACACCAAGCTCAGACTGGAGCTGGACCAGGTTTGGCTTTTGGAGTGGTTGCGGGCTCCACTATCTTGGCGATATTGACATTGTTTTCAGCCGTAGTTTTGTCTCCAGGCTTGGTTCCAGATGTTGAAGCAATGGTGGAGTTGACATTCTGGGCTTTGAATAATTCTGTATCGTGAGAGCTGGTCTTTGGGGTTTCTAGACTAAGCAAAAGTGAGTAGACAAAAAAAGGGTAATATGACAGAGACTTACGCTAATTGTTCCTGAATGACCGAGAAACTGCTGGATCAGCTGCAGTACATGAAATAAATGAAACTTGTACCGCTGGCCCACTTCCCACACTGAGATTACCCTCGTCGTCATTTGAAGTCAGAGACCAGCCCGAGTTGTCAGCTAACGAGCTAGACTGCTATGCATGCGGATTACCGAAGTTGGATCACATATCTGACTGGTATCACTAAGGTCATAAGAGTGATCCATGCTCGTCTACCTAAAGACAATGATGCGATTGTTTTGCGTACATGCGTGAAATCATCCAAAGTACGACTTTCCAAGTTAGGAAAGTATACTTGAGAGCTGAGACGAGCCCTAGTTGTCAGCTAACAAGTTAGGCAACTATGTATGCGATTACTCGGGGATTGGACCATGCGTCCTAACTATGTTTACCTTGGTCGATGGTAAACCATACACATCTTCATATAGATGGCTTATGAGAACTTGGTCCTAACTCTCGAAAGTTAGCAGACTCACCTGTAACCCGCCAAGGGTCTCATATATGAGCTAGTTACTGGCTTCATATCAAGGGATCGAAGACCTACGAGGCTATTTGACACGTGGCACTTATTCCAGTGGCTCTTATCGAGTCCTAACTTGGTTTGCACCCGAAATACTATTCGATGAAACTGAGTACTCGTACCAGATGGAACGAAAAGTCAAAGAAATGATATGATATGATATGCTTAAGTATCAATACATGCAACATACATTAAAAGATATGCAACGAGAAGCTAGAACACTTCAGACCTCGATGAGGGAATTGTTGAAAGTACCTTTGAGTACGTTGGGAGAGTCAGGCCGTAGTCCACAAGGACCGGTACCGACATTCCGATGCCAGCTCAGTTATGACTCGAGCTATACTGCGGAACTAGAGACCGGAGTGTGGCTAAATGATGAAGGAATTATCAGGACGCTCTAACTCTGCTCTGGACAAGTTAGCTGACCCGTTTACCCATCCGATTTGTCGGACCTCTTACTCGAAATGGAAGGATCCTACAAAAACAAGTTAGGAAGGACTATCGAGGCGGCCGGTTTACATGGAATTGAAAGTGGAGTCGACATTTCAACATTTTCTTGAATATTCTTTTGGGTTTGAGAATTTTAGTATTATTTATTATTTTACAGTATATATACCCAGCACATATGTATCCTAACTTTAGATTACCCAGTGCAGATCTCACCATACATTATATTTTGCTCAGTATCTGCCGGAGTAGGCATCTGAGAAGTGCAAACCAGCAAGAAAACTCCTGTGTAGCCAATAAAAGAAAAGAAAAGAAAAGATACGAAATTTGCCCGGTCAAGGTTGTGGTGAACTAGACTGCGTATATACCAAAGTTGGAAGTCGAGGTCAATTGCCCTAGCTCCCTTGCATTGTGCTAGTCCGGTTCAGGTTGTGGTAAACTAAACCGAGTATATACCAAAGTTGTCCTATCTTCGTTGGGAAGTTGAGCCCTTGCCCCCCCTCGTTGATCTATCCAAAGTCCATACGAGGAAGTTGAGCCCTAGCCCCTTCGTCACTGGCAAAAGTCCGTTTTGAGTTTGGTTTAAGTTAGGAAGGCCAGTGTGCCCCTACTTTGACTGAAAGCGATTCAAAGTTATACAAAACCTAGTTAGGCTACACCGTGGTCAAACGCCGAAGCAGTTGAGCCCTAGCTCCTGTGGATAAAGAAAAGATAAAAGTGATAGATTCTTGCGGAACCCGCGTAACCTTTGACAAGCACACTCGCACCTTTATAAAATTGATAAGGCGGAACCCGTCCTAACTTACCTAAACACGTTTTTGGGTTTAGTTTCAGTTTTGGGTTGTGGTAGTTGTGATTCCACGCACTGCGCGTTAGCGTATACTTGAGCTTTCCACTTTCCACCGTCACACCAATGAAACTCCGGATATTCACTTGCCATCTTCTTGTGGAAATATTCAGCAACTGGGGCAGTAGCGTGGCCCCATGTATCCGGATCAAGATCAAGCCAAAAGAAAAAACCAAAGATTTGCTTTGCTGTTTCGTATACGTGCTTCATGAATGAGCTATCATCCACTCGGTATATGCTGGTGACAGGATCAAGAGTCTCGGATTGCAGAAAGCCAAGCGTACAAGGCAGTTTTTCTGAAGAGTTCTTCTTTTTTTGAATATATTCGGCCCATTCGGAATGAGAGAAAAAACAAATGTTGGGGCACTCCATGTTGCGGTCAAGACAAGGAAAGACATAGTCAAGCGGAGGAAGCCGTTGGTGAGCAGCAAGACCCGTTGAAGAGATAGAAGAGTGTCAGAAGTGAGGAATCGGTTTAGGTTCCAGGTGATCGTGTTGTGGCGTCCTGAAGTATTCAAGACTACTTCCGTATGGATAAGTTTCAGGCTGTCCCTTTTCTATTTATCCTATCTTTCTTTCGGTTAATCCTTATTTTCGTACTTATATATATTTACATATAATTTCTCCGACGCTCCTCAGAACTCATACATTGTTCTGAGGGTACGTCTGTTTCTTACTTTTCATTCGCTCACGTACTTATATTCTTTTATAGCTTGTGTACTTACGTAGGATATAGGTACGAGAGAACTCATACATTGTTCTGAGGCTTGTGTACTTACGTAGGATATAGCATTTCTGTCAAAGAGGTTGAAGCAGAGCTCGCAGAGGTTTGAACAGTCATGAGAGAAGCTTGCGTTGAACGGAAGAGATTTTCGATTTTTTGGTTGTATTTCCTATAGAATTTGAGATAAAATTAGCTTTAGCCAGCTCAGGTATGAATGAGACTTACTTGAGATAGGCCGCTTCAGCTTTCAGCTCGAGATTCTTCATTGTCAAGTCACACAATATGCAGGATTCCCAGACATGGCAAGTTTGTCAGCAGTGGCACCTCAAATGATGTCCAGGCAACGGGAAGCATTTGAGACAGTGTCTGGCTGCAGACTAGGAAATACTGCTGGTTGAAGTCTGGGTCGGATCTATGGATGAAATCAAAATTTGGTTGAGAAGTCACGAAAAGATCTCAAACAAACCATGTCACTTGGCTGCTCTGATATGCAGAAATTGGTGCAGTTCAAAAGGCTGTAGGCAATATGGATGTCGTGACAACGGTACTTACATCATTTTTCTCACACTCTATTCATTTATCCCACGCCACCTTTCTTCCTTTATCATATGATCGTGTTCGTTACTCATACTCCTTCGACTCATTGCTCCATATCCATTTCACAATTGCGTACTGCCTCCTTTTCTTCTTATTGTCTTTCCTCCTTATTGTTATACTTCACTCCCATTCGTCGCTATTATTCTTTCACCTCCCTCTCTCACAACTGTCACACACTTATTGTCTTTAATACCTACTTTCTCTCGCGCTGTTGTTCCTTCCTCTCGCGCTATTATCTTTTGACCTCCTTGTTGTTCTTTCCCTCTTATTGTCACCATACGTATATAAGAACTGTAGATAGCACCTAGTTCCCTATCTCGACCTCTTGGTCATTGGGAACTAGGTTCGTGTTGTACCTCTCTGTATATTCCAAATACTAACTTGGTCATTGGGAACTAGACATCCTTTGAGCCCTTGTGATTGGCCCTTCGTGCTATCACTGCTGTTGAGATCACCTATCCTTCCACCACCCTTGTACGCTGCGCTTAAGTTCGGACTCCGTCGTCTTTGAAGCTTGCCGGCTACTTGGTCTGTGCCTGTGCTTGTACTTTCCCTTGTGCTTCCCTCGTTCCGGTCGTTCCGGTCCTCGTCGCGACATTAGGTCAAGATATTCTGCTGCGCTGACAGCCTAGTCTCAGGTTGTCCCCGCAGAACTTCTTACCATCACGCCTTCTTACTTGGCACACGTTTCCGACTCTGAGGAATCCGAATTTGACTGCACTGAATCATCCCACGCCTGGGACACCGTTGATAAAACTTACGTCCACCGAAGAAGAGCTGATAAACCATCAGATTGGTTTGATTGTTACAACCAACCCTGCCCTAACGCTACCGAATCACAGTCGATCCAAAGCGAACATCGTACAGGCAAAACCAGACGCCTTTTAATTCCGATATCCCAAATCGAATCATTTAATCAGAATCCTCCCACACCGAGCCTACCTACCACCGCACCTCCTCCCCGTTTTGGAAGAACCTCGACTCCGAGTAGTTCCCGAGCTTCCCCCGCACTCATTGCACCAATCCCACGTCGCCCAGTTGACACAGACGTTGTTATCTCCGCAGTAGGACAAGCGTTGATCCCTACTAGAGCTGAATCAGTACCCGAGCCATTGGAACTTGTACCCATCGAATCTATTGAATTCCCAGGAACCTCACGCAGACACGAGCCAATCAGAATTGACACCCCCCCTAACCCTCCTATCCAACCCAATCCCGCAATGGCGACCGGCCAAGATGTTCTCAATGCACTTAACAATCTTGCCACCAATCAGGCAGCGCTGCAGCAAGTGGTGACAGATCTCGTCACCAACATGAATAGTAACAAAGGGGTCAGCAAACCTCATAACTATAATGGAATAGGCAGTGAAGACGCCCGCCGCTTCCTTGCTGCATTCGAAGTCTGGGCACAAGGAATCCCTAGAATTAGAACACTAACCGGACACGAACCGGTTAAATCTGCGATCTCATTCCTTGAAGGGGAAGCTGCTATCTGGGCCACTCCTATTGCCGAAAACATCAGCACACACACCTCAAACAACAATGTCGCCCTTACATATCCCAACTGGGCGGATTTCAAAGCTGCCTTTGTCGCTCGATTTGAAACAGCCGATCCGGTTACAGATGCAAAAACCATGTTAAAGGCTCTGTACCAAGGGAAGAATTCTGTAGCGTCCTACGCCGCCACCTTTAAACAGTACTCTGGACGCACCGGATATTCGGATGTCGATCTACGAGACAAGTTCTACGACCACCTGGCAGATCGGATCAAAGATGGCTTGGTACACACTCAGGCCAATACCTCCTTGCTGGCCAGCCTCATCGCCGAGGCTATCAGAGTTGACAATCGGATAAACGAACGAAACAGGCAGAAGACACCCTTCAAAGCGGTCACTCCCTCCGCTCATCACTTCCAACCGAGCAACCCACCCTTCTTTCCTCCTCGAGACCCAAATGCCATGGACGTAGATGCCACTCGCACGGTGACGGGTAAAAGTTCGGATGACTACCGTAGATTCATGATGGGAAGGTGTTACGGATGCGGATCGAAGAACCACCGGAAAGCAGATGGGCATCACGAACGGGATGTTTGTGAGCACTGCGGACTTACAGGCCACCTGGCCAATGTTTGCCGTCGTAAGTATCTAGGTTTGACGGGACGAGCTGCCCCTCGTAACATTTCGGCCACCCCTACAATGGAACCCTCTACCTCCACCATCGTGGCAGCTCCGCCTGCCACCGTCACGCCGGATCTTGCTCAGGTTCTTCAACAACTCTCTGCAAATCAACAGATGTTAGCTACCCAGATTGCCGAATTGCGCCAGAATTTTTAAAGTGGGAACCCGCCACGGCTGCCGCCTGGTTCCCCGAATTGTACTCTTATAAATCATCCATTTATGCATCTATCTCCTCCTGTACTATCGGTTCCATTCAATCTAGCGATGTGTCTCATTTTCGCATACCGATTAAGTTACAAGGAAGATTCAAGAGTACAAAAAGCGCAGCAATGATAGACTCTGGTGCAACTGGTCTTTTTCTTCATCAGCGGTTTGTAAATCAAAATCACATCCTTACCCGACCTCTTCTTCATCCGATCACCCTGTACAACATTGATGGAACTCCTAACACTGCTGGAAAAATCACACATTCTGCTCGTCTACTCTCCACTATCGATCAAAACTCACCCCAACTTCTCGAATATCTAGTCACCAATCTAGGAACAGAAGACGTCATACTAGGCTTGCCCTGGCTTCGGAGGGTCAACCCTCACATAGACTGGAAACAAGGCCGTCTTGCCATTACCACCCCTATTTCCTCTCGTATGACTATCACTGATGAACCTGAACCTCGGGAGTCTAATGTTGGGGGAACCACGATCAACACACTTTTGGAACCGAACCCGGAATACGTCCCACTACCAGAATCTGGTGAAGAGGAGTTATACAGTCAAGAAGTACACGCTGATGAATCCCCGTTATATCGATTAAAGGGAAATCGTAAACGGAGAAGGGCCCTCCTTCGTGCTGGAATTTTAGATCATGCAGCAGAAGAACTTTGGTGCGCCGCAGGATATACTTACTCTCAGAAATTGGCAGAGGCAGCAAACAAATACAAACCAACGAAAACTCTCGAAGAACTCGTCCCCCCGGAATATCACCGCCACACCAAAGTCTTCTCAGAAAAAGAATCCGAACGTCTACCGGCACACAAACCCTGGGATCACGCAATCGACCTCAAACCAGATGCTCCCGAAACCCTACGTACAAAAATCTATCCAATGTCTCTTAACGAACAGGAGGAAGTGGACAAATTCCTTAAAGAAAACTTACGGAAAGGGTACATTCGACCGTCCAAATCCCCTCTAGCTTCCCCAGTGTTCTTCGTCAAAAAGAAAGATGGAAAACTACGCTTTGTTCAGGATTACCGAAGACTTAACGAATACACCATTAAAAATCGATACCCCCTCCCCCTCATTGCCGACATCATTAGCTGCCTCCGAAAATCAAAGATCTTCACCAAGTTTGACGTACGATGGGGTTACAACAATATTCGAATTAAAGACGGACATGAATGGAAAGCAGCATTTGCCACTAATCGGGGACTCTTCGAACCGCTAGTTATGTTCTTCGGATTGACCAACTCGCCCGCTACATTCCAAGCTCTCATGAACTCGATTTTTACTGATTTGATTGCGGCTGGGAAGGTTGCTGTCTACCTCGATGACATTCTCATCTTCACGGAAACCCTAACGGAACACCGTTCTATTGTCCATGAGGTCCTCACCCGTCTAAACCAACACGACTTGTACCTGAGGCCAGAAAAATGCGAGTTTGAGCAGTCATCCATAGAGTACCTGGGGCTTGTCATTGGAGAGGGAGAAGTTCGAATGGACCCAGTCAAAGTTGAAGCAGTTAAAAACTGGCCCACACCCTCCTCGCTACGTGATTTACGCGGTTTTCTTGGATTTGCTAACTTCTATCGGAGGTTCATCAAAGACTTTGCTAAAAAGGCCTGACCACTCAACGATCTCACTCGGAAGGACATCAAATGGAATTGGGGAACCCAGCAGCAAGAAGCATTCCAATCCCTAAAGGACACCTTCACCGCCGGCCCGATTCTTGTCTTATGGGACCCCAACAGACCGACCAGAATCGAAGTGGATGCTTCAGGATTTGCCACCGGAGGGACACTATTACAAATGCAGGAAGACGGACAGTGGCACCCAGTGGCATTCCGATCAGCCTCAATGGACCCAGCCGAGCGAAACTATGAAATCTATGACCGGGAGATGCTGGCCATTATTGAAGCATTAAAGGACTGGCGAAACTTCTTGGAAGGACTGCCGGAATCATTTGAAATCATCACCGATCATCAGAACCTAGAATTCTGGAGAACAGCACAAGATCTCAGCCGAAGACAGGCTCGATGGGCCTTATGGCTGTCTCAATTTGATTTCCGTCTTAAACATCGTCCCGGGAGATCAAACACCCAAGCTGACGCTCTATCTCGCATGTCTCAATTCCAGGTATCTGATGCCGATGACAACCAGGAACAAATCGTCCTCCACCCAGAACACTTCATTAATGCCGCCACCGCTGTCCTATTCCATAATCCCCTCTATGATCAGATCCGTAACGCCAGTGAACGAGAAGCTGAAGTACTAGAAGGGTTAAAGCAGATTAAAGGCCCGCAGAAACTAGTTGGAGGATTACCAGAATGGAGAGAAGAAAATGGTCTAGTCTTTTATCGAAACAAAGTGTACGTGCCACCAAGTCCTGAACTACGAAAGGCAGTGCTGATCCAATGCCACGATGCTCCAACTGCTGGACACCCGGGTCAGCATGGGACCTTAGAGCTAGTGAGCAGGGAGTTCTGGTGGCCCGGAATGCGCTCCTTTGTGGACAAATACGTTGATGGCTGTGATCCGTGCCAACGAAAACGCCTAAACCCTCACTATTCCTCATCCCTGCAACCTCTCCCCGTTCCCAGTGGTCCTTGGGAAGATATTGGTGTGGATCTAATTGGCGAACTACCAATGACGCAGGATGGACACAATGCAGTCATCACATTTGTTGACCACTACACCAAAATGATCCACTGTCTCCCCACAACCACCGAAATCACTGCCGAAGGGGTTGCCGACTTCTACTACCGAGAAATATTCCGACTCCATGGACTTCCCAGACGGTTCCTCTCAGATTGCGGCCCTCAGTTTGCTGCTGAAGTGATGCGCCACCTACTAAAACTACTCGGTGTTGAATCTGCGCTCACTACGGCATATCACCCAGAAACCAATGGACAAACCGAACGAGCTAATCAGGAAATTGAACGTTACATCCGGATGTACACTAGCCGACGCCAAGATGACTGGGACCACCTGCTACCCACTGCCGAATTCGTCATTAACTCCCGTATCCACTCAGCCCATAATCATTCCCCTTTCAAAGTCCTCTACGGATATACTCCTGAATTTAACATCCCCGTCGGAGTGTCCAAATCGTATCCCTCCATCAATCAAAGGCTGGAAGTCCTCCGTCACGCAAGGGAAGATGCGGAGGCAGCACTCCGCATGAGTAAACAAAGAATCAGAGAATCAGTAACAGGGAAGGTGCAGGAATTTGAAGTAGGCCAACCCGTATGGCTTTCCACCAAAAACGTTAAAATCCAACAAAAACATGGAAAACTTGGAAGCCGTCGCCTAGGACCATTTGAAATCACCGAGAAGACCGGGCCACTTACATATCGACTCTCCCTTCCCTTCTGGATGAAAATCCATGACAACATTCATGTCGATCGCCTATCTGCTTGGAAAGGAAACGAAGTCAATGGAATTACGCCACCACCTCCTGAACCAGAAGTTATAGATGGAGAAGAACACTGGGAAGTAGATAAGATTGTGGACAGCAGGGTATTTGGACGATGGAAGAAGCTCCAATTTCTGGTAAGATGGAAAGGCTACGGTGAAGGCAAAGAAAATTGGGAACCGGAGGATAATTTGGTAGGAACAAGTGACGAAGCGATTGCAGACTTCTATCAGGCTCACCCTAGCGCTCCACGGAAAATTTCAGCAACCGTTTTTCACTCCCTGCCCTGGCAACCATTCGAAAACTTCACGGAATTTGTCGCTGGGACATCGACTGTAGAAGGGGGGTAATGTCGTGACAACGGTACTTACATCATTTTTCTCACACTCTATTCATTTATCCCACGCCACCTTTCTTCCTTTATCATATGATCGTGTTCGTTACTCATACTCCTTCGACTCATTGCTCCATATCCATTTCACAATTGCGTACTGCCTCCTTTTCTTCTTATTGTCTTTCCTCCTTATTGTTATACTTCACTCCCATTCGTCGCTATTATTCTTTCACCTCCCTCTCTCACAACTGTCACACACTTATTGTCTTTAATACCTACTTTCTCTCGCGCTGTTGTTCCTTCCTCTCGCGCTATTATCTTTTGACCTCCTTGTTGTTCTTTCCCTCTTATTGTCACCATACGTATATAAGAACTGTAGATAGCACCTAGTTCCCTATCTCGACCTCTTGGTCATTGGGAACTAGGTTCGTGTTGTACCTCTCTGTATATTCCAAATACTAACTTGGTCATTGGGAACTAGACATCCTTTGAGCCCTTGTGATTGGCCCTTCGTGCTATCACTGCTGTTGAGATCACCTATCCTTCCACCACCCTTGTACGCTGCGCTTAAGTTCGGACTCCGTCGTCTTTGAAGCTTGCCGGCTACTTGGTCTGTGCCTGTGCTTGTGCTTTCCCTTGTGCTTCCCTCGTTCCGGTTGTTCCAGTCCTCGTCGCGACAATGGAGCTAGAGGAATAGTCTTCATTGTTGTCCATCTGAGTTGGTGGGCTGAACATTGTGAAGATGAAAGAACAAAGGACAGGTTACTTGTGTTCACGTGACATAAGACAGACTCCAAACCGTTCGTGCCGATACAGGGTTCAAGATGCCTTTGCATTTGGAGCATTGGCATACAACGTCTTCCTCCATCTTGAGCTTTATCAAAGCTCCAATGGACGGAACTATTCAATTGAGGTGTCCGCAAAAGTTTACATCACGCAGTTCATTGCCACATCATCTCGGTTTCTCCCGCCTCATTCCGGATTTATCAGTATCCGCTCAGATCCACTCAGATTCTCCCGGACCGGTTTTTGACTGGGCATGAACCCCCGGAACCCGGTGATGCAATTATTTTGCGTGCATGCGTGAAATCATCCAAAGTACGACTTTCTAAGTTAGGAAAGTATACTTGAGAGCTGAGACGAGCCCTAGTCGTCAGCTAACAAGCTAGGCAACTATGTATGAGATTACTCTAGGAGTGGACCATGCGTCCTAACTATGTTTACCTTGGTCGATGGTAAACCATACACATCTTCGTATAGATGGCTTATGAGAACTTGGTCCTAACTCTCGAAAGTTAGCAGACTCACCCATAACCCGCCAAGGGTCTCATATATGAGCTAGTTACTGGCTTCGTATCAAGGGATCGAAGACCTGCGAGGCTATTTAACACGTGGCACTTATTCCAGTGGCTCTTATTCCAGTGGCTCTTATCGAGTCCTAACTTGGTTTCACCCGAAATACTATTCGATGATACTGAGTACTTGTACAAGATGGAATGAAAAGTCAAAGAAATGAAATGATATGAAATGATATGAAATGATTAAGTGTCAATATATGCGACATACATTAAAAGACATGTAATGAGAAACTAGGACACCTCAGACCTCAACGGAGGAATTGTTGAAAGTACTTCTAAGTACGTTGGAAGAGCTAGGCTGTAAATCACAAGGACCGGTACCAACATTCCGATGCCAGCTCAGTTATGACTCGAGCTACACTGCGGAACTAGAAGCCGGAGTATATCCAAAGGTTAAAGGAATTATCAGGACACTCTAACTCAACTCTGGACAAGTTAGCCGATCCGTTTACCCATCCGATTTGTCAGACCTCTTACTCGAAATGGAAGGATCCTACAAAAACCAGTTAGGAAGGACTATCCAGGTGGTCGGTTTACATGGAATTGGAAGTGGAGTCGACGTTTCAACATTTTCTTGAATATTATTTTGGGTTTGGGGATTTTAGTATTATTTATTATTTTACAATATATATACTCCGCACGTATGTATCCTAACTTTAGATTACCCAGTGCGGATCTCACCATATATTATATTTTGCTCAGTATCTGCCGGAGTGGGCGTCTGAGAAGTGCAAACCAGCGGGAAAACTCCTGTGTAGCCAATAAAAAAAAAGAAAAGTTACGAAATTTGCCCGGTCAAGGTTGTGGTGAACTAGACCGTGTATTTACCAAAAGTTGTCCTATCTTCGTTGGGAAGTTGAGCCCTTGCCCCCCTTTGTCGATCTATCCAAAGCCCATACGAGGAAGTTGAGCCCTAGCCCCTTCGTCACTGGCAACAGTCCGTTTCGAGTTTAGTTTAAGTTAGAAAGGCCAGTGCGCCCCTACTTCGACTGAAAGCGATTCAAAGTTATACAAAAACCAAGTTAGGCTACACCGTAGTCGAACGCCGAAGCAGTTGAGCCCTAGCTCCTGTGGATAAAGAAACATAAAAGTGATAGATTCTTGCGGAACCCGCGTAACCTTTGACAAGCACACTCGCACCTTTATAAAATTGATAAGGCGGAACCTGTCCTAACTTACCTAAACACGTTTTGGGTTTAGTTTTGGTTTTGGGTTGTGGTAGTTGTGATCCCACGCACGCGTTACCGGTCCGAACCTGCACCTGCACCTTGGGTTCAGGTGCGGTTCAGGTCCAGGTTCACTAGATGTTGAGTCTGAACCTGCTTGGGAGGTGCACCAAGGTTTGAACCTACTTGAACCTTGAAATTATAGTACCAAATTTTTTCTGTGTTCAGCAACCTCAGATCACTTTCCAGCAATTTTTGTTTGGATATATATGTATACCCTCATTATTGTTGGTGTTGTCGATCAAGTTTTAGACCTTAGGGCCCAGGCCTGACCGTCTAGTGTAGCCATAAATTATGAAGTCTATGATGTAATTGCATTTTATGCAATCACAGAACATTGTTTCTGCACAAAATTTATAAAAATAGGTGTCTACCACAATCCATCCAGTGGTGCATTAGTTTAACACTGCTTCTCTACTGGAAGTCAATTTCTTGCATCAGCAAAACCTGGGCTTTGCCGACAGCATTGAATTTGTTGTGAATATTGACGTATCAGCCAATATTGATGCAATTGGTCCGTCAATATTTTGCCATTATTTTATTATCTTTTTGCAGTTTTCATTGTACTTATTGTCTTTTTGTGCCACTGTACTGCTGTAGTATTACTATATAAGTAGCTAGTACATCAAAATAAACCCATGCACGTTTGCTAGGGCTTTCAGCTATTAGACTGAAATCTAAGCTTCTATTGCTTTTATTTCAACACAGACGCGCATAGCTAAAGCTTATCAACATTCTTCTGCTCTTGCTGCAACAACAATTTTTCAGCCTCAACAAAAGCTGATCTTCTTTGATGTAACCAATGTAACCCTGCTGGAACTGACAAAACTGACAAAACCCCTGCCGAAACAAAGGTTCTTCCACATTCTCTATATCTTTCTCTTCGTACAGTACAGTAACTAGTAGTATTTTATAGAACATTCTAGATAATATGTACTTAGATATAAAGGCTCATATGAGAGCCAGCAAATATTATCTACTTTTATTCATCAGCAAAAGGCAAAAGTCCTGTGCCATATGTCGAAGGTCTTGTAGAATTGGGTTACATGTGCATAGTCAGCCCATAATGGAGTGACCTGAAATCGGGTCAGTCACTGTGTAGTATAAAGTCAATTATCCATGATTTTGTAAAAACAGCTCAATAGTAATATATCCTTTGCAGGAGACCCCAGAATTACTACCGTTTAAACATGACACATTCAGATAAGGCTTTACAGATCATATATAAAAGTCCATGCATGAGACGCCGTTTCCATGAATGGCCATGATAGGCCAGATAGATATGACATGTATAACTAAACCATTATAATGGTTTGATATGGTTTCGGACGCGCACACTCATAGCTCAAAAAGAAATAAACATATCAATAATATATAGTACAATACTACAGAGCGCCGTATCCCTCCGTATCAAGAACATCTACATCATGATTAAATGGCTCTTCGCCATCTTCTGGGCCAATGTTAGGCTCAGCCTCCAAGTCCAGATCCTCCTTGTCCTCACTCTTCTCCTCATCGCTATTGCCTGTCTTTGATAGCAAATGATCTATATACGAAAATTATATTAACCCCCACGAGGAGAGCTTGGAGGTAAAGGAGTTTGTCCGCCGAGCCAGTACGAATTACCTTCTAAATAAGTAGGTTGAATTTTACTAGTGTCCTTTTTTCTACTGTGATCATTCTTTTTGTCAGTCTTGTCCGTCGGCATTGTTACACCACCGTGATGTTCGCAAAGGTTAAACATCAACCTATTCCCAGCGTCGTTCAACGTTCTCGACATGTGGACCAGAAGCAGTGAGGTATAAGATATCCTGAAAGGTTCATCCTCCAAGAGCGATTCTTCAAACCCTTGACGACCTGCCTTTGATATAACACGCACTCGCTGGACTAAATAGTTTTTGACATCTCTACTGGCGGTGATACGTCGAACCAGCTTTCCGATATGCTTTTTGTCTTCTCCTTCCGCAAAAGCAATCAAGTATAGACCTCGGGCATCAAATCCTCGAGCACTGACCCTATCTCTTGTGCGTAGTTGGCCAACAGGAACGTCACAGATGTCAGACGTGGGTACAACTTTGTACCTGTGTCGAGTATTCGTTGCACCCTCGCGGGTGCGAACTTCGAGGCGCGAATTGACAAACGCGAGGTACACCTTGTGATCCACGCCATTGGCTAATTCTCCATGGTGAATTTGGACATAAAATTCCAAATCTCCAAGAGAGAGCTTCCAACGGGGATCAAGAATCCATTGATTCGAAGCTGGGTTCAAGTCAAGGGTGATGAGCTGACGGACCTCCTCCTTTTGGCGATCCAAACCCTGTTGTTGCATGTCTTCAATCCGACTGATCGTGTCATGAGATTGGATCAGGGACTTTTCGGATTCGGTGTAACATGGATAGAAGCCTCGCTTGAATCGATAATAATCGGTGAGACCACTAGGATGGGCGTCATGAAGGTAACGCAACGTACTGTGAATAACATTAAATATCACTCGATAAAATACATATGAATAACTCACTTTAGATTTCGAACTTGACCATAATCGAGCCATTCCCTTGGCACATTGATAGCCTCGTACGACACCAAAATAGACAGACCACTAGGAGTGCGAGAAGAGATTTGAACGTCAGAAATGACCCCACGGTAGCCGTTTTGCATGGTATGTCTTGTGATAAGAACTTGTAGCCCTATCCAAATAGATGCCCGTATTCGAAGACTGGCATTTGAAGATGAGACAGGTGGGTCGTTGGGAGTACTGTTCGAGACCGATGAATTCGATCGGAATGAGGAAGCCAAGACCAAAGTATTGGGATGAAATGAACAAAATTGTTCTTCGAATAGAGGACCGATCTCATCGTTAGAGTCAGCAGAGTAACTGCCGTGAATCTGCAAGTTCTTGAAATCTGAGTGATTTTCATTGGTGAGATTAGACCGTGTGCGCTGATCGAGAAAGACCATGGCTTCACTTGCTGAAGTATTCATCGCAAAAGTACCTGCCCCGACATTGAGAATGATCACTGGATCGCCTCCCTCGAAAGACTTGATGAGACCATGCTTGGAGATATTCAATCTCTCTCCGTTGAAAGAGACCTCACAGGTCGAATCTAGCACTTCCTCTATTGTTCCGATGGTGGAAGTGAGGTAAGTGGGAACGAAGCCCTGAACTCCATGGACGTGTTCGCCAGCTTCGAAAGACCACGAGTTAGGAACAGGCATCTTCACATGAGAGACTTCTGGATGGTGAGATGAAAGGAATGTATGGATAATCGCCGTGTCCCAAAAATTTGGAGCGGGCTTGAGGTCCGATACTTTGACGACGAGAAGTACTAGACCACACTGGAAGATCTGGCCATGAAAGAACAGTTCGCGCGAATGATCGGATAGACATGATTGAGGGTTGATGCACTTGTTTGCTATCGCAGCTCCCCACACAGGTTTACCCAAATCTCCCCAGTGGAGGAGGTCCATGGAAGTGTAGAGACGCGATACTCAATCAGCGTCTTCGAAAAAGAGAGGGAAAGGTGGTGGCCCCAGAAGTGTATCTATCATCGATTGCTCTTCGAGAGGAGATTGAGGAATTCGAGGAATCGTGAGTACAGTGACGCAATCTTGAAGATGGTATTCCAGCCTCGAGTCTTCAGGAATTACGAGACCGAGAGATCCAGCGTAAGAGCCTTTACTCTTGATCTCCACCCAATCCCCAATCGAGATATCGGGAGACTCTGTACGCGGACGAAAATCTGTAACGACATGATGAATAGGCATCGATGTCGTTTTTCGATTAATTACGGAGTGGTCGTAGAGAAAATCGGCGAAAGAATGGAGGTATTCGCATAATGGTGAAAGATCGAATTGATTCAAGACTACAAGATAAATGTATCCTGGCATATGGGAGGGATGTACATCCACGATTAATTGACTTTGAGCATGATCCGGATGACTGCGATCGTAAGATTTGATATCCTTTTGGATACGCTTGATGATGCTCTTCTCAGATCCCCTCTTTGAATACAAATTCATCAGTCAAGACAATCGAAAAAAAAAGGAAATCCTCACACGACAGTTAACGTGAAAGACAATGTATCGTTGAGTTATATCGCTGGCTTTCGGATGACTGTACAGATTATCTTGAAGAAGGTGATGATTTTCATGCCAGAATCGAGAGATATCAATAGTTTGAACGCGTTCAGTTGCGGACTCTTCAATTTTTCGGATGACATTGGCGAATAGAGTTGGTGCATTGTTCGACACCTGATGCTGTCTGAACGTGGAGAGATCCTCCTCAAAACTTCCTGTTTCCTCGTCCCCATCTTCTTCAACAACTTCATCCGCAGTGCCAGGGCCATCTTTGTCTTCGGAACCATCGTCGTCAGCTTCGTCTTCAATGAAAGGATTTCGGGTGATTCGACGTCGTTTTCTTGGTGATTCAACGTTTTCTGTAGCGGTAGACATGATGGGATGACCCTGTAATACATCGAATTAGCTCTGAATTATTTAACTTTTTTCGTTTTTTTGAATTCAACGAAAATTTTACATGCATCTTATTAAAGTCCTTTGGACATCGTTCACGTCGTCTATCGCATCTGTCATATTTTTCCGAAAGTTCTATTTATCTATGTACTTATCCATCCAGTCTTACCTGGCTTGGCATACGTTCAGCCGTCTGACATGGGCGTTCGAAAGAAGGAGGAAAGATTTTTGTTCCCATGGGTAAGCCTTGTCCTTGTTGCCGACAAACTCTCGAGTGAGTAATGTTAATCATGTGCTATGATTACTCACTCGAGAGTTCGTCGGCAACAAGGACAAGGCTTACCCGTGGGAACAAAAATCTTTCCTCCTTCTTTCGAACACCCATGTCAGACGAGGTACCTATGCTGGATCCTCTTTAGTAGTCGTTATATTATAATAGTTATATATTAGATTCCAAGGCCAATCAAAGCTCCCGATAATGAATTTATGAGAACCTTCGTGCATGGATATAAGATACAAAAAAATTCTCGTAATAGTAAGTAACTTGAATGATTCATTCGAGAAAAAGGGCTGAAAAAACTGCAGCCAAAACAGAAAAAGATGGTCGTACCAGGACTCGAGACGTCAACTCTTTTACAAGCTCTATGAAGATCAAAAGCGAGGCGCCACCAGATGTTACGCATCGAATTCAGAAATCTTCGAACATCAAACCGTCAGACGCTACACTCCGAGTCAAGAAATTGTTGAAACCGTTGAAACCAGATACCCAATCAACGAGCAAGTTCGCTGGGCTTCAAATTCCAAAAAATTCAAGTTCATCATTTACGCAGCAGGCCGAAACTCGCTACGCTTCATCGTCAAAAATCATTATGAAAAAGCTCAACAATGTCAAAAACTCTTCACTTTCTAATGAAAATGTCAAGTTCCTCAAGACTTTTTCAGAACCCGCACACGATGGATTCATAATACCTGAACCAACAGATCCAGGTCCACCAGTAACCAAAAAGAATTGTTTATTCGGTTTCCCTATCGAGTTCTCTAACAAGTATTTTGATTACGTCTCCTTACATTCAGTTCTTTTGTATTCATTGACGCATCTGCAGGAGATTGAAGTCAATAATTCGCCAAATCACAGACGCCGATATCAAGCGTCTAGATCCTGATAGGTATCTGAACAATACTCTCATCGAATATGGGCTATTGTAGGTGTTCTATATTTCGACTTAATGCGAGAGTAACAACTCTTCAGACTCTGGCAATGGGGACTTGAAATGACATACCCCGCAAAGATGGACACAATTTATGTTTTCAATTCTTTCTTCTTTCGACAATTAGAGATCTTCGGGTGAGTTGTATTTCAAACCTTCCATTCTTCTCGCGCTCATTAGTTACATTGGCAGTCCTGACGAGAGTTATGATCACGTCAAAACGTGGACTTCAAACAACAAGTTTGAAATCGATCTATTTTCCAGGGACTTCATTATCATCCCAATTAACGAAACGCATGTATTTATATTTGCTTCAGTTCACAATACGTCTCTAAAACTGACTCCAGCTTTCATTGGTATCTCGTGGTCATACACCACCCAAAATTTATCCTCCCTTTTCACATCAAGTCTTCAACCTTTGCTGACGGTCATGATGGATCAGAAACACGTCCAATCGAGCTCAACGATGAAGATACACCTTTGAACGAACGGGCAATGATCTACATCTTGGATTCAATGGTGTTCACACATGAACATGTCGGCGCTCGTTTGATAAATTATCTCCGATGCGAGGCGAGAGATAAAAAGGGCTGCTCAAACACACTCGATCCAGTTGTACGACACATCAAGGTACTCTGGTTTCAAATTGTGCTTCTAATCCTTTTATTGATGGCCTCTTTCAGGTTCCTAGGCAGCCAAACGGAAAAGATTGCGGAATTTACTTGATACATTGCGCGGAATGTTTTGTAGAGACTGTTTGTACTGACACGAACCCTTTAGTTTATGACGAGAAAAACTGGCATATCGAGCGTTTACCTCAGTACCGTAGCACTATGAAGGACACTCTATTAAATAACATAGAACTTCTCAAAGATGAGCAAATTTAATTTTTTTTTCCTATCTCAATCTCGGTGTGCGTCCGCAATGACGTTAAACTACATGATACCGTGATGCTTCGGTCTGTGCATGGGAAATTTATT
This sequence comes from Collybiopsis confluens, assembly GCA_013368555.1. NCBI lineage: Eukaryota > Fungi > Basidiomycota > Agaricomycetes > Agaricales > Omphalotaceae > Collybiopsis > Collybiopsis confluens. The sequence continues at coordinate 148,398 of JAACJN010000024.1, forward strand.
CTCCACTACATTCTCTCCTCCCCCCATTATCTCGATTTCTTTTTCAATGGGTCGCAAGTCAACTACCAAATCTGCCTCGAAGCGGCAGCTCAAACATGCTAAGAAACCTTCTTCAAAGAGGCGAAGGATCGAAGAGCCAAAGAACGCGCCTTCCAAAGGCATTCGCAAATCGAAACCCGAATATGAGCAGGAAGAAGAGGAAAATGACAATGACGAAGACGAGGAAGTCAGCGGCTCAGACGAGTCAGACTTTGACACGACGACGCCAAAGTTTGCAAAGTGCGTGAATGAATTGATCGAGATCTATACCCCTACTCATCTTTTGTAGATACCGCAAGATCATCGAGTTCGCTCGATTCGTGCCTATGCTTTTGCATCCCCAGCCCTCTTTTTATGAAATATTTCAGATCGGTCTTGAAGACGCGGGCACGCTTGAAGACAACATCTGTGATTTGCCTGAAGATGAAGACGAGAGGCATATCTTCATCTGATGTTTGCTTTCCATTACTGATGCTCTCTTCTCACTAGAGAGGCTCTCCGGGTCTCATACAACTTCTTCAAGAGTCATCTAGGCGATCGCTTCGAAACACTTCTCGTTGAAGCCATCAACAAAAGCCGTTTGAAACGTCTCATTAGGAAGGTACGCGTGCATATATCTGGGTATATGCGTTATTTCTCATGATATTTCACCATCAGATGTATATTCAAGTCTCGGACGGCATCACTCAAGACGTGCGCAGTCTGAAGGAGAGGATCCTCGATTATGTTGAAGATACTCTGGACGAGGAGATGTATCCTCGTATCAAGCGCGGTGCAAAGAAGTCTCATATGCGAGGGTTCTGGCACCCGCAACTCGCGCGCTTGCTGGTCCCAGCCACAATGCTTGAGAAATTTCAAGCTGATCCCGACCTGTACGTTTTCACTTCCAGATTTTTGCCATATTCATATTAACTCCTCCTAGATTTTGTCAACAATATCGCGATCGTAGGCTGGAAGGCGGTCCAATTTTGTCGACTCACATCCCATCGTTCTTCTACGCCGATCTGGGCGATCTTGTCTCCTGCGACTTTCGGAAGATTTTCAGCGGTTTGTTGGAGGGCCAATTGATTGTCCAAGTACGAGTTCCACTTTCGTTTTCCTCTACTTTTTTTGATTACCTTGTTTAGACTCTGGTTCATCTCTACCTCGGCGAGGAAAACGCGACAGAATTCCGAGAGTACTACAGAAATTTGCGCAACACCGACGACGACAAGAAATTTACCGTAAAGAAGGCCGGTAAAGCTTATCAGAGGAAGATCACTTCCATATCATTCCCTATGATAGCATACACAACAATGATTGTAAGTCTTCTCTTTATTTTTCTTTCAATTAATGCATTTTTTTTGCTAGATCCGTCACTCTCTCGCTAGCTGCGACGATTGACGACGCGAAGAAGGTTCCGTAGATAAGGTTAAGGCATTCGAGGCCTGTATGGCTATGGCAAATGACCCTAGCCTTTACAACAAAGCTTTCCTCAAACGAGTTGACAAATATTATACGGAGTGAGTTATCATTTTTTTCTGCTCTTTTTATCCACACTGATCCTTTCTAGGCTCGTCGGATGGATGCTTCCAGAGGAGACAAACCGCCACTTCAAAACGATGAAGATCCACACTGTGGTCTCTCATTGATGTCCAAGGTCCTCGATCTAGAAGCCGAGGAACAGAAGGCCGCCGACGAAGCTGAAGCGAAAGCGAAAACAGAAGCGGCGAAGGAGGGGAAGAAACGAGAGCAGCAAAAGGAAGAAGACTTACCTTCAGATACTAACGCTGAAATAGTCCCCTCGTCCCGTAGCAACACCCCACCTCCACCAAGTTCGGACTGGGATGCAAGACCTTCAAGCCGATTGTCGATAGAGCTTGGCGCCGAGGTTGCCAATGACGACGTAGTAGCCGAAAGTGAAGACGAGACGTACCCGGTCCACACGTCATCTAACGTACAGTTTCTTTTCTCGTTTAAGCAGTTGCTGACCATCCTTACAGACAAGCTCTTCGGCATCAAGACCTTCAACTGGTGCATCAGGCTCTTCTAAGGTATTCTTCGCCCATGCATTCTTCAAATTCATATTCATATTCATATTCAGGCCTCTAAGCCATCATCGAGCTCGTCTCAGCAATCCAGCTCTGCTCTAAAGGTATGATACTGATCGCATCTTCAGTATGTTTTTATTCAGTCCTTTTAATTTCAGAAGACAAAGAAATCCAAACCAAAAGCAAAGACCACCACTCTCACTAGCTCGTCCTCCGAACCGGTTAGTTATGCCTGCCGGATGGACTCTTTTTTTTTTTTTTTTTTTTTTTTTTTTAATTTAATATTAAGGATTGTTCTGATACTCGGTCAAAGGATATGACAAAGGTAAGTGTATTGTGAGCTACGTCCTCCTCTCTTTCTCACTAGCTGGTATATCAACACAGATAAAGAAGTTGCAACCTTTGCCACGTAAAAAGGCGGTGAGTATTTCTCGGTACGACCCTCAGTGTTAATTTCTCATATATACACAGTTCATTTCTCCTCTCTCAAGGGCCGATTAGGTATATTTTGTTATCGCTTTCACTATAGGACGTAAGTGGCTTATTATATCAACATTTTTGTTCCAATTCTGACACATTGTCTTAGTGTCTGCTTTATATTTGTTGTTCGTGCTTGCCTGCATTCGCCCGTAACTGTACTCCTCCGGACTCTGCTTTTTGTTCGTTATGCTCTTTATGCTTTCTCACTGTTATCGTACGCCACTACACTATTGTTATGTATTAGATCTAGCGTAATACAACTAATTCTCTAGTGGCTTGTATCCAAGTGGACAGCAATGAGAACGCCCGACCATCCAGTTCCTCACACAAATAAACCATTATAATGGTTTTGCCTGATAACGAGATATCCATATGCTTGTCATGTAAAGAGCTTATCTTCATGGGTTCTCATGTAAAGAGCTTATCGATATGGACGTTGTGTAAATGTACTACGTTATGTGGAACCTGTAAAGAGCTGATTATTTTGATCTGTCCTTCAAATGTAACTGCATTACATAGTACCGTTCAGAGGTATATCATTATTACTTGACTTTCAAGGGTGAATGAGAATGGAATACATATTAAATGACGCTCACTCTGTGGGTCTTGAACACGACCGACATTCAGTGAGCCATGTCCATCAAAGCTTTTTTATCCCAGGCCTGATAAAATTGGGGGTGATTCAATCAGGCTTGGCCATGTAGGCTTTCATGATCTGTCATGTCGCCCCCTTCACCGGCATGGCCATGAGTTTTGCCTTTTGCTGATGTCTATCTATCTCTTCAGCCTGCTTCTCGGTTTCGGCTTCTAGGATTCCACTCATAGGCGCTCTTCCCGAGGAGTCCCAAATAATGTACAACAGATGGCTTTCAATAGCGGGTACTTGCCGCTACATAGTTCGACAGTCAGTCACATTAACTCGGACTTCTCTCGACATCGTCGCAGCAGCCGGGATACATATACCCGTAAGGATTATTTGAATGGAAAATTAGCTGAAGAGTCAAGGCTTACCGCCTGTTGTTCGCGACCGTTCCGCCCAGGCTTGCTCTGAGGTTCTTCTGCCGAGAAAGAGTGAAATTTTTTGGAGATAATCGATATGAACCGCTGAAGGTGACGGCGACAGCGACACACACTACTATGTTTTTCTTTTTGGATCCGAATGCCCATCATATCGATGTCTATCAATTGTTCAAAAGTGACTGGCAGTGGAGTAACTAGGATTGGCCTTGAACAAGGCGTTCAACAACGCGGGATGCGGGATGCGGGAGAGTGATCGTAGCAATACAGTAGAAACCTTGAGGAAGGCTGAGGAAGAAACAAAGATTCAACAGTCATAAGGATGAGTCATGACGGCCCGGAGGGGGCAACAACCAAGTAGTGTAGCTCGAAGGAGCTCAAAGGCTGCATATCACAACTTTATGTATCGAGAATTGTATGTTAAATAGAGAATAGTAAACTTACATAGCCCGAGCTACCCCACACAGCAATATCACTAGGCTTGCTTTCTTCTTCTTTCGCGCCCGAGGATAGCAACATTCTTGCGAGACGCTGCCACCATTCCGCCACCATTCCGTTGTCACTGTCATTTCTGGCATGATAGACCCAAAAGAAAAAAGACATAAAAGCTCAGTGTACTTCTTTTAAAAACCTATATCTCATGCTTCCTCAAACGTCTACCTCTATCGGCCTCGAATGCTTTTAGGCATCTTCAATACGCTGTATGTACAATCAGTACAGTGGCGACTGTCCTGATTGTTCATACAAATGTGTCGGGTGTTCGTCGAGTAAAAGGCTTATTGAAGCATATGTTAACGGTGGGTCGACGGTCGACCCACAATTTACCTGATCTTGCATCGTACAAAGATCCGATGGACCTACCAAGTTCTGCTGTATTGAAAGACCGAATTTGGGCGAGATTAAGTGCATTATATGTAGGCAGGCCAAGTGAATCTCCGAGTTTGTCGTGAAAAATGGAGAAATAGAGAGTGTGTGTATTTCCTCGTCCGACGGGCGAACGTAGGTGCCAGCCGATCCAAGTTCTGAGTCGGTTGACATCACTAGATTCAACTTGGGCGCAAGAAAAGAGCTGAGAGTGTGTGCGGGAGCATCTCAAAAAATTTCTGCGAGGCGCAGATCTAGGCTCAGGCTACTCAGAAGCGTGAGCGTCTCCATGACGGGCTACCTACCGGGCAAGTAGAAGTTTTTGGAAGAGTTGTGGCAGTGCCGTGACGAGGAAGGACTCGATTACATAATCAAACACGTGCTGCCTATGTTCGAGGTGGTTTTTTTCCTTCCTTTTTTTTCCTTCCTCTTCGTCCGTCCTGTTCTTTGTAGCAAATAGCTCGAATTCAGATAATACTCGAGGACCAAACTTGGCACTCGGACCACATCAGTATAATGGCTTGTCCAGCGGTAGCTCGACCAGAATTCTGGAATGTACGCACTCTGCTCCGTAGTGACCAACGCTATTACTCAACGTCGTTCTAGTGGCCCGTGAAGAGGCCTTAGCTCCAGTGGGTCGACTGGATGCATCTCTTAAGGCACCCCAGTTTTTGCCAAACAATTCCGTATACGCCCAGGAAAAGGTCGCCGTGTTTCCCTTTCATTTTCGTTTGTTTCGCGAGGATCTTATGGCAAGTATCAATTGCTTTTGCTGTTTCATGATGCAATTTATCTAGAAGTCAAGCACAGACCTCGTCTGAAGGACGAGGCTTGAAGAATTTCCATGCTAATTCTGACATTGCTCTATGTTTTCCTTTTGTACGACGTCCATGCTCATATTCTTTTTCCAGAGGTTACCCATGTAAAATGGAATCGTCCATCTCATGGAATTTTGCCAGACATATTCTCCCCGAGTTCTCTTTGCTGTCCGGTCATACGCAAATGTCTTATGACAGGTCCTTTCCCCGACGACTCTGCCCCCGAAGGAGCTATCTTATTCTGGATGGTCAGGCGCAGTAAACGACATTTACGCCTCCTGCAATAGATTTTTCACCATTCCTTGATCCCCATCTGCCCGCACCTCATCATGTGCACAACGCACGTCCAGTGGTCATTTGATACCCACAATGTGGATGTCTCTCAAACGAAGTTTGTCGCAACCTACACTTGCTCATCGAGAGGGTCCGACGTAACCACCTATTCTGAGTGGCATAGATGCGTACCGGAACTTTGTGCACCTCCTCTATGCCTGATTTCTGGCTCGGAGAGGGCGGCGTTGTTGCAGTGCTTCAGTGGTCCGTACTGAGAGAATATCCTGTTTTGGGAAAGGAGTCGACGAGATGTCGAGTGAACGGTTGGCGATTTCGGTTCAGCTATCGACTGAACCAACGATAATTTCATCGTTTCGTACTTGTTGGAGATGTTCCGATCTACATTCCTCTTGACGCCACTCACGGCTTGCGTCGGCCTAGTCAATGTCTTATGTTTCATGTATCACTTATGCATACTCTGCCGTGCCGTCTCCCGTATACATACCCTCAAATGTATGTTTGGGGAATAGCTCCAGCTTCAGAGCCTCATGCCCTCACACACACACGTACCTGTACGTCCCGCTACTACGATCGTCGAGGCCTTACCCATTCAACTTCAGGGAATGGTATGATGATATCCCACTACGGCTAGACTAGAATGGATGCCGATCTGATGCAAATGTAAAAGAATCGGTTCACCTTTACAGTTGGCCGGGCTGAAGAAGCGGTATCTCTGTGCGCCCCCTCTATCCAGCATCCCGCCACTGCTCTAAAGAAATGTCAAGTCAGGTTTATGGCGGCCCTTCGTCGACTACCCTCCCTTTAGTGGCGTTCTGTAACTCCTTGCGCTTCGCTTGGCACTCCCGGCTTGCCACCTTACCTTTTCGCACCCCGGAGTAACCTGAACTCGAAGCAGAGATAAAAACTCCCCCACCAACTGCAATTCTTAGTGACGCAAAGTCTTCCCCTTGCCTTCTACTACCGTCTCACATCCATGTTTCATTCAAGAATTTTCCTCGCAGCATTGACCACCATGTTTGGTATTGCTTCAGCATCGGCGCCACTCCGATCTCCAGCTATACCGCCTACCGTGAAAATTGAAACTCCAATTTTTACTGATGTTTATGATGCTACGATGCTCTTGACTCCTCACGTTGCTCAGGACTTTGTTCCTGGCCCTTTCGGTGACCGAATATTCATTGGACTGCTACAGTAAGCTCAAATCCTTGTTCGAATAACTCTCAGCGAACCATGCTCAATTATCTTAGAGGGAACCTAACGGATTCCAAGACTGGAGCTCTTGTGGGCCACGTTCTGCCTGGCCTTGGCGGAGAGCTTGGGCTTATATCTAACGTGAACGGAAAATTGTACACGAGTGTCGATGTCGTAATCCAATGGGTGGACGACCACAAATATGCCTTCCTCAATGTACAGGGAATTGGGTAAGAGCTATCTCTTGCTCGGTCTCTTAATCCGCATCATAAATCTCACCGGCATATATATCGTCTAGATCATTCGGAAACATCACTACTGCGACATCTTACGCGTATGTATCTGTGCCCCCACCCTTGGTTTTTGTTTCTATCACTGAGGTAAACTAAATGTTAGACGAATGGAAACCAATTCTGCTGCGAGGCAGGATCTAGCGACTCGAGTTCTTCTCATCAGCATTGTCGTATTACCACCGGCCGCCTCTCCGCCAAACTCGACTCTCGCTTACTTTAAGTTATCCGTGAAAGTGAGTGACTAGATCCAGAAGTTTTTTTCTTATATCTTTGACGATCGGAATGCTTGCTTAATAGAGCAATCCTGACGGAACGTTCTCTGGGTAACGATGCCGACCGCTTATTTCTGGTGTTCCTCTTCTAATTAGTTCTATCCTGTTTCGTTACAAATTTGTAGTGTCTACAGTGTCATTTTTACGCTCCTAATAAAGTGTTCATTCTATCGTGCGAAGGCTCATTTGAGCTTTACAGCACAATGTAAATGCAGGTTAAGCCGAAGTTATGAGAGGTGGATCTGTACGTTACATGCCGCCGAGGAATGTAGAGACCAAGGCGGTAGACGGGAACTCTAAGGTTTAAATTTTCGACAAATGTGAATTGTGATAAGTCGATTTAGTAGAATCGAAGAACACCTTTGGCAGACATCGAGGCTAGCGGTGCACTTACGGGAATGGCGCCCTGGGATTAGCGGATAGCAGAGCTGTAGCCATGGCCATCCGATTTAGTCGCGGGATCTTTGAATGCGATATAGACGAGGAGAACAAAAAAAAAATAAGATCGTACCAATATTTCTAGTGCTCGTGAACTGCTTTCATTCAAGAATATCGTACTGGAACTCTAGCGCCACTAAGGCTATATAGCCCCAGTACTATCACTGTCAACTGGTGACTGGCGTCCGGAGGTGAGTCGAGTATCCATTTTGCACTCTTATCAATCATTTGCGTCAGTTGTCTCTTCACAGTGAGGACGAGGAGAGTGAGATAGCGGAGAATAGCCCAGTGAGGAACGGTCGGGACTCAGACAACAAAAAACATGCGGCAGTGCCGGCGGTCTGCCGGATTGGCTTTCTCAGGCTTTCTCGCCATCATCCTTTCTTTCCCATCCACTCATGTACCCTTTCTTCAGGCTCCTCGCTCCTTGCGGCTGCTCCTTAATGGGACCTTCTGTTTTTGATCCATTTATCCCAAACAACAAGACGGCAACAAATTTATCCAGAACATAATAGCATACCTCATTTCGGCACCCCATAGGTAAATAACTCAAATGCTGTCTCATCGTGTCTTGGATATAACTCTATACAATGTACAAGGGAAGCAATCGTGCTTGATTCCACTAGTACCACTGCGTCGAATACCATTAGCTCGAAATCTTCAGCTTCAGGCTTTAGGACGAGGCGTCACTTCAGTGCATAGTCGTTAGAAGCTAGAAGAATAAGTAGCCCAATTTGTCACTGCCACTACCATTTCCCTAGTATCCCGCTGCCGCTCCACTGTCAGATGAAAACAAGTCAAGCTTCCTTCACGTTCCTTGCGGTGCTTTCATTAACAGAGATAAAAGCCCGGCCGCCCAGGATGATCATCAAGTCTTCAATGGTTTCTCCGAATATTTTTCTCGCAATGTTTGCCGCTGTTCTAGGTATCGTCTCAGCATCTGGGCCACACAAATACCCAGCTATTCCGCCTACCGTTCATATTGCTACCCCAATCTTTACCGATGTTTACGACGCTACCCTCCTCTTCACTCCCAACGTTATCCAGGACTTTGTTCCTGGCCCGTTAGGTGATCGATCGTTTGTTGGATTTCTCGGGTGAGCCCCTGTGTTTGTTTAAAAAACTGAAGCCAACTTGAATCGTTCTCAGAGGAAACTTGACGGACTCTAAGACCGGAGCTCTGGTAGGCCGGATTCTCCCCGGCGTTGGCGGGGAGTTTGGGCTTATATCAAACGTGAATGGAAAGTTCTACACGGACGTTAGTGTAATTATTCAATGGAAAGACGATCACAAATTTGCGTTCCTCAAGGGCCAGGGAATTGGGTGAGAAATCGCGCACATTGTGGCCATCCGACAAAGAAAATTTCACTAAGAATTTTGTCTAGATCACTAGGGAATTTCTCGTCTTCAACGTTTTACGCGTAAGTATGTTCAATCTACTGTTGTCACAATTCAACTTTTTACTCTTTAGACGGATGGAAACCGATTCTACCTCGAGACAACACCTAGCAAACCGAGCTCTTCTCCTCAGCATCGTTGTCTTACCACCTACCGCCTCTCCACCAAACTCGACTCTTGCTTTTTTCAAACTATCCATGAAAGTAAGCCAAGACTGTAGCTAGAACTTGCGAACTGCCACATTCTGACAACGTTGACTTGCAGAGCAACCCCGATGGCACATTCTCTGGATAACAAGGTCGACGTCGATAATTTATTATTGTGCTCTACTTAATACTACTACTCTTCTATATTTAAGTATGTCTTAATATATAATTGGTGCCGCTTTTATAGTCTCATGAAGCCTGAGGCTTCCGTAGAATGTTGAATCACGAGGTGTATATCGTGGTGCAGCTGGATTTCAATTGGATGTTCTAACCCGGAGCAGGGAGTACAAGCACAGTGCTGGGGTCACGTTGGTAATTAAAGACTACCAGAGCCAGAGTTCGATGAGACACGACACAATGAAGTTTCTAGGACTGATACTTGGGAGAGAAACTAGTAAAGCGATGCCAGTAAGTCAGCGACTCGGAGACTTTGAGTAGCAAACATGAACACACGGCTAGGAGAAGACCCCAGGTGCGTCTCCCTCTCCAACTTCCGATCGCTCAGAGGTCTCGAAGAATCCTGAGAACGTCATTCATGTAAGGAGCACTACAGGAAAGAATCAACTTGAATTATCATGCCACGCCCTCAAAGTGACGAGAACATACCAAGATCAGTGATCACCGTATCTGAGCGAGCAGGAATGTGGCATTTTTACCCTCTCGTATTGCATATCTGAGTCGTCGTGGCCCGACTCTGATTCAAACTTTGTACATATATTCATATCGAGTTCTGCGTATACGCGCCTGGCTATATTACATATCTTACTGTAGCAAGCTAAAAGACTCTCTTCATCTTCGAAAGCAAATTCTTCACCCAGGCTTATGAATCCAAAATTGAAACATCGCATTTTAATCCGTACAGTGCCAATGCTATACTGCCGGTCGGATAACCGTAGGTCTCTGGGTACTAATCAAGCGGCAGGGAGGATACGCCAATGGTTCTCATCTGTATCGGAGCCTTTCTTGAGGAAAACCTGCATGTTGAATTCAGCTGGAATTCGTCTGGAAAGAAAGTTTGAACCGAATACTAACCACACGGTAGGGTTGGTTTTCAACCTCCTTATCAGACCAATAAAGGTCGGATGTAGTCGCTCGGATGCTGGAAAAGGGAATTTTTTGTAAGGCCATAGAAGTGGATTGAACAAGGCATAATTGAAGTACAGACTTGTAGACTTGGTCTGCGGTTGTCACTGAGCTGATTTGGAACACTTGTTCGCCTTTCCTCCAGACAAGGGGCGCACCCTCCTTGGTCTAGTAAAGAAATATTCAAGGTCAAGGATAGACGGCAATGCACTTTGTGCATTGGAGATCTGACTCACAATATCACTGAGTGCCGCAATGTACGATTTATATGAGGACGTGAAGACGGCCAGTTGGCCAGAAACCGTTTTGACATAAAACGACTATGATCTATTCAGTGAAAAAAAATAGAGTGTGTGTTGGAGATAACAACTCACATAGGATTCATCGAATTCCTCAGGAGCGGGACTGGTGGTTAACTTGTCCCCAGAGCCGATTTTTTTGGGTACGTGCAGGTAGTGTTTGGACGCTACATTCCGAATGCGGTATTTACCATCGAATTTGAAGGCCATACTACTAGAATTAAAAAGGAGTTACGAGTCTGAGTTTGATTGCCAGTTGAAGCCGTGAAAAGTTGCGATTCGAATTTTAGGAGTCGGGTCCGACTAGGATGGGACTTTTTATACCCTTTGGCCGCCTAGTATCAAGTGTGTTGTTTTTTCTGTCACGGCGAATTTCTCAAGGAAGCGTAATTATTACTTCATCGGACGACCGGAGCTAGGCCATCTGGTCCAGGAATAGTAATCAGCCTATTGAGAACGCGAACAAAGGCAGGAAAATTAATACACGGTCGGTCCCTGTAGAGGAACACCGAGAACTTAGCATTGACATGATCGCAACCCTTTGCCTGCATTTCAAACATCAGGACGAACAATGGATCATATCGATTGCCAGTTGCCGTAGTGGACCGCCCCAACTAAACCGTCCGTTCAGTTCTTGCCATAATCAGAATGAGTGAAGTCGGCCTTTAACTTTTGCGATGCAACGTGACCTTGCCGCTTCAAGTTAGCGGTTCCTTTCACGTCCCTTTCACGTCCCTCGACTTTTTCCTGCCTGTGCTGACCCCAACAGGTCCTTCTTTGTTTCCATACTCCATCAAGGGGATTAATGATAAGCGCTGGCGGTACCCTAAGCCTTGAATGGGATTTTGAAAGAGCAGGGTGGTGGGGCTCGGCGCAAGTCACTCGCGGCGGTCCACTCACTTAAAGTTAGTATGGTGCTTATGTCCCTGCGCCGTTGGGCAGGCGTAAACGAGATCTGGACATAACCTTCAAAGACAGGCTCTCGAGCATCGGAGAACCTAGTGGGACATCTACTTACAGGGCAAGCCTCAGAAATAGTGACAGAATGCGGCTGTGTCATTCGAACCATTCAGGTCGTCAGAAGTACTTACGGGAATGAGCACTACGAGCCGAGCCGACTGCTCCATCCCGACGCCTTCATTGAGAGAGTGTAGTCGTTAAAGTTAGCCCCTCGTCCCAGACCCAACACTGGGATATGCAATACTGGCTCTTTCCTTGAAGTGAGTGGGAGGGCGTATACTAGACGGAATCCGGGGATAGCCTGAGGGGCGAACAGAAGTTGCAGAGGCCAAGAAGCCCACCTTGTGGAGCGGAATGAAAAAAGAAGAGCAACGGGTGCCACGTCCAAATTGGATTGAAATTGCCTGGTCACGGTATGGGGAAAATAACGACCGTTTCAAGAATTTTTCAACTCCCGAGGCCGCTGAGAATAGCGAGTCTTCCTTCGCTTCGTTCCGGACTCGTGAAGGTTCATCGACATCCTCTGCACATTGATGAAATTACTATCATGCATTTGAGTCTTTGAAGCAAGACCCTTTCGTCTGAGTACTGTTGCAGCATGGAAAATTAATCATCATTCGCGACATCGAACTCTTGGAGGATAGGGATACAACTTGAAACAATAAAGCCTGAGCTTGGAGTAAAAAACTTGAAGTAGATACATATTTCTCAAAGGGAACGAAATTGTGCTGGATGCGAGTAGTGTCAGATCCCAGGAGCTCAGAGAGTGGCGACATATCTGGGACGTCGAAAATGCTCACTTAGACCTATTGAACCGTCGGGGCTATCACGCTATATGAAATGCGAGTGCGATACGCGGAAACAGTTCTGATCCATGAGTGTAGAATGGGGGAGTAGCTAATTGAATAAAATAAAGACATCACGTACTACAGTACTTACCCTCAGAATATAGATGGAGTTCTGGGGGACGCATCGTACAAGGAGGAATATACTCTATATATTTAGCTAAAGAGGAAAAATAGGAAATAATAGACTACACTCTGGGATAGCCGGGCGGCTCAATCGACACGCCCTGGCATGACCCAAGATTACAAATACCAATTATTTTTGAAAAGCGATATAGGACGCTCCTGCAGAGCTCAGCGTACTGTTACTCCAGGTATCAAGATGCCATTTTATACCCTTCGCTGTAGCATCATCATCACTTGTGCTCAGACGAACACGAATATTTGCCTCCTGTTGTCGGATATCCAGCTCGTTCAAAGCCACGAAAACTTCAGGTTTTTTGTCGAAACCGCAGTCTGATGGGAAAAAGATATCGTCGGAGGCGAGTTGCTGTCGACCGTTGTCCCTTCTAAACGTTCCACTAGAGATCCTCTTCATGTCTTTGGGATAGGCAAACCATGATATACCTGCCGAGTGAAGTCCAGTCTTCCCAAAATATTCAATATTGATCGCGAAGCTGTCCGCTTGTACGGAGGTCGCAGAGACCTTCACTTGGATGTCCGTCTTCTGCTCGACATCCAAAGAGTGAAAGAAGACGACAACATTTGGAGCGGTGGAGTAGAGATACGGGAAGTATATCCTGTGGACACACTTCTTCTGCTTTTGAATCCAATCTGCATCATCCTTCGGCTCAAAGGTACCTCCCTGGATGTTGCGGTCTCCGGATGGGAGCCGAAGCCAGGAGGCTCCGGTACCGTAGTTTACCGTGTCGGACCATGAGTAAAGATTCAATGTGAAGCTTTCCTCAGTCAACTTTTCGATCCTAGATTCGACGCGAAGATTATAGTTCCAATCGAAATCAAGTCGTCTCAGGCCAACGATCAGTTTGGGAGTTTGTTGGAGGGGTCCATTCGCGAACTTCCTCATGGTGCGGTTTTCCAGCGCTGGAGTTGTCCAATCACGGTAGTAATCGGTGTCGAAGATGCCAGTTTCTAGGGATAGGTCGGCAACATTCGGGCCTTCATCGTCGTCACTTTGGCTTTCTTCATTAATGTAAGAGCCATGATCGGAGGAAGCAGTCGGTGATGTAGCCTGAAAAAGAAAATAATTTTCATCCCTGCTGACGGTCGTTGACAAAGTCAACTGATATATACCGTTGAGAAGTCACTCATTCAATGCCAGAGAACCGCACACTTACTAAATTTTCAAGTTTGTCACTGCCATCGTCATGATGATGCCAGTAATAGACTTTATCATATCCAACCGGACGAACACTTAGAAAGCCGAGTCATATATTAGTAAAGAACCTGAGGCTTCGAATGAAGAAATGACCAACGTGAAGACACCAGAACCCGCGTCCATGATTTCAAACTCGTGCTCCATGGTCATCAAGTTGAGAGCCATACGATTTTTTAGCTAGTAGATATGAAGGTTAGAACGACATGTATATGGTCAAGGAATCTCATCTCGTACAGCACTATTGACACCAATCTTGAGACCAACGCTGTTGGACGTAATTACATATCTGTCGCCACCTCTGTAGCTCAGATGGAAGCTCTATCCTTAAACGATTAGAGAGGAGGCAACAGATTGAGCGTCAGACTTACAAAATCTCCAGTAATATCTTCAAGGGAGGCTGGGGTTACGAGAAATAACTTTTTTTTCTCGGTCTGCTTTGAGCTACCGCGGGTGCCGAGGCTGTTTATGGTGACGTGGGCGCTCGACCCTTCGTTTTTGATCAGATAGTCACCTGCAGGTAGGGTAGGCATGAAAGTAGAGGTTAAGACGATGGTTCGAGAGGAGTTGGTAGATTGACTGGGTCAAATGATTTAGAGGACCATTTTTATATCTCGAAAGGACAACCATTAGGTCACAAATATATCGGGAACCTAACAGTGGGCGGATGAAACTATTGGCAGTGTCACACTCACAGCTAGAATTGACATCCCTCCGTCCAGGCTCCAGCATACCAGCCGATGTGGAAATACCGATAGGGGTATATAATAGGTTGACACCCGCTAACCTAATATCGACAGAAGCGCTTTGTGCTCCAGAATCCAATGTTAACGTTCGGTCGAGTTGGAATTTCGATTCTTGAAGGATCCAAGAATCTTGACGGACATCATGGAAGTATATGAAGACCCTAACCGGCGAGATCAAGTCACAGTACCCACGCTTAAGAAGTACATACACTATAGATTGACACAACTTTAATAGTTAGTTTCATGCCATTCAACACCCCTCAGACTCTCCGTGCCTCTCCGTGCCTCTCCGTGGCATTTACTCCGAGTCAAGCCTATGTAGATGAACCTATGTAGAAGGACACGAAGCTAAGGTACGTTCGAGATCCACTTGTCAATCCTGTCGAAACCAGATGTTGCTCGGAGGAGATGGAAACGATGAGCTGCTATCCGAAGATGTCCCGCTGTGGTACCACCGATGTCTCCCCCAAAATTCTATATCAACCGCGAAACTGTCAGGTTGTGTAAAGTACATAGCCGGCGTAGACTTTCCCCCGGACGTTCGTGGTGCGTTCAACGTAAGAGTGAATAAGCAATCGGGTGGAACTGGAACAATTATACCCCGGTGTTAGCGAAAAGATTTTGTAGGACGAACCTAAACACGATAGCACCAGATTCTCATTGAAGGTCAGAGCGATGCTGAACAGCCGTCCATATAGTAGCTAGTGCTAAGGATAGGATAGAATATTTAATTATACTGGGGATAGCCCCTTTCGAGTTTATCTTGACCTGTTGAGGACCTGGCTATTCAACTTCGGGTTTCACGATCGTAAACACCAATTACGAGGAACATTCCAAACTTTTGCTTCAACCGTTCCTGCAAGTGAGGCTACGCTCAATGATTAGAGACTTTCGAAACGCGAATGTACGGACTGGGTTCCATTAGTGTTACTACTTTCCAATTTTTCATAGCGTTCAGTGGGGGGCTGGGTGGGAAGGACTTTGAAGGTTAGGGGTGTGAAGCGGCAAAAGACCGCTGGTAAGTGAGGTACCTGTTTTCAACGAACAATGCTCTTCAGCCTGAGGCTCAGAATCAAGAAATTTTGTGGTCCCTCTTTGCTAGTCAAAGTGCGAACTTGACTGCACTAATTCACAGCATTTTAATTTCATGATTCATCTGTCAACCAACTTATCGCCGCTCTGATACTCTAGATCTGGAGTATGTACGGTATTTCAAGCCACCCAGGCGTCTCCGGGACTCATGACTGTTCATCGTATCCGCCTGGGCTTTTGCCCGCGATTTATTCTTCTTTGGAAGCCGTTTCGATTCTAGCTCGAGGAGAAGAATATCCTGACACAGGCGCAGCTGCATTAGCCTCGCTGAAGACGACTCTTGAGAAAGAGCTTGTATCTGGCTTGCTCTGATTTCGAGCTACTGCGGATACCTTTCGGTGTCCATCATGATGGAGCGAGAGCAATTGAATCGGCAGAGTAGTAGGGAGAAGGGACGGAGAAAAGTGTACTATTGCTTCAGGCAATTTATACACAAATATCACTGTGTTATTCAAGTTGATCGTTTTCCTTTACAATCAAGCAACCACGAATTTCCAGGAAGAAGAATCCTTGTTATTATCGGCCGTAATCAGAAGGGGCTACATGCCAGAATTTCATTAGACATAAACCTCAGTGGAATCTCGGGCTATATGCTTACCGTGATACCAGGGCTTTCCTCCGTACCATGATCGAATAAGAACTGGCCTTCAGCGGCTAAACGAATGCTACAGTCCTTGGATTAAAATCTGACGTCTTGAAACTAAACACAGAAACATACTTGAAGATGCCTGGGCCCGATGGCAGTATTCTAAACTGTGGCTCTTTGTCTGACCAGACGAGAGTTGAACCTTCCCGGGCCTAGATACACACACACACCAAGGTGTTAGTTAGAGCACGGCTCGGAATTGGTACAAGGGAGATTCAGTTTCGTACCGCCGTAGGGACTCCAATCTTGAGCTTCAGCTCAGATTCTTTACTTGAAATGGTGTACAGTTCACCCTCGATATTCTTCACGGCGAAAACCTGCACTCCTCACAAGGCAGTGGTCAGAAAGAGAACGGCTTGCCACAAAGTCAAGTTCGTGATCACTCACATCTGTACTGTCGAAAGCATCCTCTTTTCTAAGGTAGATTTTTTCTCCGCTCTTGTCTGTGGAATCGGCGTACACAAATTTCCCGGACGCTTGATTGATGATGAAGTATTCTCCGGGAGGTAAGGTCATGATGAAGATGAGACGATAACGCGACTGTGAGAGATTTGAGGGATGATCAGAAGGCGCACTTTGGGTACTGACAGCTCAGCCTAAATACCACCCATATGATGGTCAGCTGAGACCGAATAACTATCCGATTATCATTCTAGCGGTGCCGAAAGAGCCGAAGCAGGGGAGACTACATAATTGTGAATTTCCGTCGAGTTTTGACTGCTCTTGACAATGACATGTATCTGTGAACAGAGTTCTGACTCCTGTGGCAGAATCCAGGCCTCCGCTCACATTTAGCACCGACAACAAAAATAAAGACCCGAGGCTATGGCCATGGTTCGGCTGGCCCTAGGCTCGAATCGACACGTTTCTCAATTACATACATAGAGTACATACTTGGTAGAACTCCCTTCAACCTGCAACCTGTCGAAAGATTTTTACTGCGTAGAATCCCGTCCAAACCACTATCATTCCATCCGTCAAGTCTTGAATAATCGATGATCTACTTACTAGTCACGGCGATATATGTGCCAGATGAACCAGAATTAATCAATGAATCCAAATGCAGTAGACGGGGATCATTCCTGCCAGTGCCATGCAGTAAACTGGAGACGATATGTTCGCAACCAATAATTTCGCCCTAAAATAACTATGGGTTGATGTGCCTGTGCACATCGCTATAGAAAATGAGGGGCTGAGTTTGTAAAGCTAACGACGCTACATCCAAAAGTAACGATCTACTAAAATGCCAGGCCCACGACGCCGATATCTCCATAACTCGGGGGTGCGGCAATCGGTTCCTCCGCAATTTCATACAGGTTCCGCATCTCTCTGATATTCTTGTTCAAAGGTACAAGACTGGTGTTGCGACGATCACGGAGGGCTTCCAGTGCCTTTGACGGAGGCAAAGGGTGGAAAAGACGTAGGCTGTCCGGGGCACTCTGTATTTGGGAGTCGGAGCTTTCGAGCTGCCGATAGAATGGCCTTGGCGCGATTTCATCCCTTTCAATGTCCCGCATTTGACCTCTCTTCCGGAGCCAGAAGTACAGTCCGCCGAGTGAGAGAACGATGAGAAACAAGGAAATGCCTACAGAAATTCCTATGATGATATTTTTTGATTTCGCGTCCGACGATGATGAGGATGTGGTAGCAGAAGGTGAGGAAGGCGAGGTTAAAGACGGACTTAGACTAGTGATCAAAGATGATGTAGCCTCCGTCAGTGGAGACGTGGAAGTACCAGTGCGTACTGTGGCGGAACTTGTGGATATTGGTCTGCCAGGCGCATTCGAGCTGAAGCTATGCGAATCATGATTGAAGGAAGCATAAAAAATTCAGCAATTTATACACGCTTACGTGGACTCGGAAGTGGTGACAGAAGAATGAGTGATGATGGTAGACGGAGCTGCGGTGGAAGATGTAGTTCTAAAAAGATGGTCCGTCACCTCTCTTTAGAATAGGTTGGTAATGCAGTAAGCCGGAAGCCTCACCCACTGATCACGGCGTCAGTAAAGGGAAGCAAAGCAAGAATAAGTCTGCATACGTTTCGGAAGACGACGCCGGAGTAACTTTTGGGGAAGCGGGAGCGGAGGAGATTGTGGACACTTGTGTGGATACTTGGGTAGAACTGGGTGGATTTGTTGGAGAGTTGGGTTGATTCTGGACAGTAAACATCGAAGTGTGAAATGTCCCAGTACTACGTTTACCAAAGAATTGTTATTGTCAATAAAGATATTGGATATTTCCATTGGAAGATATCTCACTTTAGTCCTGGAACATTCGTATAGGCAGCTAGTGTGTAGACACTGTCAAGACCGATTTGAAGTGAGCTGAATGAGCCTCGATCTCATTACCCCCAGAGGAAAGATGCAAACATACCCAGCATTCGCTATTGCCGGAGGAGAGATACTTCCAGAAGAATTGAAGAACCCAAACCACTGCAAGTAACCACCTTCTCCCTGCACCTCGATAGCGAACGAATCGCCTGGGGCGTCTCCTTCGGTATAAATCCATGATACCTCATAATCTTGGTTCAGGCCCACAAGCGATGGATTCACAGAAAAGCTAAACGACCAGACGGGGCGTATTGCCAGTGCCAGCAGAGCACCTAAACAGAAACTGAGATTTTAAAGCGCGTTTAAGCTGTGACACCGTAGATAAGCAGTATCACACTTACAGGGTAATTCTGGATAGCATGATACTTGAAGGCTGGATAAAGGACGTAAAGAAACTCTGAGAGAGGAGAGAGGGAGGAGGAGAGGGAGAGAAGAGAGAGAGAGAAAGAGAGAAAGAGAGATGGCTGAAAGGGAAGAATGGCTGATCGTAGTACAGGCTACAGCAGGTGGTGAAATTTTAGCTATCAACGACATCAGATGAGAAATCTGTGCATGGCTCCTCAGGCTACTGTGATATTTGCTCCCAGTCGAGATCAACTGTGGTGGTCCATCATCAATAATCCATGATCCATATAAACCGAAAAGTGCGTGCACTGTGATATGACTCAGCTCTGCGGTGCCGTGCCTCCGTGACGATGGGAGGAATATCGATACAAAGAACACGATTTTTAGTGTTCCGAAAATGAGCTGTAACAAATCAAGAACAATTAACATCTAGCCGGTAGCAGAGAGAGAGAGAGAGAGATAATAATTTGGTTGCATTTGGTTACGAGAACACGAAAGCGTTTATCTCGAATCCATGGCAGTCAACTGAGGTGGCATCTGAGACTGGCCGGCCCCCTGGGATGAGCAAATCTCCATCCACAAAAGAGATCCGTGCTCAAAAGAGATCATCCTCTTCAAGTATTCAGCTTCCTGTGATATAACGCTATACATTCATGTCTCAAGCTGGGAAAGAAAATCAGGAACCCAGAAATAAGATTGACAAGATACAGAGTACAAAATAGTGATTCACCATATAATTTTCCTTGTTCTCGGCTAACGACAGCTAACGACTCGGTTGCTTGAAACTCACATCACACCGAACATAATTATGATACACCTCATCTTCTGTCAGCAAAGTATCGTTCCCTTCCTTATTCGCTGGATCGAGAAAAGCGGCCAGGAGATCGTGGAATTCCAAGAATGCAGCGGCTGCACGTACGAAAAGAACAAGATGAGTCGTAACACGATACAGACTGAGATGATGTGGACGTACTCCCTGGCACATATGCATCGCCGTGATCTTTGATTCCTGACCCGCCATGAATGATCTTTCGCGCCCCTTTCGCAGGGTCCGCCCATGCGTTCGAGTAGAACATTGCTCCGTCCTCTGAATGATCGGTTTATGACAGCACCAAACAAAAACAGAAAACGACCTCAAGACGTACGATTTGTCTCAAATATCAGCTTGAGGCCCGACTTATCCGAAGACAACTGGACAACAGGATTGGATCGGTCACCTCGTACCTCTCCGTCGGCACTACTTGGGACGAGTACATCTTTGAGCAAATCAAATTCCGAGGTAAATTCCGAAGCAGAGAATCGTTTCGGTATCTTGACTGTTCTTGGGGCAAAGAAGTAGTAGTCATCTACAGAACACCGATGAGTGAAGGAAGATAAAACAGGGGGAGTGATAGTCACCATATCCCAACTTCGGATATTTCTCTCCAATCTTGTGCCCTTCATGAAGATGCTCCGGAGCTTCCGTGGCCACATTCACAAATTTTCCGGTGTTTAAGCTGTCTTTGTCCCGGGCTACTATACGGTCTGCCTGCAAAGCCGAGACATGAGTATTCGGCTGTGGCTTGAAAACTCCGAAGGGCCGAAGTAGATACGATTGCCGCACCTTTATCGTGATATTATGATTCTTGACTGACAAGGTATCTCCTCCCTCTTTCAAGCTCGCTTCCAAATTGAAGCCCCAGTGCTGAAGGTAGAGTCATTGAATGAGGCCCTCTGGACTAGACCCCTAGAAAAAAGTAGCCGCTCACCTGAGTCAGGTTGATGGGCGTTACTCCCTTATCAACCTTTGCTCTGTAAACATACAGAATACTCCCTAGATCCCATTCCTTCCCTTCTTTGCTCTCTCCCTTTTCAAGGTATTTCCTTTCTTGATGCGCCGGAGGAATCAGGGCGACCAGCACCTCGACGGTCAATTGGCCTGGGTACCCCTGATCTCCGTCCGGCGATGCAAGCTGGAAAATGCCATAGGAACGGGAATCTGTAGGCGAAGAAATGGATGGGAGGTGAGACAATTCGGTGGACGAGAATAGGGTGGGAGGGGAGGATGGGGAAAGGAGTTTCCATGGAAGAGAGTCGAAGCCGACTGGTCCGCCGTGGAGTGAGACCACAGTTCCTTCTGTGATTCGTAGAGTGTGAATAGAAAGTCAAGCAACATATGGAGCAAAACACGCACCATTGAGTTCAGCGATAACCTGAGATTTTAGGCCATTCCGCTCAATGCCATGCTTTCCGATAGGGACACGATTGGCATAACGCCCGATGATAGTGTTGGTGTAGCGCTGGGCAGTGTGGCCTCTAGGATCTTCTGGACCTATAACAATATCATGCGTCTGTGATTCTGTCAGTAGCGAGTTTTATCAATGACTGGAGGCCAGGACGTACACGCCCGTCAGCCTGAACGAAGATGCGATGAAATGTCAGCCCGTAAGGGAGAATCTATTGCGAATTTTTAGCAGAGATCCAAGGTAGCTGTGACGGGAAAGACCTCAGCAGCAAGAGACGGTGTAAGGGAAGACAGTGTTAGAAGTACGGGCTCGAATTCCGTCATCGTTGGAGATAACGAGAGGAAGTACGCGGGGCTTTATATATGTTTTTGTGGCGGGCAGCTGATTAAACCGTGAATCGGCCCGTGATGATAAGGCAAAAATGGCTGATTGCGGCATAATGTTGTTTTCCTGGCGGCCACAGTTTTAGAAGCTGGATATCCTTCACTTGGAAATTGAGTTTTGAAGGCGGAAAAGAAAGAGAAAAGAACTGAGCCCAGCGAAACGTGACTGAGGAATGATTAATGAACAATCAAAAACGATCACAAGTGCTGGACTTGTGATTGTAAGTAGGATCAGCAAAACGGGTGTTGCTATTAGCACCCCAGAATTGAAGTTTGCCCCTTTCCGAGATTGATTTGGACCTAAATCGAATGCGCTTGGAGGTGGAGGGGCGAAAGCACCAGGGTTGCTGAACAGGAGGTACTTGGCCACTGGCCAGAAAAATCTACCATATTTTGGCTCATTTACTGCTACCACTACAGATTGGCGTTACTTGATACTATTACGAGAATGCCATGTAAGATGCCCCGGCAGCCCACATCGTAGTTTCAGCCCAGGTATCGATATGCCATTCCATACCCTTCTTCGTGACATTCTTCGATTCTATACGAACACGAGGATTAGCTCCGCGCTCTATATCCAACTCATTCAATCCCATGAACACGTTGGGCGGTTTTTCGAAACCTGAGTTGGGGAACGAGATCTGTTTGGAATTGAGTTTCTGCGGGTTGTTCCATGGTCGAACATCGTTCGTGCTAAACGTGCCACTGCAGATACCCTTTTCACTTTTCGGATACGCAAACCATGAGATACCTGCCATCCAAAGAGTGCTATCTCCCCAAGACTCAATGTTGATCGTGAAACTGTCTGGCTGTACGTAGTTGGCGTAGATCTTTACTCGGACGTTCGCGGTGCGTTCGATGTCTAGAGAGGTGAGAAAGACGACGACGTTTGGGGCGGAGGCGTATAGATACGGAAAGTGTATCTTTTGAACGCACTGTTTCTGCGGTTGGGTCCAGTGGGTCTTCTCCATCGTCGTAAACGTCCCGCACTGAAGTTTGTGGTCTTCGGAAGGGACCCGAAGCCAAGCGGCACTGGACATGTAGTTGATCGTATTCGCCCATGATTGGAGATTGATGGTAAAACTCTCCTTAGTTGTCTCTTCGATGATGGTCTTGATCCGAAGGTTAGCAGTGTAGCCAAAATCGAAGCTGTTTAAACCTGTTATGATTTTGGGCGCCTGCGCGAGGGGACCCCCGGCGAATTTCGTGGTAGTACGATTGTCTAGTGCTGGATGTTGCCACGAACGAATGGAACTGGTACTAAATATACCAGTGTCAAGCCGTGCAGGGACACCAGGACCATCGTCAGTACCGCCTGATCCATCTCCATTTTCATCGTCGGAATCAGAGCCTTGAGAGGAAGAGCTGGAGGTGGCGGCGGCTATGAAGAAAAAGTTGTTCTCATCCTTGTACGTGTTTTTCGATAAAGTCAACTGGAAGCATAACAAGGTCTAAAGGATCATTAAAGAATGTATGAGAGTTTTGGACTAACTGGTCGCTCGAGCTTGCCCCCATCATAATCGCGCCAGAAACGAAGAGGATATGTCGAGCGAATACTGGAGGATCATAAAAATTATTCAGGTAGAGTTAATTGGTGGGGAGTAGGACAAACCTGAAAACGCCAGGACCGACCGCTAGTATCTGAAACGATTGCAGACCAGTCGACCATACGAGAGCCGGACTTTCTTTGACCTGGCAAAAATTTCAGAATGATACGAGAGTGATAGGAATGATATCTCTTGCAGTGGCGGGCACACCGATTTTTAAACCGGAAAGGTTGGACCGAATAATATACAGATCGCCATCCTGTTTCCTCAAATTGAAGCTCTTTGATTGGTCGTCAGGAAAATAAGTCGAGGCAGAACTCGAGGCAATCGATAACTCACAAACTCTCCTCCAAGGTCGCCAGTAGGTTTTTTAAGGAAAACAGTTGATCCCGGTTGGTCGTTGGCACTCCTCGAGGACAGGAAGAATTCGGACCCGGCGTTTGTAATGTAATAATCGCCACTAGATGGTGGGGGCATGGGTGGGTGAGATGTGACAGAGATAAGGCAGTAGTAGCACCCCCCGAATTTACCTCTGCTTAATATGCAAAAGGGACCGACTAGCTGAGAGCCAAAATGGAGCTCAGCTGACCAGCTATCAGATCCTAAATTTTACAGCAGGACCGGCGCCGACCATTTTGTTTGAATACATACTTCAGTACCCGGCACCCTCATTGCGAGTCCGAATACAGGGAAGGAATCACGGTAAAGATGGTTGGAGAGTGGTTGAAGAATGGTTGGATGATGAGACGAAGATGGGGGTAGCTGAATCAGAAAAAAGTTACCACGCCTCGAGCTTTCCTCTGTACCACCATATGCTCCGCGCTGAAATACGACTTCCAGTAATTCGCAACGGATATTTCCTTTCCAGACAACTGGGGACATACACTGCTCAAAGTTTCAACCAATTCTCTATGGTTTAACCGCCGAGCTCTCCCAAAATCTACCAAGGTCCACCGTTCCTGCAGTTGGAATTTCGGTCTTGGCTTAGCCGAGCGAGTTTTACTCGATTCTGCTGGTATGTTTCCTAAAAAGTTTTTTTTTTTTGTGGTATTAGCTAAAAATCGCGTAGGACATGATCCGAAACGCTGAAAGACGCATTTTCATTTCTTCGCTCTATATAGGGTGTGTGTTCCCTTTATGATGTCTGCTTTATCTCGTTACTCATATATTAGTGCAGATCTCAACCCTCAAGACGAGGTTGACTGAAAGAGCAGGCTTGCGTCTGTACCTCCGACTCAACTTGAACCGTTCAACTCGACCAGGTCCTTCATCGACGGCTACCGCTCCTGCGTCAGCTTCCGGCCCGTGTACATTTGTCGCTGTATCTTCAGCTCGACCTGAACCGCTCAACTTGACCAGGTCCTTCATCAACCGCTACGATCCTTCTGCCGCTTCTGCGTCAGTTTCCGGACCGTGTACATGTGTCGCTGTTTCGCAGTCCAAGTCTACGTGGGATCATGGCCAAAATAGTGCCTCCGAGGTTCAACGAAGGCTGGGGCACTTGGCATGCAAAAATTTATGGTGCAGATGACGATTTAATCATAAGCGGGTGCGGATCCTGGCTAATTGAGTTCTACTTGTTTACCTTTGACTGAGCTCTATGTTCTTCTAGCGCCAATCTGAACAAGGCATATTTTACGAATCGCCGGGATCGGTATCTACGGTTTACTGCTCAGCCTCGACTAGCTGAATATTGCTACAGCTTTTTACAAGAGATATCGACCTTCTCCTAGAGATATCGACCTTCTCCTACCGGCTTCTGCCTGCGGACTCGCGACAAACGGCCAATCCTCATTCGTATACTAGTGGAGACTATACTGTCGTCTGGTCAGACCCCAAATCCCATTCACACGATATATCAGAAAAGGCTCACCGGGCACTCTCCGCCTTCCAGGCTTCCCGTCGTGTTGGTGGGGAAGACGCAGAAAATTCAGTGCTGGACGTCCGATCCCTTTTGTCAAACAACCCCAGCTCCAAACCTAGTGTCCTTCTTTTTCCTATGATCCAGAATGTCAATTCCGTTCTTCTTCCTACTCGAGTATAACTGTAATGTCGAGCTATGCAAGAGCTATGTACTGAAAACTCTTTCCCCATATAATTGCTAGTCATAATAATCAAGGTCAAGTTTGATGACTTTCTTCTTTGCCGAGTTGTGAAAAGCGCCCCGAGCGCTTATCTTTCTTCACTTCCACTGATCCCCTGCAGTCTTCACTGTTCAAGGTGGAAGGAGCAGCGTCGTGTCCGCCTACTGGGTGGTGCCCCGCAGCTCCCACTGCAATTCTGCTTGTATTTGACCCAAATGGTTTGTGCATGTTCTATTTTCCAGCAAGTCTCGCCAAGGCTTGACTGGAGGCGTGAGACGCACATTCTTTCTCCGTCTCCCTCTCCCCGCCTATGTACTCCCAAGCCTCGTGACTTGATCTCTCTCGCCGTCGCTCGAGCCTTGCTCCCCTCTCCGACGGCCGACCTCCCTGTGACCCTTGCGGCAAATTCTGATCTTGCTGCTGCACCCGGGACCTTCCCTTCCAGCCTCCCGACTCCTTGGTCCATGCACCCGCAAACACCCCTTTGGACTCGGGTGACCCCATCCCAGACAGCGTACCATCATGCATCGAACAGGGTGCTCGTTCTCTTCTAGTTTTCTGGCGCACAATCTACGTCGCTTTCGAGAAGGATTTGTTGCAAGTTAGGCAGCAGGAACGGGCATGGCTCCAGTTTTTCATAACGTATGCAGGCCAATCCTAGTACTTTCAACTCGGTCAGCTCGATATAGCTTACTTCATATCTTCCCGTTGCGCTAATTTCTCACACAATATACATGCTGAATTCGCCCACATCTTCTTCACAACACAGCTTGGCTGCCCTGCAATCTCCTCTATGCACCGCGCCATTTTACTATGATCAACCGTTGGAGTAGGATGGGGATGAATATAATGACTTGGAGAGTGGTGAAGAGGATGATTCACATCCCCAAGTTTATACCACCCCCGAGACGAACGAACCCTCCCCTCCGTCCCTGCCTTAGCCCCGCACCCATTCTCCTGCCTGTAGATCCATTCGTAAGAACGCCAATGATTGTGCCGACGCGAAAGCCGAAAGATAGATATCGGCCCGGCGATCGTACTTGTTTCTCTCTTACTTCTTCTTTTGAAAACCACCAAACAAATATCTGCAGTCTCCTGAAATCGGAATTATGAGGTCAATCGATCTGTCAAGGCTTCATCGTACAGAGAATAAGGCCATGAGTTGCTGTCAACTCTTGGGAATATAGCTCCGCCGTTCTTCAAGATCCGCTAATATCTCTTCAAAATCTGCCTTCCTCGCATCCAGTTGAATGGAGCGTAGTTCACGATCTGTCACCCGGAGCACTTTTGGGAATCGCCATAAACTAGGTTTACGGGTGCTTGAGAAACAAGCCTAAAAAAGACTTATCGTCCATGACTCCTCCTCATGCGTTCGCCTGATTGCTGTCAGATCGGCTCCGAGGTATTCTGCAGCCAAGTTCTTCCAGAATTTTCGAGACGGCATTATCCTCCCCTTCCGTAATGCCCAGCGATGTCTCGACCACACTCCATTGTCCTATCAAATCGAAAATACCGTGCACCCTTATCGATTGCTGCGCGAAAAAAGTCTGGGTTCTCTCGCAGTTGTATCTCGCGCATCTCCGAAACAATAGCTAGCTGGTTGGTGGTTTAGATCTTCTTGCGCGTTCCCATTTGGCTTCTACCTCGTGCTTGCATGCGTGCGCCGTGGAACGGTGGAATCAGTGCTCTTTGGTATTTCATTCCATGAAGTCCTTAAGTCCCTTGTTTGGATGCACTAGTACAAAGTATGCTCAGTGAAGTGGGCCAGTGGCAGCGCGATTAAAAAAGCGTAACACAAAAACAAAAAAGTGGGCACTCGTGGCGTACCAGTGCCCACAGCGTGACAATCAATCAACGTGTCTGGCATGGGGCGAATTGCAATAGTGGACGGCTGGAATGTTGATCGACGAATGGGCCCATAAAAGTACTATACTTGTGTTGGAGTTCTTAGTCTTTTTTCTGGAGTACATCAATCCGAGATTATTGTTGTTCAATGTGACTCCGACCGTGGAGTCTGCTCGCGCGTGTTGAACCTTATACTTACATCGATTGAATGTCTTTTTTGGAGGCTCTCATCTTTATTTGGAGTACATCGATCAGAGATTGTGGTTCAACGCGAGGTGGAGCTTCTATTTTTTTTGACCTGTCTGCTTTAGGCTTACTCGGGTTTTGAACCTTGTACATTGATTGATGGTTGTTCCCTGTAAGGCAAAGGCTAGAGATTCTAGTCTCTCTTTTTTTTGGACCACAACCTGCCTGCTCACTCATGTTTGATCATACCTCAAATCGATGAATTTAATCTACCGAGTTGATAGTAATAAGGGCCGTTCTGTCAAATCGAAGACTCTGAATTTATCCTACTCCGCTGAAGCGGTCGGTATAAATACAAAGGACGGAATGGTAGGTAATAGTAAGCAACATGGATAACTTTTTGAACGCACCTCTCAAAGCTGTTTCTGCACTTTCTGTACGTGCCTGCTTGCGCTATGATGAATCTCGATTAATGTTCTATGCAGCAAGATATGAAG
Source organism: Collybiopsis confluens (assembly GCA_013368555.1). Taxonomy (NCBI): domain Eukaryota; kingdom Fungi; phylum Basidiomycota; class Agaricomycetes; order Agaricales; family Omphalotaceae; genus Collybiopsis; species Collybiopsis confluens. The sequence continues at coordinate 176,187 of JAACJN010000024.1, forward strand.
AAGGCTTTGGATAGCGCCAAACTCAAGAATGCTGCTATGATAGCGTAAGTCATAAATTCTGCGTAATTTATTGATACTCACGTCGTTGTAGTGTCATGGGAGCCACCGGGAGTGGTAAATCCACTGTAGGTTCTTATCAGGGTGTATCCTCTAATTCCAGTCGGACTTACCCTTGTCGTTTATTTTCCAAGTTTATCAACATGGCCTCTGGTACAGCCGAAATGGTAACTAGTGGGGGTCTTGAGTCTTGCACGCAAACTATCCAGATGTCGTCCTTGTTCCAACTGGGCGGCCGAAACGTGGTCCTTGTTGATACGCCCGGTTTTGATGATACCAACAAAAGTGATGCAGACACTTTGGCGGTCATCGGAGGCCACCTGGCAGAGGCGTAAGTCCGTTTACTCACCTGGATAATTGGAGATAAATTACACACCCACTTCAGTTACAAAAATGGGATCACGCTCGCAGGAGTACTTTACCTCCATCGCATCACCGATGTCCGAGTCACTGGAGTGACTGCGCGAAATTTGAGAGTCTTCAACGAGATTGTCGGTGGTAAGGCGATGAAGAACGTTTTTATTGTTACAACGATGTGGGAAAACCTTGGATCTTCTGGCAGCAACGAGGAGATCGAGCGGATCGGCTCCCAGCGGGAAAAGGAGCTTGAATCTCGGAAGGGCTTTATGGGGGACGCCATTTCGAAGGGTGCGAAGATTGTTCGACATCGGTACAACACTAAGCAGTCGGCTCAAAAGATCGTTTTGGATTTGCTGGCAATAAGCGATCCAACTGTGCTGCAGTTACAGAAAGAGCTAGTGGACGATGGTAAAACCTTGAATCAGACCGGGGCGGGTGGGGAGCTCAACAAAGAGATGGATAAAAAGCTCAAGGAGTATCAGCAGGAGATTGAGGCCATCAAAGCGGATATGAGGGGTCAGTTTTTTCTCTCTTTGGAATAGCCGTTTGCTTACCAGAAACCAAACATAGCTCGGGAAGCAGCGGGTAACAAGCAGATGGATGATCTTAGGAGAGAGATCGAAGAGGCCAACAGAGCAAGGGCACGAATAGAGCAAGAAAAGCAAAGAATGCAGGCAGATTACTCCGAAATAAAGCGAAGGGGGCAAACGGGCAAGTAACGGATACGTTGATGTATCCGGCGACAAAGTTTCTTTTGGCTTCCATTACCTTGTTATCATGCTTATGTCCGCCGTCTTCCACCATTCCTGGGTTCATTCCTTCATTGTCGAACAGCCGTACACGGGAACACCTCCTTGTCGAACCTGTTTGGTTTTAGCATTTATCATTTCCCTATCGTTTGTCCTTTCATTTGTTCGTCGCCAAGCTGGTATCTTTTCCTCCCTCTTTGCTCTCTTTTTTTCGCGCCTGGGAATTGATTCGATCTGGATACGAAGCCTCCGCTGTTTTTCACATTCGTGTCCCTGCTTTGTTTTCTGTCTTTGATTCTTCCACCATCTCGTAGCAACTTTCTTGAAAAAAAAATCTTTCTTTCTTGCTTTGTCGAATACTTCGTTGATGTAATCTCGTCGAAATGTGATTCTGCCGATTTCATATAATCGTAATGACTTTCAGTGCGATGTCAATAGGCTTGTGGTTCGTCTCTAAGTCTGCCTGATCGCCTTCGGCGAGAAAAAGGTATATCAAGCCTTGAGCTTGAGGGAGCAGAAAGGAACAAAGCGTGAATAATGAGATGGCGCTGTTTTGCCACGCCTCCGAAAGTTCTCACACTTTCGGCGCCCTTTCAACCAGACGACTGTCACCAAACTAGGACATACGCTAGGTTCCAGCCGACTGTCTTTGATTTCGCCCCCGAGCTTTCCCAAAACTTTCCGATAGTTCATCGTTCCTGTCGAATTTCGGTCTTGGCTCAGCCGAGCGAGCCTTACTTGTTTCTGCTGGTATGTTGTCTTTTTGTAGTACCAGCTCACCGACAGTCGCGTAGGACATGATTCGAAACGCTTCAAAACGCACTTTTTTTTATTTCTTCGCTCTATGTTAGTAGGCTCCAGTGAACATGAGCTTGTGTGTGTGCCCTTTGTCGATGTCTGCTTTATCCCGTTACTCATGTATTAGTGTAGATCTCAACCCCCAAGACAAGGCTGACTGAAAGAGCAGGCTTGCGTCTGTACCTCCGACTCAACTTGAACCGTTCAACTCGACGAGGTCCTTCATCGACGGCTACCGCTCCTGCGTCAGCTTCCGGATCGAGTACGGAATCACGGCCAAAATATTGCCTTCGAGGTTCGACAAGCTTGGCATGCAAAGATTTACGGGGCAGATGATGTTTTGATCATAAGCAGGTGCGGGTCCTAGTAAATGGGGTTTTGTTGTTCACCCTTGACTGAAATATCCATTCCTGATCTAGCCTGAACAAGGCTTATTTTACGAATCGCAGGGATCGGTATCTACGATTTACTGCTCAGCCCCGACCAGCTGAATATTGCTACAACGTTCTACGAGAGATATCGACCTTCTCTTACCACCATCTTCCTGCTCACCCCTCTGACTCGCCGCAGACAGAAAATCCTCGCACATATCTTAAAAAAAAGGCTCACAGCGCCCTCTTTTCCTTCAGGCTTCCTATCGTGTGGACGGAGCAAACGCAGCAAACTCGACTACGGACGTCCTTTTCCCTTCAAACAACCCCAGCTTCAAACCTAATGTCTTCCTTTCCCTGTGATCCAAGCAAGTTGATTCTGGGTTCGGGAGGAGAAACGTTTCTTCAGCTCCTTTGGACGTCTCAAGAAGGCCGCCATGAGAGCGATGCTCCTTGCCGTGAGCTTTCCGCCTCTGTCTGTCACCCAGTCTCGTCCAATCCATGACGAGCGAATACGTTGGCTTGTACAAGCTGTACCGGCAGCAGAAACTCCGCACACCTCCCGTGCTGTACTGGGGTTCTACTCCCAAGGTCGGTCACCATTTCCATGTTGGTCGCCTAGTTTGGTCGCCTAGTCCTCAAACCCTTTTTCTTTTTCTCTTTTTCTTTGTTTCTTCCGCAGGCAAACGGGTTTCGATCGAAGGGCATATCTGGTTGTATCTCAGAGGGATACGCATTTCTCGAGTAGAAGTTTATGAGGGCGGTGCGGAAGACAACGAGAACTTTGCCGAAGTTGGGTTTTCAGGCCAGAGTTATGTGGAATTGAGAGAAGGATGGGTAGACGTATCATGCTAAAGGTGAGGAATCTTCTTCTATTGTTGTACTTTGCCCTCCCCCGTCTTTTTTATTTTCTATCTTTGCGTTATAATTACTGATCCGACCTGATCAGGTTTATGGCTATCACCTACTGCTGGTTCAGCTCCGGTGCCCGCTCTATTCGGATCGACGAATCTAATTCGCATTCTGCACGGGCCTTTTGTTTGTTATGATGTTGTTGCCACCTCGAGAGCCGCGCGTCTGTCCGTGTGTGGGTGTGGGTGTGGGAGGTGCGAATGGACCTGGCACTCATCCTTGCGTAGGACTTGCAGTGAGTACTCGGCCGAAGCGGGTATCGATGCTTACAGGTCGACCCGAGGCGGCCCAAGGTGGGGAAGTGCATGCGACTCGCATCTCCAATGTCCGCGTTCGGCTCGGTCGGTCGGTCGGTCGGTCTCTGATACACGTGCGGACGCGAAAGAGTGGAAGTTGGAGGAGGGTATCAGGAAAGTCGGATGGTTGACGACGGTTACAGTTTCGTTGGTTTGGAATAAGCTGTAATCTGATGGTTGGCTAACCATATATACAGAAGATTCTACTGAAAACTCCCTCCGCACTTATAATCGTAAGTAGCCAGAGTCGAGTCATTTCACCGACTAGATATGATACCAATAGTATTTGACTCGATCATGTCCAGAATTTTTGTAGTTCATGGTATGAAAATACAATCTATTGCTTGGGGCTGTAAAATTAAGCATATTTGAAGCTGCGAAGTTCCAGGGTTCATATAGGTGCTAGAGCGCAGAGGCAGGAGGCAAAGGCGCCTTGAATCATTCAAGTCGAGGCACAGAGCTCCCAATGCATGATGTTCAGATAAACGGTAAAGAGGTATCTGGATTCCATCGGCTGTCTGCGTTCATAATATGGCATACGAGTCTTCAAGTTGTCATGTATTCACAGTGGCCGCAGATTCTTGTCGTAATATGGTCTAGAGAAAGCAGTAGATTAATCAATGTGTGGAGATGTAGCTATAGATGGCAAGTCGTGCGGTAGACAAGTCATACTAGAACGTATCTCGCCGACCTTAGAGCATCCCCTACTAACGAGCCGGAAGGCGTTTCAACTTTTCAAGTATCATTTCCAACCCCGCAGACGATCACGAGTATCAGGCAGGTTCCTTACGGGTGACTCCTTGGTCAAAAAGGTGTACGGGAAGACGAAAAAGGTCATGAACCACTGCCAACGCAACAGAGAACAACTTATCTCGGGAGTAACCCGTAAATCAATCAACAATGTTTATTTGGAGGAATGCAGTACATTTTTCAACGATTCGATATCGGAACATCAACGCCCTCAGATCATCAGTTTCCACCTGTATCGGGCCTCAGGCTTTCTCAAGGATCCAATGCAGACCAGGTTCGTCCAGATTACGGATAACAGCGACCTATAATCCGCAATCAGAATGCCGATTCTATGTGTCTGCAGTGGCTTGCACTACTCACCTCGCGGGTATTTTCCTTCTCATATGCATAGCGCTCTACGGGGAGATTACCAGCGGGGGGAAGGCGGATGCTGGGAACAAAATTCAATCATCACTTAGATTCTTACGGTGTCACCTGAGCAGGGCGTACAGATAAGTTCCATTGTCAACTGGTACGAATCCCACCGGCTGGGGCTCGTGAGAAGGAGCCCATTCGAGAGGTGTACCGTCCGCGGGCTGTGAAAGAAAGCATTCTTGTTTAACCGCAACAGATGGCTGATACGTAAGGATGCCTACTTGAGCGATCCCGACATATAAATTAGTAAAAGTGGACGCGATGCTGGCCCCGCCGATCTGGTAAGGCTCTATCTTGAAGGTCTGTAATTGCTTCAGTGAGGAGAAAGCCAACATAGTGGTACAAGACACTCACGAATACGGGGAACGTTCCGTTTTCCTTTGGGTTAGCAGTTCGAATAATGCTGTATGGCTGGTCGCCAGAATGAGCGGCAATGTAGTTGGAGGTCGACTTGTTTTTTATTTTGTAGATTCCAGGGGCAATGATAGACATATTGCTGATATTGAAGTTAACGATGAAGATTTTTGAGATTTGTGTGTATGCGAATGAGTTCCTAGAAGGACTTGGGTTCTTGTAGGACAAAAGTTGGCGTCTTATATAGGATTTCAAACATATTCTTGAGTTACAACCAAACAGTGCATCAGGAAAACCTGGATTCTTGCTCGAGCGAAGAATTTAGTTCGCCCCAGCAAGCAATTGAGTCCCTACAGCACTCAATTGATTCGCCTAGCAACTCAATTGCGTTGCCATGGCCCCGATAGCGATGAATTGTGCTGTCGAGCACCCCACTTTGCTATCGCGGTTGGGGTGCTCGACAGTGCTCGACAGCAGCACCCTTTTTTCCTGATGTGGCAAATACTCACTATTTTTGCAATGTGGTTTTCCACGGAACGAGCCAGGAAGCGAAATTACTATCCGAGCTGCGTTCCAGAGGATATGGATCTGTCAAGTGTGGGTCAAGCGGCGTTGTATTTGGCACCTCTTTTCGAGATGTTACTTTCAACATATAGATCTTGAATGAGGTACGACATGAGCGTGGACGATATATGCTCTTAGGTGGAGAAACCTTGACAGGTTTCGGTTCGCAAGCTTTCGAGAAAACTGGCTTCCATCCGATTTGGCTATTAATTCGCCCGGAACATTTTCTCTTCACGCTCAGGCTGCCTGTTTACGTCCGCAGCTGTGGGTAGCATATTCCCGTTCGAAGTAAAATATGTCCTCGTTGTTGCTGAAAATAGAAAGGGACGTACGGTGTGATACCTTAACCTCATGGCTAACACAGAAGTTCCGCAAAACATCTACTGGGTCTGGCGCCTTCATAATATGCCGCCATGATTCCGCCTTGATCATACATAGCTGATTGTCCAAACTCCATTCGTGGTATGGCATACCCTTGTATAACATCGTAGCATTGGAATGAGACATGTAGCTTCAAACATATTCTTGAGTTACAACCAAACAGTGGCAAATACTCACTATTTTTGCAACACGGAATGAACCAGGAAGCGAAATTACTATCCGAGCTGCGTTCTAGAGGATATGGATCTGTCAAGTGTGAGTCAAGAATTTGGCAGCTCTTACTTCAACATCATAGATTTAAAATGAGGTACGACAAGTTTCGGTTCGCAAGCTTTCTAGAGAAAACTGGCTTCCATCCGATTAGGCTAGTAATTCGCCCGGAACCTCCCCCTTCATGCTGCCTGTTTAGTCCGCAGCTGTGGGTAGCATATTCCCGTTTGGAGCAAATTATGTTATCGTTGTGCTGAAAAAAGAAAGGGACATGGCTAACACAGAAGTTCGGCGAACATCTATTCGGTCTGGCGTCTTCATGATATTCCGCCATGATCCCGCCATGATCATACATAGATGATCGTCCAAACTCCATTCGTGGTACGGCATACCCTTGTATTAACATAGCAGCATTGGAATGAGACATATAGCTTGAAGTCAATTCTCATAATGAGAAGCAAATATGCCTGCGATGTGTGTCGTGTATTTGAGCCAATGCGACTGGAGGGAAGTGATACTTCCAAACATCCACTTCTCGGTAAATCAACGTTTGAATGCAGGGAACAATCTCTGAGAATCCAGGAAACGAAAAGAAGTGATACTTTCGTTACATCCGAAATGATAAAAAAAAGAGGGTTCATAAATTTATTCGGACCGATAGTAAATTCATACCTATTCTATCCTATCCGGGATATCGTGCACGATATTATAAGATGATACGCGGTGGAACAAGTGCTATTCATACTTACCGAAGTTGGACCCGATATTCCATATCCGTGCGTACCATGAGTAATGTATGCTTCATCGTCCGATTCGGGGAGGGGAGCGAGGGAAAGCGAGGGAAGGAAGGAAGGAAATATAGGCACCGGAGCCAGCTTCACGGGTCAGTCAAATACTATGGGGGGTCTAAGCGAATGTCTAAAAATCCACGGATGACAAGAGGTCCAAACCGGGGGCAATTTTCCTACAATGTATGCCAAAGGACTTAGGAAGAAGAATTTTAAAATTTAGGTAATGCTTGTGAAGAAAAATGACAATCACAATGTACCTTGGGGATTTTGTGTTGAAATAAAAGCAATAGAAGCTTAGATTTTGGTCTAATAGCTGGAAGCCCTAGCAAAGACGCAGGGATTTATTTCAATGTACTAGCTATTTATATCGTAATACTACAGCAGTACAGTGGCACAAAAAGACAATAAGTACAATGAGAACTGCAAAAAGATAATAAGACAATGGCAAAATATTCACGGACCGATTGCATCAATATCGGCCGATACATCAACATTTACAACATTTTGGTCCAAGGACACGAGAGGAGCGAAGAACAAGAACATATTTCCTGACACGGATTCTGCATCCCGGTCATACCACTGCTACTTTTCTCGCTGCGGCATAGGCAATGGAGGGCCATCAGCAAAACCCAAAAGTCCTGTGTTTCCTTCACAGGCACTGCCGTATGGTGCTTGATGCCCATAAAAGGTCCCTACTGGAGGAACCTGAATTCGGGTCAATCAGTATGGTAAAATTTTAGTACTATGAGTTGAATGACCCAGGACCAACCAGTATGGCAAAAAACATACATTATATATAAACATGTCAATAACACAACAGTCTGTAAGTACATGTATCATATAAAACATATAGCGTCAATTTGCCCAGGATATCCAGAATTTAGTGCATTCACAGAATACACATATATGATAGATCAACCACAGATGTGCGCATAGTACAGTCATTGACGACGTGTCAAAATCAAAGTCATGAATTTTGACTTTGACTCCTTCGGTCATTACGAGTGACTTTCGGTTATTAAAATTAGCCGAGTCCCGGAGAAGCGATTTCCGGACAATCCGGCGACCGCAGCGGTTCACAGTGCCAAGTGCTGCCGAGTATTCCCAGGGTGCTGTCAAATGTCATCGTCATTGACTGTGTAACATTGGCGGCACGTCAAAAGTCATTGACTGTTTGACAGTAAACCACTTCTCACGACCACGGGGCTGATTACTCACTTGACAGTTCGTCGGAAACAAGTGCCGGGCTTAGGCGTGAGAACAAATATTTTCTCTCCTTGCTTCCGATTCCCATGTAAGAAAAGATCGAAAAAAAGTACGTCCCTGAGTTCCTGTCAACAAAAGAGAGTTAACTAGCCAAATATGAAGCGTTCAAACACAAATCCAAATCCAAATGACGCTTGAACAATGGCGAAGAATCTAGCTCAAAGAGGCAAAAGCCAGTGAAGATTGATCCACGCAAGAACAAGGAGGATTCAGGTTCCGAAACGGAAACAGATTCAAATGGCGAGTCCGACACCGACACCTCCAGTTCCTCCAACTTGGAGGAGGAGAAGAGTAATACAAAGAAGAGAAGCAGGATGAGCAGGCAGGTTTTCTTTTCAATGCGTAAACACGACGCTGATCATTTTTAGATTCAAATGCCTCATCAGGTTGGTGCAAATAGTGCCATGTTGTTGTCAGCCTCAACCTGCATTCCTTCAAATCTTTCAAGCTGGACTGGAGGACACGTCTCGTAGTGAGTCTAATGCACTCTGCAAACTTTCAGAAGACCGCGATGAAATGTTATTTTCTTCTTCTTTTTGTTTCTTATTACTAGCTAGCAATAACCTTCTGGATTCCTACGATTTCATGAAAGATTGTATTGGAAGCAATCGACTCGAGGAACTTTTGGTGAAAGCTATGTAAATGGATGTCTTGTAACGTCTTATTAGCAAGGTGGGCTTTTTTCCCCCGCATATATGCACTCTATTGACCATGGAACTTGGATGAATAGCCAAGTGTCCGATGCTATATCCCAGGACGTGCAGGATCTAAAGTATTTGATTGTCCGATATGCTGAGGATACCCTTGACGAGACCTTGATACCGCGTATTCTGACATGAAGAAAGCGAACACCCGCGGCTTTCACCACCTCCAAATTGCCCGTCTTCTTGTGCCAGCTACCAAGCTGAAGTATTTCCCACCTGACCCGGCTGAGTACTGTCCATTCATTTCTTTCGTCTTCCTTTTGTTGATTGCTTAAATAGGTTTTGCGCTAAATACTTCGAAGACGGACGAGTTGGAGAATGGCCAAATCCAGGCATCTCAGCCTCCATCCTTTTTTTATCCAAACCTGGGGATCGCCGTTTCCAAGGACGTAAACTCTATCTTTGATGGCCTAGTCCAAGGCTGGCTAATCGTTCAGGTTTTTATTTTCATATTTTCATATTTAACTTCTCATGTTCATAAACTATTTCCAGACCTTGGTTCATCTATTTCTCGGAGCTTCAAACGCTCGCAAGTTTTGCGAAAATTTCAACAACGTTTGTTGTTTTTCCCCATGTTCGGATCTTCCGTGAACTAAATATTTTTTCTCATAGGCGTCAAGTCAAATGGCTTCAGCTGTGAGTACTGTTCGTTCCGACATATTTATCACTCATCTTACGCTTCCCATACAGTTTATCTCCTCTCAAAATCCTAGACAACATCCTCAGGCATGATTTATTTATGTTTGCTCCAGTCGAAATTAACTCGCTTCTGCAGTGAACTTTCTCCAATTGCAACGTAAGTGTTTTTCATTAAATCAAGTGTATATAAGTACTAATACAGCACGTTTTAGCCTACTTGATATTGTCTGCTCATTGTCCCTCCTCTTTGTTGCCTACCTGCCTGCTTGCTGTTGCTCCGTTGTACTGTTCTGTTTGGACTGTAGCAGTAACCGTGTATTATTTATTCGATAAACCTGAATATAATTGATATTTTATTCAAGTGATTGTATCGATATTGACATTGGCTTGAATGTCAAAACTAGGTGTATTGGGTTTGAAGGATACACCTGTATGTGCGTTTTGGGAACAAGTCGGCATTGTTATTGTTCTAAAAAGAAAGCATCATGATGCTTTCCCTTTCGATGAGATATCACTATGTTGATTCTGGAAATATACTTACATTATGCGGATTCTGTGAATAAACTTCCAATATGTCTAATCTGTGAATATACATATAATATGGTACATCTGTGGATACCATTTTATTCGCTTATTTCTGTGAACAACATTGTTGTCTGTTGAGTCTGTGAATGGCCATCTTATTGAGTATTCTGTGAATGACTCCCAGTGTGTTGATTTCATACATCTAGCCCCTCCCTCCCCACTCCTGTTATAATTGAGGTGTTACATGCATGGGCGCACATACATTGGTCTATGCCCAGGCATGGGTCACCTTGTCAGGCCTGGCCACAACTTTGGGGTTTTGCTGATGGCAGGGGGAGGCAACCAGGGAGGGGCAGGTGGGTAGTACCTTTGTTTTGCCATATAGGGTGGGTTCAAGGTAGAGCGGGGAAGGCCAGGACGGGGCTGAGCGCTAGGAGCTGAGGAAGTCCGACTCCGAGTCAAGGTACACCAACAAGATCAAACAAATTCATCCTTCGGGTCCTGATGTGGTAGGAAGAAGTGTTCAATGGCTGAGGAAAATGGTGGAGGATTGAGGTTTCGGGATCCTACTATAAGGTCTGCAGTAAACCAGACACAAGGCCATTGAGGTCTTTAAACTTTTCAAGAAACAGTCATGGTCTCATGAGATAGTACTAGGCCTGACTATGTTACAAGGCCTGACTATGTTACAAGAATGCATTTTGAGAAATTTACAAGAAATCACCTAGTAGTAATGGTACTAACAAAACTGGCATGGTACAACTTGAAATGAAACTCCTTACTCAAGTTTTCAGCCTTAGAAACAACTGCTTCCTTGATGACTGTTTGGAGCCGTTTGAAAGCCCTCAAGAAACAGGGGTGATATACCAATTGGTCTGATCCGAGTTTTGATTTTTGCCCTCCCTGAGGAGAACCTTAAATACCAAACTGGATGAGAATGTACTCGTTTGAAAGGAATTTTTAGACCTGATACTCACAGCACGATATGGTTGACCTGCAGCCGTATTATCATACCAGTAGAAGTCAACCGAGGTCATTCTTATACTAAAAAAACATAAGATCAGTTACACTCATGATAATTAATATAACCGGTTCAATAAGATATATACTTGTAGACTCCTTTGCCAGGAGCCAGTGAGATGATTTGGAACAACTGCTGACCCCACTCCCAAACAATGGGCGCATTTTGGACAATCTAGAGAGATATTCAAAAAACAGAACATGCTTAGATTTGTACAAGAGCTACTCACAGGTCCCCGACCGACTCCAGCAACAAGTGTTTTATTGAGGGAAGTGAATGTGGCCAGGCTTCCAGAAACAGTCTCAATATAAAATGCCTAAACTTCCTTAGTCAGCCTGAAGACAAAGTAGCAACCTGAGAAGATTTGTAGCTACATAGGATTCATCAAATGTGGTGGGCGCTGGAGTAGTGGTCAATGTGTCTCCAGAGTGGATGTTTTTGTCTGCATGCAGAAAGTATCCGGACTGTATGTTCTGGATGTGGTATTTTCCGCTGAACCCAGACTTGTTCATATTGCTCCCCGGCCTTGAATGTGAGTCTGAGCTGTTCGTCGAAGTCTACTACTAAGGAGTGATTGAATGAAGTTGTAAACTTCGGAAGTCGTTGGTGCGAGAAGGCCGCAACAGCCTATCACTACAATCTTTTATACTCTTTCGGTGTTAGAATTGCAGAAAATACTAGTATATTTTGAGAATATCTATATAATAATTCCGGAACGAAGTGAAGGAAAATGTGTCCTGGTCGGGTCGTTGGATGTTCCATGTGTGATTTTTTCCCCCTGTATTTGGTAACATTGTTCCTGATATGGTCCGCAACTGATGTATTTTGAAGCTTTTTGATCTTCTTGATATTCTCCGAGTCTCGCCATATTGTTGCCGCTCAATTACGCCTATAACTACTCCCCATACAGCAACCTACAACTCTCGGTTTACCAAGCTAATATATGCTTCGGCGTAATCCTAACAGTGCCCGAGTCTCAAACAAGGAACATATCAACAACCGGACTTGTATTTGCTGCGCGATTTCAGTTTCTCAAGTGCTCCAAAGTCTATATTACTTACACGGCTACATATTATATAATAGTTTAATTTGAAGTAGAACACAGATAAATTGTCACCTGGTTGTCTATGCATGGTGGAGATTGAACTTAGAAGGTGAAAAAAAAAACAAAAAAAAATCCAAAAAATCAGCACTAAAGCCAACTGAATAGTGCGAGGAGAACTTCCAGAGTAGCGGCCTAACATTTAAGGAAGGGAGTTCAAACGAGTAAGGTGATACTGGCATGGAAAAGGTGGGAAAAAAGCTCCAGCATTTCGGAGATTTTACAAGAAACTAGTACATAAGAATAAGCAAAGCATAGTTGTAGAGGCCATTGTCAATAGTAGGTAAAACTGTCCTTATTGAATGCAGTTATCGTGCAAAAGAGTATCCTGGCACATACCTTTATTCTAGGTGGAGCAAGGGAGCTGATTTCGTTTGAGAAGCGTTCAGCCAATCCGTAATACATCCTGGAACCTCCGGACAGGATAATATTGGAGTAGAGATCACGGCGAGTGTCCAAACCGCATGTAGAGATGCATTCGTGTCTTAAAATCGTCTGGTCAGCCCGAGGAGGGAAAGAAGGGAGCGTCATGCGTACACCAGGTCGTGAATTCCGGGATCCTCAGAACCCGACATGTACGGTTTGAACAGCACCTCTGGCGTTCGGAATCTGTTCACCGCATGATTAACGAAGGAGGATATGATAGATTCTCGTTAGGATACCTCTCGTTTCCAATGGTTACGGAAGCTCATACTCCCTCTCTATCGTCGAAGAATTCGATGCTTCCTCCAGCTCCCAGATAAGGGCAGCATAACACATTGATCTCTCCTTGATTTCTCGCACCACTTCGTGTTCGGCAGTAGTAGCGAAGTGATATCCTCGGTCAGGTCCCTGACGAGCTGGTAAGGCCTCCTCCAGCGAAGTTGATACGTCGGGCGGCATGAGGGAAGCCATATCCCTTGTAGATGGGTACTAGTTATGTTACGCCGTCGCCCAAATTCAAAACTAGTGCTGTCGTCTGTCCGAAAGCGTAGAGCGAGAGTTCGGCCGAAATCAACATAGAAGGCGGGCACAATCATCCTCTCTCAGTTTGTCTTGGGGTGGAGGAGCGTCTCGGTGAGGAGAGTGGGGTGTGCTTCAGGAGCGACACGAAGGAGGGAGAAAGTATAATGCCATATTTTCTTCCAAGTTATCCTAACTGGTGACGATGCCATGCTCTATGGGATACTTGGTAGTAAGAACGCCACGCTTGTCTTGAGAGCCGATGCTGATAATCCTGATACTTAGTCCGGACATTTTAGCGGAAAAAGATCCTCAGCTCACCCGACAAATGAATCCTTGTGCCCCATTTCGATCGTCGTGCTCTGTACACGCGGACGGCCAACATTAGCTCATTGGACGTGCTGGAGCGCTTGTTTACAAACATACGGGAAGGTCGCTCGATGAGCATCATTGACAGCAACTAGCAGCAAAAACAATTAGAACACATCTCGGACAAGCGCAAAATTTGCTTACATCCAGCTTTACACACCCCAGATACGTTGTCAACGATCTGAGCAAATATTAGAACCAAGACAAGAACGCGAATGAGCAAGAATCCTACCACTGTCGAGTCTTCCATTGCAATTTTAACGGCAATCAGCTAGCTTGGTGACCTGCGCCCTCATAGGGGATGTCGTTTTACAGGAATCTCGCGAGGTTTCTTGTATTTATGCCGACAACCTCCGTGAGGGGACTGCTTTAAGCCTAACGATCAGCTAAAAACGGGATTTCGAGAATTTAGAAGTGGACACACGTGTTCCTTTTACTGTACACTTCGCGACGCCCAGAGGGAAAAAGACTTGTCTTGTAGGTTGCCGGTAGGGTGCTGCGTGCTGCGGCAGCGCGCCAATGATTGACGCAAGGCAATGTCTCCGCGCGTGCCTATTCCACGGAGCGGATGTGATAACTGTCAGCTGTCGGAACATTGGGAGGGTGTGTTGCTGAATCTTATGTAGATGTGCTGTGTGCAAAGGGAACAAAAAACCGTGGTACGTAATTACTGTGACCAATTCAACAAAGATTTTGTAATCTTACCACGGTCTCAAGCCACCGAGATCCCGCTCGAAACTCCTTGTCTATTTCTTTCGCTTCAAACCTCAACTGAGGTCGTCCATTTTCTTCGCAATGACTTTTGAATCGGGTCTTCTCTGGCTACCACGAAGCCTGGGCTCGCCTAGAGTGCTGCCATTCATGATACGAACTTTCAGGCTCAGATGACATGTACGGCTATAGCGTTCTATTTTTCTATATGACTGTGATTGAAATTCCTGTTTCGTCTAGCGCCACTCTGAACGGGATGTCTACTATTTGACCCTGGGCGTCGTATCCTTCATCCATTTACAGTGTAGCATTCCTTCCCTCTATAAGATCCATTAAATGCCGGTCAATTTTTTACTTGCCGCCAGCGCTGGAGGCGTATGAGCGATACCGACCCTTGCGTGCTCTTCGCCTCTGGGACATCTTCCTCAATGGACTGGGTGAGTTAGTTCTCGGTAAAGGCTCCCACTGGGGTGGGGATTGTTTGTATGAGTCCGAAGGTTGGTCACCGTTGACGTCTCCATTTCTTTACTCACAACTTGTATTTAAAACTTCTTCTATAAGCAGCCGGATATTTCGGATCGAAAGGAATCTTTGGAAACGTTGTGCAGAGACTGATGAATTTTGCGACACTTTTCAGAGGCAGAGTAATGTGCAGCTTTGGGAATGAAATGGAAGTCGTATCATGCTCATTGCTTAAAGGTGATTTCTCTTTTCGTTTGCTCAACTTGCCCATTGTTTCTTTTTTTTGCTATTTTTTTTTTTCTTTCTTTTTTCTTTTTTGACATTTTTTCTCCTGAACCCGTTCCTTGCGTTGCTGACCCAAGCCTCATTAAGTTTATCACCTAAGTGTTCATACCACTAGTTCGGCGCCCGTTTTCAACTGTCGGATTAACGAATTCAAACTCGCCATCTGCCAACGCCGACCCGAAACTCATTTGTTATAGCGTTCCACTTACCGGCTCACGAGCACCCTCTCCGTCTGAGTACCTAGCGCGGAACTCGCAATGAATGCTAAGCCTGAAGTGGCTGTCGAAAAATCGAATGCGACGAAGGGAGGTGAATGACCCGCCAAGCTGCTAATTTGCGCTCAACGAGAAAGGACAGAAGGGTGAGGCGAGGAGAGGTGAAGCAGTTGATAAAGGTGACAGTTAGTTTTGGGGGTGAGTCACAGTGGGTATAGGTATGTTATCGAGCTCTACTTTGAATGAGAACTCCCCACGCAAATTTAGTAGTCAAGGTCAAATTTTTTTTACCGGCTTAATGGTCAGACGCAATGGTCTGGAGTCATTTTGGCATCGAATGCGCAAGTACTAGATCTTGCATCGCAGGGTCGTCACCCTCACAAAGCCACTGGTCCCAATCGCAATCAATAACAGGCTCCCGTCAGGGCGGTTTTGACTCTTTTTACGTTCCATTCATACAGTGTTCGGTTCACATTGTGACTTGGCCTCCCAGATCCAAAATTCCGGAACCAGAAATATATTCCGATGATGTCAAAGCAATTGTACCGTCGTGAGCCATTTTCTACTGGCTTTTAGATGCTGCCACACGACGCATGCTTCGTGATTTAATACTCGGGCAAGGACTG
This sequence comes from Collybiopsis confluens, assembly GCA_013368555.1. Taxonomy (NCBI): domain Eukaryota; kingdom Fungi; phylum Basidiomycota; class Agaricomycetes; order Agaricales; family Omphalotaceae; genus Collybiopsis; species Collybiopsis confluens. The sequence continues at coordinate 192,061 of JAACJN010000024.1, forward strand.
CTTCAAGTTAGACTGGTGTATGCAGTAACTGTCCACGAAGGGTGTATTAAATACCAGCGGGTGTGTTTGCACTCTTCGCGCTTTTTGTAATGTGCGGGGATGCTTTGTGAGTACTTATTTTAATTTTTGCAGGGATTTTTGGAGGAAGATGGGACGGGAAATACATTGGCAATGTAATTTTCATAACGCACGCTCTCATAGCTTAAAGCTAACCAGTGGATCACTTATCATAGATCGCAAATGAGAATGGCCAAACAACAACTGCGAAGATCGTGGGTATTAGTGACGCAGCTATAGGCGCAAATCGCAGCTACTAGCCGTGCCCCACTGGCACGGCTAAATTGGCCTTGTCAATAAGTTCTAACCCTGATTTGATGACTTGAATTCGAGTGGCTAGAATTTCGCCCTATAAAGACGTGTCCGCACGTCAACATGGTCTATCCCCCCCTCCAAGTCGGTCCACGTCATTTTCTAAGTTATTCTGTGAATTTTCTTCGCTGTCGCAACATGTCAACTGCAGGGGAGTTCCTTGTACTTATTGTACATCCTCAAGATATAATCCGCGAACGGTGTGCCCAGCTTTGTTCTCGCTTTTATGCCACTCTTGACTGGTGTGTACAGATTCTTCGCACATCGCATGAGATATGCAAGAGCTGGTAAGTGTTGTGCATATTATGATCGTTCTACTAGTAATCGAGATTGTGCAGCGCTATTACTCTATGATGTTATGATCAATCTGGACCGCGAGATTGAGCTGGTTTGGAGCGAATGTAACAGCTTCCAGTGGTCAAACTTGATCTACTTTGCCAATCGATATCCAATCCTCCCCTATATGTTATGGACCGCCTCGTACACTCCAAAGATATCTCAGGTGAGTTGTGCGCGTCAAGTTTCAATGACTCCTCTTTTCGACCAATTGCTCTCCCTGCAGTATGTCTAGCTCAGTGCCGTTTGGTGTCTGCTGAGAACAACCTATTGTTATGACAGCTGTGATGCGCTGTTTCAACTTTTTTGGTTTCTGTCAGTGATCACAACGCGTATAGCCGTCTTGGGTGAGTGGCAGGAATAGTCTCTTTAGATTGATCACTTACTCGAGTAACCTGGCTAACTGTACAGTTACGTGGATCCAACGTGTCTACGCGGTTTCCGACCACGGTTTTCTTAGTGCTCTTTTACTATCAGCTCTTGCCCTCGGGGCTATCGCTACGGATGCTGTGAGAGTATTGTGACAGTTGATTTAGTTTCTGAGCCATATTTTCTACGTAGTTTCTAGGTGCCAAATCCACCTGCGCCAACAATGTTATGAACTCCCGCAACTTGAAGTTGTATGTCGTTTCTGTCGGCTCCAATCGGTTTATCATCTCACCACTGCACCATTTCCCATTCCGAACTGAGACAGCAGTAGGTGATCTTTGGGCGACTGACTGAAAAGATGATATTGACCTTCCAAACATCCAGCTGCAGTTCTGACGTACACTTGTGTGACTTGCTTTGATCTCATAGCAGCAGGCGAGTGTAATTGTGGCAGAACCAGTAGATGATCGCTCAGTTCTTTTCTTAGCCTTTTTGACAACCAAAATCATTCAGATGGTCAAGGAATCGGGTGGATTCAGGAAATTGAGCCACCGTAATATTCTCGAGTATGTTTTAAGCTCAGGTAATTATTGGCACTTTGTATCTATTTTCTTTCCCTAGCTAAATCCGTCTGCAGGTATTCTCTACCTCGGGTAGGCAGAACTTTATCATTCTATCCTTGTGATGCTCAGAATCACTCAAATAATACTACAGGGCTGTCACGTTACCCCAGCTGATGTCCATCACTGTATACTTTGTACGCCTCTATATTCGATGTCTTTGACAAACTACACCCTCAACGCAATTTTAGGGCCACTACGTACGCGATCTGAAGCTATCCAAGCTACTGAAAGCGGAATACTGAATCAGTCTTCGACATTAGGGAATTTATAGCTCTCTGTTCACCAGTTTTCCCCTGCTGTGAGTGAGGCCCCAATCCATCTGTCTTATTTTAACTAAGAGGCTTGCTTTCCTTGAATAAAGACTATCCTCCATCATTAACGTGCGATTTTTGCTCGGGCTGCGCGAGAGGAGACGGGTTGCGCAGGAGTCGTCCATTCCCAGCGCAGACACGGTGCTCCATTTAGATCAGCCGTTTTCAAGCAACTCATCAGAACACTAATTCCACCAGGGATCCTGCACCCTCGCTCGCAATTGATGACGGAGGGCTCGTAGTCCGCTAAACTCTGTCTGCGGTGGGCGGGAACTCCGCGGTTCAATTTTTCGACAGGTGCTACCCTGAACATAAACTGGTTCATAGAGATTGAATCAATGTTATAAATTTTGTATGCTCGCCCTAGAGTCTATGAAGTTACCATGAAAAGGGTGGGCCGACTTGAGAAGATCGCGTCGTAGATATTTTGATTTTAAGCATGGGTGATTTGCATGCATGGTTAGTGGGTTGCATGATGCAAGGAGGTGCAAAGAAAGCGATGGGAGCCAAAACAAGTATCAGAATGAAGCAGAAAGAGAACAGAAGTGCTAGATTTAGACGGCCAACGCCATGACTAAAATGACTCTACGGTTTACCTATCCTTTGTTATGAACTCGTAATCCACTGGGGATTACTGATTTTACGCTTAAATCGAGCCGAAACTTTGACAAGATCTCAGATCAAAGTAATAGCATTAGAGCTGAGAATTTACTGTTGACTCAACGAGTAAGTACGAGTAGAATACAACGAATATAGTCATACTGAAGAAACGGAACACATAAGAAGAGTGAGAAGAGTAACAGGTGTAATATGCGAAACCTAGCAAGGAGGACAGAATCCTCACACAGTATCAGCACGAACTTTTGAGCGTATACTTAGACTTGAATGTAACAAAACATTTTGCGCTTCGGAGCCCAAGGACTCGTAAAATAACTGGGGGGCTGGGGCTTAGCCTCAGGGAAGCTTCATTCCAAATATTTGAAGTAGTACAGAGATGGATGTTACTGTAGTACCGGCATTCTACATTCTACATCGAATTGGAATACTGTGACATCAACGAGATTGAAGTCATGGCCTCAAAGCGGTTCACACTGTTCACTTTTCTCAAGACTTAGACGCAGTGCGCAAATCAGTTGCTTTTTCCACTGTACTAGGAATAGTACTTGATCTCAGTTTCAACGACACATTCTCAGATGGAGCTTCAGTGGTACTAGTAAAATTTTAGAGCAATTTTGACTGCGTGCATTATTGAAAGAGCTACTGCAAATTATCAGGCTATCGGAGTGATCTATCCCTTACGATAGTTATGAAGCTCAAAAGTGTTTCCATCTCGAGTCGCATTGAACGCCACCAGGGTGAGTGCGGGTTTTGTGCTAAGAATTTTGGATCGGATAAAACAAGCTGCTCTCCTATATTACGCACCATACGCACCAAAAAACGCATAATTCTACCTACCGGTTCAATACTACTACTATCTAGCAACCAGGTCTAGTTTTCAGACAGGCAAACAAAAACAGGCATTTGCTTCGTATTTACTACTAGTTCGTACTACGGTCACTTCTATGTGTTATGTAACAAGACACAGTGTATTTTTATTGGAGAAATCAATTCATTTAATTGAACCAGTTTATGTTCAGGGTGGCACCTTTCGAAAAATTGAACCGCGGAGTTCCCGCCCACCGCACTCTGTCTTTCGGTTGTTTATTTCGTCTGTACAATGAATGTAAGATGAGAAACCCATGTGGAGTCTTAAACTTATTTTCAATGGCGTGCTCACCGTAAAGCGAGCAAGCGTCTTTTGCGAACGGCCGGGCGGGCGCTAGTCAAGCCGGCTTGCTGGCATTTCTCCCGGGCCGTTAGGCTAGGCGCTGCTCTTCTCTCTACTGAGATACTACTCGCGACACTCGCGTCGGTAGTCCTCCGACTTTCGTCATCCAAACCCGACTGTATTTCGGTAGCACAACTATTGTGGTGCTTATAGCGCAATTTCCCTTATTGTATTCAAAAGCCTATAACGCAATGCCAGTCCGATATGAGGTCAAAGGTCATTTGATTCGCGGTTATAAGTTCTACGAATGGCTTTCTCATGTAGCTCGTTGAGTCTACCCTTCTCTTCTTTATCATGCCCGTTCCACTACCTCAACTTGGATCGTACAACTATGTTCCCGAGACAAAGGTCAGCGTAATTCTGCAGGTCATGCATGCAATTGTTCTCGAACATGGTTTTTCCGCAGGAGAACCTAAATTGGGCCGATTTAGTCACTGTTGATCTCAGCCTGTACAAGACAGAAGAAGGGAAGAAACAGCTGGCGCAAACCCTAATAAAGGCCGTTCGCGAAGAAGGTTTCTTCTATGTGAAAAACTTTAACATCTCTCAAGAGCGAGTGGATCGGCAATTCTCGCTCGGAAAACAATTCTATGAGTTGCCTTTGGAAGAGAAAGAGAAATTTACCCCCGACGGCCTAGGTAGGATCTTTATCGTTATCCGTTGTGTCGATTCTTACATCTCTCGAAGATCAGGGAAAATTCAATGGATACGTCCCAGCTGGACGAAGGTTGTACGATCGTGCCTCGTTTTCCGTTTCCCTAGCCTCGTTAACGAGCCCATCTTAGCATCAACAATGAAGCTGGAATTCGAGACAGAACTGAGATGTACAACATCCCCAGTTAGTGCGACAAGACGCTCTCCATGTCCTATTAATCAACCCTTCAATACAGAATTTAATGGCGACTTTCTCCACGACCATCCCGAGGTAATCCAGAAAAACTTGCCCGAGATCGAGGAGTTTGCGAGAGTGAGACAATAATTTGTTTTCTGGGAACACGGAGCATGTATTTATCCTCACCGAGTCGCTTCATACGGAGGTTTTGGATCCACTGTTCGTGCTGTTGGCTATCGCACTCGAGCTCTCCGAGGACCATCTCACCAAGATACATCAATACCCACGCAAAAGCGAGGTTGGTCGAAAGTGCACCTACCTGAAATCATGCAGCTCACCTTCTTTGTGTAACAGGACCATCTCAGATACATGAAATATTCAAAGTTTACACCGGAAGAGAATGAAAAGTTGACGAATTGGTCCTCCGGCCATACTGGTAGGCTCTGTTGACGACAATCATCAATCTTCGACGTAATGAACGTCCATTATTCTTCTTTACAGACTTGGGCAGCTTCACGTTGCTGTTCCGCCAGCCTGTCGCTGCTCTTCAGATTCGGTACCATACCACGAACGAATGGAAATGGGTCAAGCCTCAAGACGCAACCTTGACGGTCAACGCATGTGATGCTCTTCAATTCCTGACGGCAGGATATGTCAAGAGCACTGTCCATCGGTAGATCTAGCTCGCATCCATTCAAAGCTCTTAGCTCAAAGTGTTGTTTTCAGTGTAACCGTTCCACCCCACGATCAACAGCATGTTGACCGCCTGGGTTTGCTCTATTTCTCTCGGTGGATGAAATCTAACTCCGATCAAGATGTTGTCTGACTGAAAGCCGCTTTACAGCCCGCACAACGACGAGGTTCTTTCGACAATCAAAGAGTCCCCGGTTCTCCAGCGTGAAGGGTACACTCAGAACGACTTTGAACGATCTGAGAACGCCGTTCCTACCATGGAAGGCAAGTTAATAAAGTCTCTCCTGATTGTATGACTGCTAACTTTCTTCTCAGAATGGACGTTTGCGAAACAGAAGTGGCAGCGAACCAAAGGCTACGTCGATGATCCTAAATATCGAAATGCGACCATTCTTCCGGGTTTTGCTGAGAAAACTTACGCTTGAAGAACGTTATGTTCAATATAACTGCAATAGTGTGTACAATACAAATGTGGAATGCCAAGTTTACATATATAAATCGTAGCCATGATGCGGGTACCGCATTCTGTTTAGCAGCGTGACTGTTCTTCAGGATAGTTTGCGCACGAATTCGGTGGTGGAGGAAGTCTGGTATTCGATGCGGCAATCAGCTTTTGCCTATAGTGCCCAGCTCGGCTCTGAATGTTCTCGAAGCTTTGGAGTTTATGGCGCAGGCCGCTCTATGAAAGGATCATTAATTAAATGGGATGATGAGCGTCCGATGCTCACCTTTTCGTATGCTAAGTCGCATAGTTCGCATTGCCCAGGATATAACCATTTCTCAACAGTAGCAACAGCTCGCACGATACCTACACCACAGGTCTTCAGAGGAATCAGTCAGTTTGAGAAAGAGCTCGGAGGGGCGTAAGAAGGGCTTACAGGACAGCGAACTGGAGGTGGTACCAAATACATAGGGGAGGACGCGTTCATGTCTGAGGTAGCAGAGGAGGACGAGGAAATGGAAGACGAGGAAGAGAGACTCGAGGATTTGACCGGCGTTCGTCTTCCTTGAGCTAGTACTAGACCCCTAGGATATGGGTCATCAAATCGACCAAGATATACTGTTCTTGTTGTGTTCGGGCTGGGAACCGAGCCATTTCGTGAAGAATACATCGTAGATTGGTTCTGAAGGTTGTGGAATTCGACTAGAAGGGGAGACGAATGACTGTGAGGCTGGAGAAGCTGCGGGCGTTGCACAAATTCAAAGGAACCGAGGGGTCATAAGCATTTAGAGCGCCGGTTTTAATAGCCTGGAGAGCAGTGGCCAAGGATCAAAAGAATAGTCATGCCTTTTTTGGGACAATAAAGCGGAATCAGATTGCCAAAGCCGCATGTTCCAAATATGGGTCGAAAAGCTCAAAACTGAATTGGATTTTGCTCTAAAAGCTGTTGAGATGTGGCTACACCTTGAGAAAAAGCCACGTCAAGGTTGATGCAGCTACGATTATGTTAGCTACGATTATGTTTCAGAATCTCAAAGATATGAGGTCTAAGCGCAAGCTTCCATAGATGATGCACGCTGGCAACAATCAACCGTAATGTTGGCCAGAATACGGTAAAATTGCTCACAAAAAATCCTCAGAAGCGGTTTTCTTATTGTTCCAGAATCTTTTTTTTGTGAAGGGAATCCCGCGAAAATCCAGCGAGATAACATTGTTTCCTGTGTGCCGGAGCCCAGGCACAATTAGGGTACACGTACAGCTGCAAGCCAAGAGAAGGGATCACAGTCACGGTGGCTCCAAACCTCGAAGCTGTGATATGCGGCCGGCTATCGGAGTTTGGTCCTCCTAACAAAAAGGTAGCGTATGCTCGGCAATTAAAGTTTAGATTTTGGTGGACCGTGACGAAACGCAATGCATGCTGTCTACGGAGGCGGCCGTGACGCCGACAATAGGAGCCCCTGTTCTGAACAAGGAAGGAAGATTCTATGGAATTCCCGGCTTCGCGACCAGAAATTTTTGGTTTCCGCCGATCTCCCCAGCGCTTACTCTACTTACAGTATGCCTCGAGCAACTTGCCGTTTGAGGTTCGGCAAGTGTTATTGCCGTGGGCATTGAACGCCGAACGGGCCGATTCGGAGCTCTGCCGAGAAGGTCTGGGTAATAAAAGCGAGCGCACTGTGCACGGTATTTCACGGGTAGACTCTTACTTGGCCTCGGTGATGAGACTGGTGAGCATGTCAAAATAATTAGTGCTGAAAGAGTTATGGAACTTACCCTGCGCTATGGAAGCTCGCTCGGGTAACAGACTTTGTTCCCACGCCATAGCTTTCAAACCGGTAACCATTACAGCATGCTTTTGATCTCCTTCCACCATCATCGTCCACCACATCTCCAAGACCTCTGAGCTCATCGCCCTTAACGATGACCAGAGACATCTCATTACTGTCATCGCCGAGGCCAACGGCGATCGCTCCCGCTCCAGGTCTGCACATTGCACATGTGTAGGTGTTGCGTTGTTCATTCTGTGGAGTCGTGCTCATTGCTCTTACAGGCAGCTTCGAGATCTAGTGATATGTCCAAGGGAGAGAGGTTTGGTCAACTATGTGACCAGAAATTCTGTCGTAGAGCAGGACCTACTGACACCAAGATCGGTGAGTATGCGTATACCCTGGTTTCCACAAAGTTCGACCTTTCTGAAACCCTTGCAGACACCGCGGACGCTGTTCGACCTCGCCTTCTCCCCAGCCAATCTCACATCCTTAGAAGTTCTTAATGGCGGAGCTACGCTGTTCGCTGCTGGCGGGCAGGATGCCGAACTACATTTATCTTTACATCACCATTCAACTCGACAACGACGCACTGGTGCCCTCGAGTGGAGATTCGAGGACCACTTACAAGCATCGATTAATAATTCCATTCTTTTGACTTCAATGGGTCTAGGCAAATCCAACGAAAGCAGTATCGAACCGAGGCTGGCTATCAGCAATAATGACTGTACCATCAAGTTTTTTGACATCCCAATGGCTGTAAGGGGAGGAGGGACACCTAAGATTCGTAATGCGGGAACCGTACGGCTTAACGTTGCCGTTAATCATTGTATGTCTTCGTCTGTCCCAACCGAAATATGTCACGCAAACTGACGAACTTTCTGTTGTATTGTACATAGCATCGCTGTCGCCGGATGGAACCTGTTTACTGTCCGTCGGAGACTCTTCGAAAGTCTTTCTCCATCGTATTTACGGAGGGGGCCAGCTGTCATTCTCGCCCGTATCTACTCTCACTGTTCCTCCGCCGGACCGGAGTTTATTGCCCTTCTTCTCTTCCACCCTCGCTGCCTCCTTCAGCACCGCTTTCTCTCGAGATGGAACCAAGTATGCAGTCGCTTCTCAGGAAGGCGTCGTCTGCGTCTGGGACGTTCGCAGCACCAAACCATTGAAAGTCTATCAAACTGACAAGTCGGATACTCCAAGCACATCCGGAAATGGCATGGCCAGCGGTTTTTTGTCAGATGATCCGTACGAATGGACGAGGGGATTGTCAAAGGCCCCTGGATGGAGTGCAAGGAACGTTAAGTTTGGAAGCGGCGGTGGGGATGGGTGTGGGAAGGAGATTATGACTTTTACAGAGGTGGGTTCTATCACTTTGTTCAGTGGTTCCTGACTTAGGTTCTCATGCTCCGTTTAGCATACGTCTTTGCTCCATGTGATTGATGCTCGGACTTTTGAGACGGAGGAGGTTATTCGTGTTCCTTCTGTCGCCAAACAGCGTCCATCGTCTACGACCACGACCACCCGTCCCCCTACTTCCCGCCGACGCAGCGCAACTGTCACAGAATCGTCGACGAGATTTTCAATAGCAGCAGCCTCACTGCGACCGTCTGCTCAGTCACCGGCTTCATCACAATCTCCCTTGATCCAGCGGCCGGTATCAAATGCGATGTCCCTGGCTGCTTCAATTGTCAATCCTAGTCATCGACTTTCGTCATCGCTACCTACATCTTCTTACTCGTATTCTCTTCCTCCTACCAGGAGCGATCATTATCAAACACCATACGTCGTTCTTGCATTGGAAGATACTTTCCGGATACCCTCCAGGTCAGCGCACAGGTCAGCGCAGGGAGAAGCGGCATTAGGGTCTGCTTCCGCTGCTGCATATGGTGCCTCCGGTGGGGCACGACGGATTCGGATTTCGAGAGAGGGGGATGTAGAGATGGATGACGAGGATGGTCTTGAACACGAGCCGGATCACGAACAGGACCTTGTTGTCATACCTCCACTCGGAGACAGGGAGGTCGAGGATGACGTGAGGGCGTTGTTAGGCGGCCACGGGTTGCGCTCGAGGCGGATGTTGGGAAATTCTCAACGCGACGAGACGGAGGTAGAGGATGAGGATGAGAGAATGCAGGTCGATGGAGAGGGAGCGGGAGGCGACTGGGATAACGATTGTGTCTCTTCGTCATCGCGTATTGGATCTAGAGCTCAGTCGCGAAGCTCCTCTCCGGCTCTGCACCAGAATCGGTGGAGGATACGGTCTCGGATGGAAGCGCCCGGGTTCGGTAGGCAAGAAGCCAATAACGAAGAGGATCAGGACGAGGCCAGCGAGGATGATGATCACCGTGGAGAGGATGAGGCTGCCGGTTCTGACGAATCGCAGACCAATACCTTGACGGACCTCGATATTGCCGGGACATGTTTTGATCCAAGCGGGGGATATATCTATGTTGCTACGACGACTCCTTCTGCCTCATTTTTCGATCTTGGTATGGGGATTGGAGTAGGCGTGTATGGAGATAGCGGAAGAAAGGGCGTTGGTGGGTTGGTTGAATGGAAGGTACGGGGGTCGGGGAAGAGGTGGTGGGTTGATTCCGTCGATTCGGAGAGGGGGGGTGTTTGGTGCTAGTATCGAACTATTGGTGCAGATGCCGGCCGCTTGCATTGGTTCACAGTGTGGGGCAAAACACGTCCGCTTTGCTTCGCTAACGGTTGTTAAGCGTGAAGCGCTTGTGTTGTTGCTTTTCTTCTCCCTTTATTGCCTTCCATAGGCTTGCAATCTTCGGTTTTTTATCATCGTATATAGGCGGCTCTCCGTCTTCTCGCATCCTCTGCCTCCTTCGCTGTTGTCGCTGCTTGTGTAATCCTCAATGCTGTATTACTTATCATTCTCTCTCTCTCTCTCTCTCTCTCTCTCTCTGCCTCTCTGTCTCGTTTCTATCTGGTCTACACTTTCTTCTACCCTTCAGCATCATTTTGGGACATTATTCACCTTTCGAAAAACGAGTCACATTTATACAAACACAATTCCCTCACTGCATCCAGGTTGCAGCACCTTTCAAGTAAATATCCTGTACTTTTGTATCTCTGTATCAGGCTGTACATGTAAGTATTGAATTCGCTGAGTAGATCTCGGAGCTCCTGGACAAGCGCCCATGACCGCGACTTGTCTCCCTTATACTTCCATCTCCAGCTAGCCAACCAATGTCTTTTGTGCGCGTGGCTCCTCGGGCATTAGCTGCTCGGGCTCTATTCGCAAGTCATTCACGAGTGATAAGCACAACGCGGCCGCCGCCAGCTTATCCCGGTCACATTCCTTTGAATTCCTTTGAGAACGCGTTTTTAGCCGTTGGGTCGGCAGTGATGTCTTTGCTGGATCCTTATAGAGCAGGTGCGCATTGTGCAGACGTTGATGTCATGGGGCTTTTAAAGTAGTAAAATAAAACTCTAAAATTTTTTCTTAGATTTAATTGCTGCCCTCGGAGAAACCACTGCTGGACCTGCTCTGCCGCGTCTGAGGGACATCATGCTTGCAAGTCCTGAAGGCCGAAAAATACTGAAGGAAAGACCGAGAATCAATACTACGACGGTTGATATGAATGCGCTCGCTCAAATGCCAGAGGGAACTTGGGGAAAAACCTACAAAAACTGGCTGGACCGAACGGGTGTAACCCCAGATTCTCGAGAACCTGTGAGCATGATCTCCCGTTTTCAAAAGATAAAGAAAAGAAACCGAAATGCGAAGAAAATCCTTCTTCTGTTCACAAGGTGCACTATGTCGAAGATCCAGAACTAGCCTATGTGATGCAACGCTATCGGGAGTGTCACGATTTTTATCACTGCATCTGCAACTTTTCCGTCAACGTCGAATCAGAACTGGCCATCAAGTACTTTGAATTCGCCAATCTCGGGCTTCCCCTCGCTGCTATATCAGCTATTGGCGGTCCCCTCCGCCTGAGTCCGAAGAAGCGAGACATTCTGTTCAGGGACTACGTGCCGTGGGCGCTGAGGTTTGGAAGCACGGCTCAGTGTCTACTTACTGTGTACTGGGAGAGACGATGGGATCAAAATGTGGAGGAGCTGAGGAAGGAGCTTGGAATTCGCGACTCGCCTGCCGTATGGCCCAAGAAGTCGCTACAAGCTTCTGCGGCAGCTACAGATAATTCTTAATGTTTGATCATGTTCTCCAATGAATCCAACTCATTTGCATTAATCTATTTTTCACAGTTCACATAAGCCTCGTGTTTTCGTGAACGATGTGATGTCGAGACAAACGTGTCAGAGTCTGCGTCAGCCATTCGATGAAAGGCGATAAAGATGAAGTAGATAGAAGAAGAAGAATTCTGTAGGTGCATTTTTTCTCATACTCGAACGGTATCTTCGGTCTTTAAATTCCCTCTTCCTATCGTCCCTGACTGTTTTCCCCTTAATTCCTTGGATGCCCATGATCTCCTCGTAGTCCGGCGACGGATATATGAAGGAGAAGCAAAAAGAACTTTCCACGTATGTTTTGATAGCCTCTATATGGACATGAACATTCAACATTTGAATCTAGTCCTACCCTGGATCAAGGTTTTTAGAATAATTGACAGGATCGTCACGAGCACTGAGTATGGATGTACAAAATGAAATGAACTTTTTCTTTTCTTTCTCCAAACCTAAAATCTAAATCTGAATTCAGCTTTCTTTTCTTTGGTCTGAAAAAAAAAGCGAGCTGGAAAAAGAATTCCAGCTCTTTTTTTTTGTGCTCACCTGGTTCGACGACATGTGCATTTTGCGGATCAGCTTGAGCGAATCCAACCTGAAGATACTTCTCTATCTGCGTTTTTCCCAGACTTTCTGGTAGCCCAACGAACGAGTCTGGCAGGTACGGCTCTTGAGCGACCTCTCTGTGCCCATTCCATGTCCTCCTCCTCCTCTTCTTCATCCTGCATCTCATCCTCCTTCTCCTCAAGCAAGATTTGCGGAGGTGATCGGGAAGTTGTGAATGTGATTGTGGCGTTAGTATGTATCCCGCCCTCGTCATCGTCTTCTTCAATCACCGGCCAGAAACGCGAGGGGTCATGTACGTGTATCACACTCGAAGTTGAACCGTAGGGAAGGGCAATGATATCCGGAGAACACGAGGACGATTCCTCGTCGTCGCTCCCGTAGCTGTTGACACTGCCAGATGATGGGGAAGAGGGTAGCTGATCCTCCCCCTGTTCTGCCTGTTGCTGTTGCTGCTCCTGTTTGCCGTAGAGGTCGTACAGCATTTCGTCTTCCTCGTAGATTGGGTTCAGGTGTTCGATTGTAGAACTGGTGTGTTTATGTCTAGAAATGAAGGAAAAAGAGCGACGAGGCGATGAGTATATAGTAATGTGCGAAAAGTTGGGGTGGAGGTGATTTCGTGTATGTTTTAGGGAGGAGCAGGACGCACATACCTTGAATGAGTATTTTGAGTAGAAGTCGAGTGGCGCTTTTCCGAATTGTCAAAATAGAAAGAGCTGAGGAGTTCCTCGATTTCAGCGTCGTCGTCCTCCACTGACTCATTGGGTGTAGGCAGAACCAGCTCCAGCTCGACGTCGGAGGTGCTGCTAGTGGTAGTAGGTGGTTGTTCCATTTTCTTTACGATAGACGTAAGGTCGTGGTTATGCTAGTGGCTGCTCGAAAGCCGTAGAGGTGACGGAATGCGGGGATTACAAACTGTGGCGTAAGGAGGTACGGTGGCGAGGTAGATTGGGTGGGACACTTGAACAGAGGCTACAGCTGAACAAGCCCCACTAGACTCGAAAAAGACGTTACTCGGCAGGTACGAGAGGTCCTGATTCGATCGAGACTGCTATGGTACTGCCTTTATATTACATTCGGTGAAAGATATTCAGCTTGAATAAATATAGTATGTGCATATGTAAATCAGGGCGTCTTTACTTTGGGGGGGGGGGGGGGGGGGGGGGGATGCGTGGCAATTTCTCCCGGGACTTTAAATAACTCGAATTGATCTATCCATCTAGCTCATGGACGGGTGACTGTGATGATTGCTGAAAAGATGGAACGATGGAAGATGTGATGGAAAGAAAAACGACGATGAAGCACAGCACGAGAATCCACCAAACTTCTTTGTTGACGCGCGCGCTCATGCTCCAGCTTATACAGTTTTTTCCCGGAGGCTTTCAAAAAAGACCAACTTATTGACAAATTGTTGAAATCATGCTCAACTTTCAAGTTACTAGTAAAATCTTGTGATAATCGACTCTAGTTATTCGGTCAGGACCATGACTAGGGATGGCCGCTAGTGGCATGATCAATATCAATTGACAGTCACGGTCATTTGTATAGATGATCATGGACGAGAACTGTTTGTTCAGCAACAGCTTTCTTCCTTTAGCTGCCGGTGCATCATAGAGCACTGGTGAGTAGTGTGATAAAACAGTATAGGACACAGATGTTCCTTCTCACTGTGGTACGGAGAGAGGAGGGCGCGTATTCATCGCCAGGTACTTACCCTAACAGCGTAAGCCTTATTTAATGTCAGTCATTAATGAAATCAGCATCTGTACTAGGAAGTTTAATATCGGAAGAATTACCCACCTCTATGTATTTGTGGATGCGGATAACGATCAGTGAATCGCTAAACATAAACCAAAAGCGGTATGCACTTTGTGAGATCTGAGGAGAGAGTTAGGTTATCATGATGGGGAGATATATGGCCCAGGTTGCGGAGCTCTGGCAGACCGATGACCGATGACCGACCCTAGGAAGGAAGGGAAGTTTGGAAGTTGGGATACTGGGCTTGGGAAGAATAAAATGTAGTAAGAAAGGCGCAATTTGGCGGACTTTAAGACCTTGCGTGAACGTAGGAGTAACCACGTACAGGGCGCAGTTGAGTGAGCCTTTGAGTTTAAAGGACGGTCAGCAGCAGGGCGAGAAAACGTTGGACAGTCTGAACTGGAAGCATGAAGGCTTATAAGTTGTATAACTCATTCCCGAAAACAGTGAAAATACCTCACTATCATATTTTAAAGCCACAATCGCTAGTCCGACCATTGCTCGAGGATCAAAGGAGTCATCGACTAGCACTGGTATCATTGAGCTCTAAATAGGACGGACCGAGAAAAAAAGAAGCCTGTGGACAAATGAAGGCTGAAGCAGCTGTAGGACTTGATATAGGATACTGTACCCGAGTCTTAAGCTTGCTACTCTGCGATTGAGGAATAATTCCGCACCCAGGTAGGTCACGGAGCACAGCTGTCGCCGACAGTAACCGCCCATGAAGCAACAGTCGCCCATAAAACAAACGTGCGAACCTTGCAGAAGGCGATCGAATGAGTAGCTTCGTGCCAGGTGGCTGATCAGAGCATTTGAGAATTGAGTTAACCTTGGTAAAGTCCTCGGGATTGCTGTAACGACAGCGCTACTTCTGTGCCCACATTCATAAAAATTAATGTGACAGGACTTTGAATGCGCGCTGCAGCACGGCAGGCGTCTCTTTTGAGAACTTGCAAGTAGCAAGCTTCCTCAAAGTTATACAGCAATTAGAAGGTCCTGTAGAGGGCGTCCAAGCGAAAATGTAGATGAGATACCTCTCAAAATCAGGTACCCTCCGAACGAAATGGTAGACGTGGAATGGAATACATTTGGTCACGTGAGAATATTACATATATTAGTATGGACCTTTCTTGCCGTTCACCAGCAGCTTCCCTGCTGTCTTCCTCGTTCCCGACGCACTGGAAGTCTGGGCTCAACGATGAGATCGATTTCGATTTCTGGCGCTCCTTGAATGACGGATGGTTTTAACGCAGCAGAATCTACGGTCGGCTCTGAACAATAAATGTAACGAGGAAGACTATTGTTTGGAATTTTGGTCAAAGCTGGGAATTCTTTTCGATTGTCCGTCCAATGTGGCCCACCGCTTCATTGTATTCATCAATGCCATCAACGCAGGGTGGACTGGGCAATTTTCTATAAATTGTCTGTTCGCATTGCCGCCTCTTCTCGACCTGGAGTCTTTTCCTTTTCCCTTCATCTCATCCAGCCGTTGCGCTTCCACTTTCATATTTCCTCTTTAATGTCTCTTCACCCTTCTCCGGCACTCGTAGCTGAGGATATCCTCATGGGAGCCGATCTCGCACGCGAGCAGAAACGCCATGGAACGTTATTTCCCTCAAAACTCGATTTAACGTCTCTCTTTCGGCGACAAGCCCAAGAGGAGGAAGATGACTATAGCACGTGGGAGTTCCATGCTCCAGCTCACCCTCTCCCCTCAAGACCGCGACTCACTGCCGACGCTCTCATCTCTCCTGCACAAAAAATGGTCAGAAACTTTCGGATTTCAGAATCCATGTCAGCTGCGCAGAGAATTGCGTACCAGTACCGCGCGGGTTTAAAAATTGCCTTTGACGATCGCTCGATGGCATCTAGCTCCCGCAGCTCGCCTACGGTTGGATGTTTGACTCTGGTGGAATCGGAGGGGAGATCTGTGTGGGATATCTGCAGCGAAGATGTGAAGGCTAAAGTCGATGATACTCAGCCGTGGTTGAGTCCAGTTGATGAGCCGCGACTACGACACAGCGAGTCTCGCGCGGGCGCACTCGCAGAAGCCGTGAGTCGCATCCTTTCTTGTTTGCTACGTTCACCTAATCACTCATTACGCAGGAAAAGGAAGCCCTTCGGGAAATCAAACTCGGGCAGATCGGAGTCGTCTGCCCTCGAAAAGACTGCCGCGAAACACTTTCCGACGTCCGTGCTCTCGCGTGCCACCTCTCTCTTCATGACATTGAAAAGTCCAAGTGCGTGGCTTCTGTCCAAAGTCCAGCTCCAAGTGTTGATCGCCTTGATTGCGGTAACAGGCCTTATTTTTGCCCTGCCTGTGACACAGGTTTCGACAAACGCCATGCACTTAACGCCCATACATGCCCCGCACGGTCGCGGTCCGCTCCTTCAAGTCCTCTTTTTGGTATCTCGTGTTTCCTACCCTCTTCGCTCACTTTCGAGACTCATTTCCCCCTGCTTTACAGCTTCCTTTCATCATGTGCTTTCCAGAATCAAGACCCGCGATTGAACGACGTTTGCATGTCTGTTTTTATAATCATTATTTCATATTGCATGCCTCTCATCACTATTTTTAATCACTGTCTTCCACTGCATGATACCTCCTTTGTTTTAGTGCTGTCTTATAATTAATCACCCATCTTTTTTTCCCCAACTATTTCTAATGATACCTACATTCAGACATCACTATTCTACGCCTTATATCCTCCATGTTCCTTACTATACCCACTTTTAATGCCACCCCGACATCCTCTTTCAACTTATCCGGATCTCGAGATCTCTTCATTCTGACTCGAGAGTATCGTCGAATTTTTCCTTTGTCATTGACTCGTCACGGCACTCCCTGCTACAGAAATAGTCCGTCTCGCTCTGCGGAAGTTGGAGACAGAAGATACATGGGGAAGCTAGTCCCGAATCAACCGCTTCCCTGATGAATCGAAGCAACGATCCGCGCTTCAGCTGAAATACATCGCGAAACATCTAGGGACGGAAACTCACTGGCGATGTCGCATCGAGCAGTAAGCACTTTGCTTCTGTCCCACTTCGTCGAAATATACGGGCTGATTGCACCCAGGAATAAGACATTCTCCAAGCTCCTGGTCCGCGTCGGCTTCCGGTCCTAGTGACTGAGTCTGGACGTGGAGGTTAAGCCCTGGCGCCGCAGCCTTTCGGGGCACGCTCCTTGAGCTTGAATTCGCAGTACTCCCTGCACCGGTAGCGGAGGATACTGGTATCACTGCAGGCAGAAACGACTGAAGTTGTTGCATTACGAGACCTAGCGAAAGAAGTCAACAACCCCTTTCTTTTTCAGTTTCCCTCAAGTCCATGCTTACTGGCAATCTGTGTAGGATCAACCGACTTGGTATTCCCTATAGTGTTCAGGGCTGGTATATTCGCATTTCCAGCGAGCGCCGCGACTGCGGCCTGAGCAGCTTGCGCCACCAGAGCGTTCAGGGCTGGTGTTTTGGGATTGTTGGGATTTGATTTCTGATTGGAGTTGGTCGTAGCTGGTCCGGTCGAATTCTGACCTCCCGCTGATTTAGAGGATGCCTGGCTCCCTGTACCGACTCCTCCTCCGCTGCCGCCCGTCCCGGATTTGGCGCTCTGAGCACAATTCTTTCCGCAGAAATCGTGTCCAGGGTGTTTCGGTGCCTTCTTGCAATACTAATTTCCGTTTTTAAAAAAAAAATTTAGTTGGTTCGCATGTTCCGAGGGTGCTCGAGAAAAGGCTTACATCGCACAGGTTACCGTTTGACGGACCTGTCCTAGGTTTCGTCGTGTTACTAGCCGTCGGCTTTCCGTTTGGGTTGGGATTCAGGTTGAAGTTGAGTCCTAAAGCGTTGGCGGAGCCGCTAGTACCTCCTCCTTTGGATGATGGTATCTGGGCGGCACATGTTTTCGAACAGTAGTTGAATTGTCCGTACTTGGGTTTGTTATGGCAATACTGCAGAATCATCCATGATCAAAATATGAGGTCAAGGACGTCATTTCTTCTTCTTTTGGTTTACTCACATCGCATAGGTTTTGCGAGGCTAGAGACGGAGCACTGGTTTGCATCATCTATCACTTGGCTTTCCTGTTGCTGGGGCTAAAATTCTGGTGTGTGCGAGGTGTGTGCGAAAGGTGGATTCCTAAAGGATTCCAAAGAAAAGCTTATATTCATACCTGTGTACTAGGTGGGCCTCCAACGAGGTCGTGTTAGACATACAGGGATGGTACACGCTGCAAAAGGCTGGTAAACGAACGGCTCGGACCACATTTCATTTTGAACGCGATCGCCTCCAGGTGTTCTCGAGGCAATTGAATAGTCTCAGTCGTTATTCCTTTCGGGACATCTTCGAGTGTGCAGGTCCTGTTGGTAGCTTTCTGTAAACGTGCAGTTGTTGGGATTTCGGGTCTGCTGGGAATAAATGCGAGTAGCGACACCCAGCCTACCCGAATCCACACTCAAGATCAGATGGAAGGGAATCAACCAATGACGCGTGCAGGCAAATGAATGGCACGGATAGGATTCAAGTGAGCCGCATATCGGACCCACTTGAAAGATGTATGTGAATAGGATAAATTCTACCGCATATTGTATATGATAAGAACGTCTAGGTTGTAAATGACTAAAAGGGAGAAAATTCAGGCTGCGCATGGTCCTTGGCAATCACCGGGATACACGAAAAAGAAATACATAGAAGCGCTGGACCCAAGCTAGACCACTACCTAGTGGACATTATCGAGACCACGAACTGCCTCGACACACGTTTGAGAGTCTCGCAGATATATTGGCGCACGATCCAAAACATCGCTATCATACAGCCCGCCAACACGGCTCTAAAAAGGCGTGGATAGGACACAACAGCAGTCAGTGGTTATCCACAGAGCGAGACCGGCCTGAATAAGCTCGAAAAATTCTGATTACTCACACTTCCAGGACCGAAAGCCCTTGTTAAAAGAGAGTCAGTAAATGTCCCGAAGAGAAGCACATGGAACGGCAGGGGCGAACCAAACAAAGCACGGGATTGTCCGCAATATGAGAAGGAGGCGCAGCTTCCCGTCAGGTAGTGGGACGGCAATTCGCAAGCCAGTAGAGTAACGCCTGCAATCCATAAACTCAAGGTCAAAAGCAGCCAGATCGTCTGAGAACCGATCGAGGCGATCGGGTGTGTAGACCATTTTGGATGGATGAATAGAATTGTAAACGTTCCAGCGGTGAGCATGGTCCAGCACGAGGATGTTCTGATGCAAAAATACGAACGAGGCTACTAGGAGAGATATGGGGGGAGGAGCGTACAATATTAGCAAGAGTCCAGTCTTGTTTGATTCGAAAGGCTGTATTCTCTGGTTTGTGGACATGACGAGAAGCCAAATAGAGCAAGCTGCCTGACAATTGTACTCTAAGTGGCGGCAGGAGACGAATTAAAGGAGATTGATTTACTCACATTTGCAAGACTATCTAAAACCAAGAGACCGTATATGACTTAAAAGTTGAGAAAGCTCGTCAGTGAAGAGCCCATAAAGGAATAAGACCCATTACATGGAGCATATCGCTGTATAGATCGACTCAAATCCCTCTTCGAATTTCGAGGATGAAAGCGAGAGTAGTTTAGTACCCATAGTGCGGCGGAAAAGTACAGGATTCCAAGGATCGCCGCTGAGAAGGAGATCGCAGTGGCTAGGTTTCGTGAAAGATTTTGGGCAGTCGAGCTTGAGAGGGAGGTACTTGCACGTTCCATTATTGCGAAGTAGCAGTATTTGAGTGAAAGATGAGTCTACTTCCCCGCTGTGGAGAGTATTCCTCACTTAAATCGAAAAACAGGCGATACCAGCATGGCTCCTTCGCCGTGACTAGACTCGGAATGATCGGTCAATGGAAGATTCAATTTCGGACAATGCTAGACCTTCTGGGACTCATTTCACGCGATTTTGACTAGATTTTAGCTTTGCTCGGCGGAGGTGTTACAATTACTCCGGCCCGTCTTGAACTGTGAACTTTTGTTTTCGGCATTGGCAACAGCGCTTTAAAGCCGCCGTCCCGACTCAATCTAGCCGAGGGACCGCCGGTCAAGCAGGATGAGAGTATCGAAAAGAACCAATTGCAAGCTCTGGTACCCAGGTCCATGCCCCATGCGACTTGCAGACCATATCCAAAATTGTCAATCAGTATGCTAGTACCTAACGAGATTACTTGTACTTGATGCGATGAAGTCGCTACTACAAAAAGCATTCACCATTCTCAAACTGCTGTTTCTTAGCTTGCTTGATAGCGTAACATTTTCCGATGCCGCTGAGCTTGCAATAGTAATACTTCCCCGAACAGTTGTGTGCCGACTTCAGACCTCTTGATCGCGATGGGATGCAGCTTCAAGTCGTTCCGTCAGTACTACTCCGGGCGCTGAAAGAAAACGAGTGAACGAAAAACTTACTCTCCTACCCCAGAGCCCGTCAATTTTCCGCCATTGTTGCAGCTTGTAATGAGTACAGTGTCTGCACTATCACCGAACTCGGCTGCCGCTTTTACGACACCATCCTTTTTCACCAGAAAAAGCAACGTGGTTAGTGTAGTCGAATAGAGAATCGAGATGGTACAAAATTGTGATACTTACATTATCAGTATCAACTCGATGTTGAACCTCATCGGAGTCATGGTCTTTCAAGATAGCAGAAGACTCGGAAGCACAGGAGTGCACAACGAGTAGTACCGCGAGGAAAGCGAGCGAGAGCAGTTTCATGGTTTAGGATGGACGTAGCTTTTTGTGGTTGTAGGATTCAAATTTTCTGCGCCCTTTTATCGGGCCAGTATTAGTATTTAAAGTCACCGCCAAAAGCCACGTTACGCCGAGTGACTGCGAAGTGAGTGCTTCGCGATCCCTTCTTCTGCATGAAAATTTAACTCGCCAGCAAGACCCTCGGAAGATGAAAGGCTCCCTACTTATTACATTCAACACCTTCTCGTTAGTAATAGCCGTCTACAATGTTTACTCTTCATCTATCTCTACCAGCACAATTGGATTCAAGTTCGATGTACCAGAAGAAAAACTCATTAGTACGAGTCCAAGTGCCGTTATGTGGACCGCATGGATTGCGGCTTCTGGAGGGCCTTTATCGGGAGATTAAGGATGGAGTTGCGTTTGAGAAGCCCTGATCATTCGAGGTTCAGATAGCTCAATAAGCTAGAACATCAATTGTTTAATTTGCGTAGCCTGCAACACCGGGGAAGAAAAAGTCGATGTCACTTGATCACTTCGACAAGTCATCGAAGCCCAGGATACTAGGATAGGATAGGTACATCTATGAAGCTGGACTTGGGGGAAGGGCGCACCCAGCATTTGCATCGTGGAATCATCACTGGATCCGAGATCATAAGGCCAACTTTGTGTAACGTGTAGTCCGTAAAAATACGTAACCAGCGATATAAAAGAAGGCAGCATAGTAAACGGCCAGTGCACGATTCAAGCCCCACAGAAAAAAATTGTTTGGTGCGCAAGTTCTTTTTTTTTCCGTCCTTCTTAACAGTCTCCTCGTTAGATTGCTTGCGCTAATCGCTCTTTAGCCTGACCTAAAGCATGTCACAACTCAACTCTGCTGTAAAGCCGTGGCCGTTTTCAGTTGCACGCTCGACAGGAAGCGAGAATCGAGACCTTCTCCATGCGCTTCTGTGCTCATCCGTGATTGATGAAATTTCCAACGTTGATGACTACGACGCCGTCCGAAGCTATGCTATCCACCAGGGAAAAGTTGATGCATCTGGGAAGATAGCCATTGGGCTGATATTCTGGGTGTATCCGACTACGTTATGTGGTCCGTATCACGAGAACGAACGTCATGAGATGGAGAGGCATGGTGTGTTACTCACTGTCGAGCCTGGCACATCTGTTGAGGAAGTAGTGAGGAGAGCGAAGGATGTACAATATCACGATATCGTGCATGAACATATTAGTAGTGCTTGATGTACACATCATGTTGTACACATCATGTTTCTTCTAGGATGGATATTGAAGACTGCGAGGCTGTCAGTTGATGGTTTGAAAACGTGTAACATGTAGCAATTGTGAGTTACTTAACAGGCTCCGAGCTCAAAACGCTTGAGCTTGTTGTCTGCGTCATACTATCACAAATGAGTTTCTTCGGAGACTAAGAATGGAGTCACGTGATCGCGCCAGCCACTCGACGCGTTGCGCGTTTAACAGTATCCTTGTCCCAATTCAGTCATTATTTTATTTAGTATGCCTTTTATCGGCTGATTCAGAGAGCAGCAGTCCCGTTGGCACAGGATCTGTTCTTGAGGAATCTCAGGTAACTGGCGTCACGGCTCAGCGACTGTAATACATATTAGATCCGAGGACTTGTTGTACTATACCCCTGCAGAATTGTGCACTCTCAGTTTCCATAATTCATTGAACTGAGGCATCGCCCAAAAAACTAACTCAAAACTAATCTGAATTCGGAACTACAAAGCACATAAAATTCAACAGCTTGTTACTGCTACGAACACAGGGACGGTGTAAACATCAGTTGTCACTGCCTGGTTGGGGCACCGGCTCAAGGAACCAGACGCTGCCAGCTTCACTTTCGTCGCCAGTAACGGCAATCTATCATACATGATCAGCCTCATTTCGTAGAATTGCGTGTGGTATGTTGGTACTCACCTCGTGGGTATCGCCCTTCTCGAAGCAAAAGCGCTCCACAGGGAGTTGACCAGGTGGAATTCGGATGCTAGTAGGAATAAGTTTCGGTCACTTGGATTCTGATGATAACATTTGAGCAGGACCTACATAAAACCACCACTCCAATGATTATGCGGTTTGAACCACAATGACACGGGAGTTTTAGCCCATCTGAGGGTTAGATTATCCCGCCCTAAAAATGCAACAATTTTAAAAATTGGAAAGGCTGGTTCACAGTAAGTCTACTCACGCCAGAAGTAGTCCCGAGATAAAGATGAGTCATGGTGGACTCGAGGCCGACCTCGTTGCTTTGGTCGGTGGAGACGATAGGAACTATCCCGAAGGCCTGTTATTCCTGCTTAGTGGTGGGGGGACAAGTTTGTAGTTTGAGACACCTACAATCGCTGGGGGGATTCCGATTTCAGGTTTACTATACGTCTGGACGACATCCCCTGGCTTGTCCAAAGAGTGAGAGACAATATAATTGCCAGTCAACTGATTCTTGATCCAGTAAATTCCGGGAGTAATTTCAGGCGAGTTAGACATGGTACTGGAATTTGAAGTTGACGATGAGGGGATTGATTGTGTGGATGTATGTGTGTGTGGATGAGTTCCTAGGAGAACTTGGTTTCTGGTAGGACAAAAGTCAACGTCTTTTATACGATTCGGCCATATTCTGCTCTGTTCAACTCACGAGGACTTACAAATATTTTGCAAAGCCGTCTTTACGTGGAATAGTATGGGTCCCCTAAGCGGCATTGCATTTGGTACCTCTTTACTTACCTTGCAAACATCAGGTACGACATGTCCGATTGTAGGTCTCTGTAGGAGAGATGGTGGTTTGAGGGGGGGGCTTTAGATGTCACATAAGGTTCTTCCCTGCGGGAACGAGTTCTTCTCAGAACCTGTCGTCTTGTTCGAGCGATTTTTGAGGACGGAGGAGGTGCAGCTCCGGGGTAGACTAGGTACGATTAGCGGAGAAATGCTACCCTCGCTCAGGACTGCTAGCAAGTCGACCCGGACAGCTAAAGGGCACAAGTATGCAAGGGTCCGCGCTGGAATCCAGCCTCTCTACACACCTTTTTATTTTGATCTATTTAGTGGAGCGTTTGGGTAGTGGTGCTGTTGACTGTCACCATGCTCGAGTTCTCCATGCACTTACCTTCCAGCTTCGAGTTTGACAGGAGAAATGGTGGTTTGAGGGACATCTTAAGGGGCTTCAAATTCACACAAGGTTCTTTCCTGCGGGAACGAGTTCTTCTCAGAACCTGTCGTCTTGTTCGAGAGATTTTTGAGGACGGAGCAGCTGCAACTCCGGGTTTTGAAAGCGGAGGAGGTGTAGCTCCGGGGTAGGCTAGGTACAATTAGCGGAGAAATGCCACCCCCGCTCAGAACTGCTAGCAAGTCGACCTGGACAGCACAGCTAAAGAGCACAAGTATGAGGGCCCGCGCTAGAATCCAGCCTCTCTACGCACCTCTTTACCTTTCTTTTTGGTTTTCCTTTTTTTTTCTAATGGAGCGTTTGGTACTGCTGACTGTCACGTCCGATACACAGACGATTTCCATAAGCAAACCCGTGATGGCAACGGTGCATCAGACATTGGCAAGAGCAATTCTAAATCCACTCGCCACGCCTTGCTGGTACGATACAAACCGTTTGAAGAGCGCCCCAGAACTCATATCATATGGTAAGCAAAATTCTTTGAAAAGGAAACTGACCTGAAAAACTGACCTCTAGTATCTGTGCTAGCACTAGTATGGACTCTCAGATCTCAATGCTCAAATTCAAGTAAAGAATGCTATGGAGATCCGGGTACAATTTCAACGCCAAATTTTGAGTCTCATCGGATAGGTGACTTCGGATCCCTAGTCCTGGATCCCAAGTCATGGTGTAGATACCGGTTCGAGTTCTCAAGACGACGTAGGCACCGGTAAACAAAGAGATGTCCTTGGCACGTGCCGTGACGCATCGCACCCGCGTTTTGTCATTGTGACTGTGATAATACAGCTTTTTGACTTCAGAAATGCCGCTCACTTTCGAGGACCAGAACCTCTCCGCTTGGATCGAAGTCGACGACACAGAACTCCCACTATACGATGTCCAAACAAATGATAAAGAAGTATCTGGCTGGATTCCATCTGAAGCAGGAAAGGTGCGCTGTCTGCGGTACAGGTTTCCATCATGTTATTCACGGCAGCAATCAGCATTTTGTCGTAAAATGGTCCAGAGAAAACCGGGCGGTCGAAATGTGCGGAGACGTGGATATGGATGGCAAAGCGTGCGGTGGAAAAGTCATGCGCAATGTCGATGGAACGCATTTTACGCACTCGGGTGTTAGAACTTCTCCGACAACCGAGAAACCGTTCCTATTCTCACCGTTGGAGCTAACGGGTGAGCTCGCCTCTCTCTCTTCTTGATACCTGCATTATTTCTAACTCATTTCGGACGCTGCAGACGATGAGGAGTACCTGAGTCAGAAGACTTCGGGACTAGGGGAAATCAAGTTGATGATTAGTCTCGCGACATTCGGCGCTTCAGTGGATAGTTTTGTCCAGCGGGACTTGGTTGAAAAGGTACACGAGAGATCGAAGAAGGCCATGGGCCACAAGGTAAGGTACGTAACCATGCTGAATTTGTATTCTTCATTGAACTGACCTCTATCAATCTAGCCTGGGTGAGCCAACGCAAGTGGCTCATGTCTTGCCTATCACGACCACTCGGAACGGCACCCTCGCGACGTTTATTTTCAGATATCGTCCAATCGGTGCGGAACCATTGATTTTATACTTCTGGCTGGGTGAAATATTCTATTCTCATGAAATCGACTTAGACATGCTTCGAGCAAACGGAATTGTCCCCCAAGCAGAGAGCAAGAAACGAGCTGCTGAACAAATAGGCGGAGAAGTTGTAGATCTTACTGGGGATCTCTCCGACGATGAAGATGAACGCCGAGTGAGATCTCTCAGAGTTCGTCGTTTTTCTAAAAAGCTCTGCTTTTACGATTAAACTTGCGTTACAGGAAGAGCTTGCAAAACTGGAACGGAAGCGTCGAAAAACTACTCACGTCAAGTCCGAGCCTGGGATCAAGCCGGAACCAGGATCGTCATCTGCACGTAGTAGTCGGACAGTTTCACTTGGTGTCATCGATTTGACATGACCTCAAGCTTGCCAACGCCCCACTTTAATCTCCTGCTGTCTGTGCTTCCTGGTTAGGCGTGGCGTTTACATGTCTTTCTTATCCTTCTATCTTTGTGGGTCCCTTCTAATTCTACCGTTAATAGATTTACCTCGAGTTCATTCGCTTATTCACTCATTTATTCCGTCTATTGTAACTCTATCCACCTGTCAAGCCCGCTTATGACCTAATATAATGCGGAATGATGGCATCATGTAACGCTAGTATACATAGCATTTTCGTTGTTTCTGTACAAACGAATAAATCTGCTAAAGAACTAGTATAGTTTGAATGGGCTCCCGTACCAAAGGACTTGGCTACCATAAGTGCCCTTCGGGGCGTTGGCTTCCCGCACCTCACACAACCAAATATAGGTAATCAGATCGTGGTGTTATTGAGATATAAGGAAAACAGATATATGGTACAGCACGGGAGGGTGTAAGGAGTGTAGCTATGAGTCCCCAATGATGGAAAGGACGGTATCAACCTGACGAATGACCTCCTCCTCCTCCTCCTCCTCCTCCTCCTCCTCCTCCCCCTCCTTTGCTTCCATTACGTCTTCTTTGGAAATACTAGCAAGGTCTACGTCTCGACGGCGCTCCAAAGGTGTTCCTACTGAGAAGTATCTCCCGTTCTTTGCCCAGTCAAAGCCCCGGAGTTTGGTGATGGATATGAGACGGCGGCGGTGTTGCTCGTTGGCTCGGCCATGCTCTAGTCGATACTTTCTGATCTGGAGTGCCAACGCAGGGTCTTCGGTCTCCAACCTCTGCTCGGCCGCCACCAGCTCATCCGTCTCTATCCGCATGAAGGTATAGAGTCTTCGGATTTCCTGGTGAACACGGTTGAGCTCCTCCTCAGCGCCAAGGGTCTTGAAGAACTGTGTTACCAGGGAGCGATTTGCAGGTTGAGCCCATGGCTTCTGCTGAACGTCCTCTCGAGCGTCGCGCAGGATGTCGAAGTCAGCTAAGAAGCTGCAATCAACAACCTCGTCCCAGGAGAGAGTGGGTCGGGGGGGGTACATGTTGACGGCGGCGGCGTTGTACTTGTCAAGCGCAGTTTGGATCCGCTTTGAACGTTTTTTGAGCGCGTTTGCCAGCTCCTTACGCATTTTATAGCCTATGTAGAGTGCCAATTAGGTAGTGAAGCCGATAGAAAAAGTATAACAAACCTGTGCCCGAAACATTAAGCCTTCCCATTTCGAAAATCCTGGTCACCAGCAGCCCCTCCAGGGTGTCCAACGCCCGTCGATATTTTGCAGATGCGGCTAGCTTGGCAGCACTTTTCCACTCCTCCGAACCCTCGCCCCACCGCTCGACCACGCCCATCTTGTGCTCCAATGCTTGAACGTCAGCTACAAGGTTCCGCTCGTTCTCCATCGTGTGCCTCCTGTTGCATTCCAGCACTGCCGTTCGATCCACCGCCCCAGCCTCATATGCAATCCACGCGGCCTGCACCTTCTTAAGCACGTCTTGACTCTGGGACAACGCCTGAAGCTTGGAAAGATACTCCATCTGGAGAGTTTCTTCAGGAGGCTTGCGGGTACGCGATTGAAGGTAGGCCGCTTCTTGTTTGAGCCATTGAAAGATAACCTTAGCGTCCGTTATGCCGGCCTTCTTTAGCTGGGATCCCAGGAGCGGGGCATTTTGGAGAATTTGAAGACAATCTTTGTAGTGAGAGAAAAGAAACCGGCTGATGTTGGGATAGGTTTCGAAGTTGTCGTTGTGGTAGGCGTATTCAGCAATTAGCTGTCTTTGATGGAATCGACTTGCATGGCGAGTGGCGGGGGCGAGAGCATTAGATTTGGAGAAATATTGCTCATTGGTTTCGCCGTCTTCGAGACCGGAGCCGTGGATATAGAGGAGTAAGAAGGCTAGTTGGCAAGTCCTTTCATGCGCATACCCATGCATAGTCCCTATCGCTGGGAGATAGCCCATATATTGAGCTAAAGGCGCCAGCGGGCTACGCAGGACGGTTTTCGAGTTTTTGCAATTGATATCGTAGGCACAGCAAAGCTTGCCCTTGGGTGGTTCAGACTCCCCAAGGCTTTCTCAGTGTGCACGCTCTGCAGAAAGAAAATGATGTAGAGTAGCTAGAGGGTATTTTGAACTGGAGATCAATCAATAACAAGCGGAGGGTGTTGAAGAAACGCAACTTACGCCTCCCCAGACTTTACCATGTCGCAGAAAGAAAGGGCGAACCCATGACGGCAGGTGAGAAGAAATACGCCATTTTCATCGAACCTAGCCCAGGACCTGCTTGTATGGGCCTCCGACATGTTCGACCACTTATCTTCGCAGCTCCCCGTCTCCCATACCCAGCTCCGGTAGTCGTTCCCCGAGACCCACGGCGTTATGTCCCCCCATTGGTCCTCCGCCCATCGATCCACCTCCTGGTGTGATATGAAGTAATCCACCCCGCCCTCTCGAGGATCGAACCGTTCCCGCACGCCTGAGTTGGCAAGCTCCTCCTTTGAGTCATCAGCAGGGTCCCAAAAACGTTCGACTCGCTTCAGAGAGTCGTTTCCATCCATGGAGACCATCATCCGAATCTCCAGAGGTTCATCCTCCTCTAGTCCCATCTGACAGCAAGGGCACGCATGTGTAAGCCAGTATCCACTAGTGTTGCGGCCTAGCGCTTCCAGGGCGTTCTTCCGTGAGAGGTTTTTGAGCTCGACATAGATGTCGAATGCAGCGCGTAGCTGCTGGATGAGATACGGTTTGAATTCGTGGCCAAGAATATCGCAAAGAGCTTTAACGAACCGTTGCATCGCGAGGCGCGGGCATCGACAGAACAGTTTATGGTATAGGTCAACCGTTCGGATGGTGAAGGCCGTGTTGTGTTGCAGAGGGGAGCAGGGGATGAAGCCGGCGCGAACGATGCTTGCGGATTGATAGAGATCCCCTGTGAGAGGGACTCGCCGGGTAGACTTGCCTGAAACGGTGGGTTAAAGAAATAAGGCTTCTTAATAAAAAACAGTACGCACCGAATATATCAACCACTTGAATGGTCAATGAAGGGGGGCCTTCCAAGCCTTCAGGGGCTTCAAACCCATGCTGTTGGTTGTAGACCCAATCCATATAGGCGGAAAGCATGGTTGGCATTTGAGGGGCCCAATGTTGATGGAGTTTTTCAACGCGGTTGCGACGCTTCCGCTCATCAACGCGACGTCTGGGGTTAGATAAGCACAAGGTGTAAAAACAGAAAGAAAAAAGCTTACTGCCGACGTACGCCCTCTAATAACCCCTCGTAAATCCCCTGGCACTCCTCCAAGTCCTCAACCGTTTCCTCCGCTTCCCCTTTCCCTTTGTCGTACTCAACATCCGCTGCCAGAGCCTCTTCAAGTCCGTGGCTTGAAGCAAAGGAGAGATCCTCATCACCCTCTTCTACCCCCAGTATCCGGATATCCCAATCGCCCGTGTCATCCATCTTTTTACGTATTTGCGATGAGGTTTGCAGTTTTGCGAGGCTTTGAAGTTTGAGGGGCCGATGTCGTGTAGCACGGGGGCCTTTGAGACCCTTGCTCCCGCGCATCACAACCCGCCGGGGGCCAGGGATGGCCTTTCCAGAGCGTTGCATTCCGTTTGATGGGTTTCGTTTACAGCAGCAAACGGGCTCTCAGTGTGCACGTGATCATCACGTGCACAATACATCCGGTCGCTTCACGCGGGGTCTTGGTTGGTTGATTTCAACCAACTCATGGGTCGCAGCACCAAGCGGTCGTTGGCCGAAGTTGACCTTGGTGCCATATTGGACGGTAAGTGCTTTCTTTTTACCGTACACCATTTATCCCCCATTCCCTACCGGCCGCAAAGCGACCCCGACCCTGGGGACGCTGAGGGCAAGGCTTCATATGCAAACACCCTTTTTACGCCCTGCTTGCCCTGGTTTTGCCGATTGCTGACCCGATCATCCCCTAGGCCTTCGTGTCACGCGTAGCAAGCGCGAGTTCAACCCCTACGCCTTGCGCGGCCAAGACATCCCGCTTTCCAACGTCTGCTCGCAGACTTTGCTTCAAAAAGGGCAAGATATTATGGAGGAGGGCTGGATGGGCGTATTGACGGAGGATCTGGAGGAGCTAGAGGACCCCGTCTCTTTGGAAGAGGCTCCGCTGCCAACAGATGTCATGTTCAACCCCCTCGAGGCACTCTTGCATCAACCCCTCCCACCAAAAGCCCCCCTTGCCGGAATTCACGCGCCCAACGTGGAGCTACCCGCCTCCGAAAGAAAACACCTCAAAGACCGGCGGCGCTATCGCCTCAAGCGGTCGGAATCCCGCGCTCTGCATCAAACCCAGACCGGCAACACCATGAAGGCCATCGCAATCCAGAAGTGCCAGAGAAGTTGCGACTCCGCAGTCTCCCTGGTTGATATGGATATCCCCCGCCCCGGTGGGTGGACAGGGCATTGCGAGGCGTCCACGCACCCCCATGTTCTTTCCGTCCCCGACGTCCTTTACATATCCGGCCTGAGGTTTCACTCATGGGATGCTAGGTGGGTTTTTTTTCTCTTATTTGGCATCCTTCTGATTCTGGACCCAACACCTAGTGAGAGCCGGGTTGCTCGAAGCAGCGATGGCAGGCATTGGGCTGCGTTTCTCGGTTATCCAGCCGACCGTGAGGGCTGGCTCTCTGCCATTGAGGGGGTGGACCGCCTGATGCTCTCTGCCCACGAGCGCCTCAGGTTCCCTTCGACGTCCAAGCCACCGCGGCGCGGTGAATTTGACACCATGTCCGTGGGGTATAGCCATGGGCAGGGGCAGCTGAGGCCTACTAACTTTATCGCCTCCCCTCGAAACGCTGCAATCCTGCAAGAGATCTTAGACTCCCCTGAGGTCCAAAGGGTTGCCCGGTTTATTGATCGTAGGTCACTTTCGCTGGTTTTGAGCACCGATGCTCATTGTCAACGATGCGTCAGGTAGCCTTCAAGCTTTCTTTCCAAAGATCCCCCTATTGCTCACCAACCTTACCCGGATTCTATTGGGTCGACCGGACCTGAAGCTGAGGCACAACTTCGATGGTTGTTGCTTTGCCTCGTCGACGTTCAACTTTACCAGGTCACCCAGCAAACCTCACGCAGACTTTATGAACGCTTTTTTCCTCTGCTGCGGAATCCTCAGCTGCGGCCCTTTCAACTACCGCAATGGGGGGCATATCATCTTGTGGAGCCTGGGTGTTGTGGTTGAGTTTCCCCCCGGAGCTGGGGTTCTTGTTCCATCTGCGTCTGTGGTACATTCCAACATCCCCCCTGCACCTCGTGAACGGCGACATTCTCTCACTTTCTTCACAGCTGCTGGTGTTCTTAGGTGGTATTTCAATGGGTTTATGAACGATAAGGAGTTTGTCGCGAGGGCTAGCCCTTCAGAGTTCAAGGTTTGGAAGGATTCTCGGTCAAAACTCTGGGAGTTTGGGATGGGCTTGTTACGACCTAGCGAATAGATTATTATACAACGGCTGATGATACGGTACTACAAAAAATATATATGGTTTTGCCTCATGAATTTCCTGTGAAAGAGAGAACTCGTAAGGTTCGACTATGTGCTGTCGCACACATAAAACTGCCGTCCCCGGTTTCATACTCATTTTGTGAGTGCATATTGCAGCTCCGTACTCTAAAAAAAAACAGGACAGATGGTCCAGTACATCTAGATTCACTGTGCAAACTCTGGGAGACATCGGATGAAAGGGATAGTTTTTATGTCCAGGATTTGCAGTCGGTAATGGTAGGTTGGGTTTGACTAGAAAGCACGAAGTCAACTTTTCCACGGTCTCACTCTATCATCTTCATATCCATGAGCGAGGATCTCTCATTCACGCCTGGTAACGCAGACTCCCAGGATCTCTCATTCACGCCTGGTAGCACAGACTCCCAGAAGCAAAAACGAAAGATGCAACGGAAAGATCTCAGCAAGCATTACTCAAAAAATTATCGGAAACAGTACGCTTTACACTCCAACATTTCAATATCATTAATTCACGTCTCGTTTCTAGGCATAACAAGGAGTATAGGTCGAAGAATGCAAAGTGTATGGCAGAGAAGCGAGCCGCTATGACTGAGGAGGAGAAAAGGGTGGAAAAAGAGAAGAGAAAGGCTCAAGCTGCTGCGTCGTACCTCAGGTAAGTCCTACATTCATGCCGCAGGCCTAATTCTAAACTCAAGTCCAGGGGGCGGGAGAAAATCCTTGCAAAGAAACAGGACCAGCGAATGATTGTTTGGCATGGAAAGATGAAGCTCGACATGGACCCTCGCGATACAGTTTTTATTTATCCTTTCAAGAACAGTAAATACCGTGTTGGAGAGGGGGCCGGGGAGGTGGAAAAGCGAATCCATTTCGTGTAGAACATCTAAGTCTGCTTTCATGTATCCATCTGCTGTTATAAATCCAATTTTCGTGTCGTTTTCATGCCAATTGTAATCAAGCGTTCAAAGACAAATTTCAACATTCTGAGAGCTATACATACATACATACATATGGGCGAACTACGCATAAATCAAAGCAAAGCAACCAAAGCGACAAGGAGAGGAGGAAATAGGCAAGGTTGTCAAGCACGGCTAGCCAGAATCCCCCAGCCCGGGACAGTCCTCACCAGGCCATCTTTGGACAGTTTAGTAAAGCGGGCTTTGGCATCGCGGGTCAGTCCTGTGAAGCGTTCAATTTTTCCTCCGTGCCATCCCAACCCCAGACCCATAACATGTCTATAACATTGAGTTATTAGCTTCAATGTGATGAAAAATCGAACATAAAATGCTTACGCTCTCATATAAACCCCAGGACGCTCACCTTCCAACACAATGTACTGCTGCTCCGGTACATAATCCTTCAACTCCTGCAGGACACCGGTGTCAAGGCACTCTTTGTAGGCCTTCTCGGCCAACTCCCTCTCTCCGCTGCCAAAAGAGCGGAAGATCGCCCCATCAACAGCTTCGGTGGCCTCCTTGGCGCCGAAATAGGTAGAGGCCCCGGTCCACTGATAGTACATGCCGCTGCAATCCTCGTGCCCGCAATAAACGACGTAGGTCCTAGGGCTCTTGGAAAGAGCGTCAGCCTCCGCAGCTGGCAAAGCTCCCGGTCCAAGGATGGATGTAGTAAGTCCCGCTGGAGGATCCTGAGCCGCGTCGGAATTGAAACTGGAGTCGCTGTTGAGCTCCTCACTGGAGTCGGAGTCAATCCACACGGCGCTGGTGGCAGGGGGTGAGTTGGATGGGGAGGGAGGCTCTGGTTTAGTTTTCAATGGGCTGGGGAAGAGCACTCTTGCAAGGCTGGCTCTTTCGGTTTCAGCACGGGCAGGTTTCGGAAGAGGGGTTTTGGCCGGAAATTTTACTGAAGGGGTGGGGGATTTCAACGCTCGCGGGCGGCTGGGAGAAGAAGGGGGGGTCGTTAGTTGCCAAATTTCGCCTGTAAAGTAAGGGTTGAGATTAAAAAGATCAAAAAGGGACATAGCTACCGATGTTGGCCTCGACTCGATTGAGTTGAGTACGGAAGATCTCTGACGCAGCCGTGGCTTGAGCATTGGCTTTCCATTGCCTCTGGTCAAGCTGAGCTAGATCTTGTGGCGCTCACATTCACAATTGAGTACATTTTGGTTGAATGGGTTGGACACGTACCGGCGGCTTCCAATTGAAGCTGAGCCAAGCACTGTTGGATTTGAGTTTGGACATCTGAATCCTGGGCAGCTCCTTATTCAAAGTTTGTCAGGATCTTAATTGAAGATTTCATATGCTTAAACTTACCGGACATCTTGATAAAAATGAGGTTGGAAAAAAAATCGATAACAAAGGATGGTGGGAGTAAGAAAAGCGTTGACCGAAACAAGGCTCAGTAAACAAAGTATTTGGCGCCCACAGATATCCAGGCCTTCGCTGATTCCATGGCCAATTCCTGGAGTCAAGACTTCAGCAGCCGCGGCTCCTACCTTCAGCAACCACCTCAGGCCTATGGTATTCAGCCACCCCAGCCCAGACCTCCCAACCATTATAGCTCTGGACCCCCAACGCCTCATTTCCAAACCACCAACCCCTCTCTTTCTCAGCTTCGTCTGCCATTTCCACCTACGCGCTCCGAGAACCCAGATGGACCTCCATCTTCATCATCCACACGCTCTTTTCAAACCGGTACAGGTTTACAGAAAAGCTGGTACCCAGTCAACGCGCCTTCCAGCTCGAACACGTCCAGCTTTAACAGCTACCCTTCCAGTCTAGGTGCCCCCCCAATAATTCAGCGCCCCTCTGCCCTCCCTGTAGCTGCTCTGCAGCTGGCAGAACCTTGAGCTCGGCTACTTGGTCCGAGCCACTCCCACTATCTGCCTGCCCCTGGTGGGTTTCAGCCGCCTATCCAACCACAGACCCAGTCAAACGCGTTCACGACGAGGTCAGGGTATCTACCTATGAACGATCCTCTTCGTAGAGCCCCCCCAGATCCACCCTTGTCCTCGAGGCCACTTCCGCCACCGGGGCCTTCCTTTCATTCCCCTGCTCCACGCCAGTCTCAGTCGGCAGCTCCGCCACGTTCCAACGCCCTCCAATGGCAAGACATTGTTCTTTGCAACAACGTCGACGTGTTAGCTCTTCAGGGTACCCCGTCATCTGCTGCTAATCAAAACCCAGCCACCCATACCCCTCCTTTACAATCGCCATCGCCCCCACTCCCAATTCCCGCTCGTCTCTCCCAAACTGTTGAGTTGTTAAATAGAACCTCCGAAACCACGCCGACCACGTCCGCAGTTCCTATTTCTCAGTCGATAACAAATTCCGACCTTCTCCAGTCTGATTTTGTTGAGAATAACCCGCACCCCCCGGCAGCTCCAATCATCTCCTCTCCCGCCGACTCACCTACGTCTTCCGGATCAAGGGACCAACCTTCAGGTGACGGAGGGGCTGGAGGTGAGGCTGACGAGGTAGGGAATGGCGTCACTGAGGACGGAAAGGACAAGAGAGGAGAGGGTGATGGGCTGCTGCCTATGCAGCAAAGTGATAGCTCCGTGCATGCCCTGAGAGCTATGGGCGTCCCGGAGAAGTCGTTGTCCAGAGTCGCCGCTGAGCTCAAGCGGAAGAAGGTGAACGAGGGGGTGGCTCAGTTTTTGGAGGAGCAGGAGGAACGGATGGTGGCAAGGGCGGCGGAGCTTGACGTGACTGTCGATTACTTCAAGAAGCTTATGGGTACATCAAAGCACCACCGTCAGCAGCGAAGGGTGAGTGGTTGGGATGCGATGATGCATGCAAAAGGGCAGGAACTCAATGCAGGTTGGTTTTCTGTTCTCCAAACAAGTCTTCGCTTTGCTAATCCCTAGCTATTCTTTTCATTTGTAGGCCGAGGAAAGGGTGACCGATCAACTATTGGGGAGATTCGAGAAGCCGTACTGGAGGACCGGAATATGATGAAATCGTATAAGCGGAACGATGACAAAATGCTAACCTTGATATCCGACCTCCAAGACCATCGAGATGCAAAGAAGGAGGTTGCCCGGGCTTCTAACAAGTCCGCCTCCAACCGTGCTACAAAGTTTTTGAAACGTTTCAACACTGAGGTACGAATATCTGACCTTTTACATCCAATGTGTATACTAAACTTACCTGTAGTTTACTGCCCTAACGGAGTCCAGCGACATTGCAGGCTTCGGTTTCTTTGTTCGCGGCAGTTTTGAGAGCAGCATCAAGCCAACGCTCATCACCCATGGCCCGTGTTTGGAGTTCTTTCAAAAGTACTTTAAAAGACAGCCCTGGGAAATGCTATGTTTATTTGAAGCGTTCGTGACAACTGAACAAAAACGTAAGCTCTATGTAGTTTCATTTTATAATGCTTTGTTTTAACGGTCTTTGAAGGTAGCGGAAAAGAGCTTTCCAACCACCAGAAAGCCTGCAAAATTGCAGAAATCATCAGAGAGCAGCTTCGTAAGTATTTTCTCTATCTTTCCCTTGTATTTCTAACATACTTTGCTTTCTATAGACACTACACCCAAGGCCGAAAAAGCTCGGATGAACTACAGAAACTATCGCACCGACATCGTCGCGAAATACGGCGTTGAGATACGAGGCTGGCCTTCCAGCGTTGAATTCAAATCGCCGCATCAAATCAGCGACCTCGCCCAACTGAACGCCCTCTTCAATGCCTGGACTTCAGGAGCCGCATACTGGGCTGTGCTCACCCGCAGTGAGCATAACCGCGTTCTCCAACACATCGAACAGGACGGCAAAGAAGGAATCCGAGCTAAAGCCCCTCGGAAGAAGCGCAGCGACGCTGGCGGGACCCACGCCTCAAAGAAACGGAAGTCAGCGGGCAAACCATCAGCAAATACAAACGCGAAGCCTCCGCGCAAGAAGCAACGTACCGGAGCGACCTCCAGCCAGAGGACAAAGGCGAGGGGAGGAGGGGGAGGCAGCACCGACGAGGACGAGGACGAGGACGGGAACGGGGACGGGGACGGGGACAGAAGTGAGAAAGAGGCCGACCATACCGACGACGAAAGTGTCAGTGAGGGCGGAACAGACGATTAGAGACGAAGGACTCACATTGGTAGCTCCGTTGCTCTTGTTCCCTCGGTCTTTCCTTCCCTCCCCCCTTTCCTTCTTGCGCTGACTCTGCGATGGGGTTTCACGGGTTTTTTCTTTTAGTTTGCATTATGCCCCCCCCTCCCCCCTTTCCACTGCTGCCGCTCCACTCTATCCCTATGGACCTCCTATCGTGCTGTGGTTTTCTCCCGCTTCCCCCCGCCCCGCTTCTTACGCCCCCCCATATCCAATAATGTTATCTCCGTATTCTTGCTTCCGGTACCCCCAGTAGACACACCTGTAATAAACGATATGTACGGTAGTACCCAAATCAAAAATGTGACGTTCATATTTAGTAATACGCACGGCGGGAACCCGAACCCCGACGCCCCGAAGGGCACTTATGGTAGCCAAGTCCTTTGGTACGGGAGCCCATTCAAACTATACTAATTCTTTAGCAGATTTATTCGTTTGTACAGAAACAACGAAAATGCTATGTATACTAGCGTTACATGATGCCATCATTCCGCATTATATTAGGTCATAAGCGGGCTTGACAGGTGACTCTATCAATCTTTTTGTATATGTAACTCTATATCCGGTGAACAACTCGATTGATCTTTGTCTTTATGTAATATAAAAGAGTATCCGGATTCTGGATTTCATCGGAGGAAGGAAAGGTAAGCTGTCTGCGTTCATAATACATATGAGTCTTCAAGTTGTCGTGTATTCACAGTAGCCGCAGAGTATATGGTCTAGAGAGAGCAGCAGATCATCAATATGTGGAGACGTAGCTATAGATGGCAAGTTGTGCGGTAGACAAGTCCAAGAACGAATCTCGCCTCTAAGGCCTTAGAGCATCTCCTACTAACAAGCCGGAAGGCGTTTCAAGTATGATTTACAGCCACACAGACGATCACGAGTATCAGGCAGGTTCCTTGGTTGAAAAGGTGCACGGGTAGGCCATGAATCACTGACACAACAGAGAACAATTTCAATCAAAAAATCTTTATTCCTAGAAATGCAGTACATATTTCAACGATTCGATATTATCGGGACATCAACGCCCTCGATCATCAGTTTCCACCTGCTTCAGGCCTCAGGCCTTCTCAAGGATCCAATGAAGACCAGGTTCGTCCAAATTACGGATAACAGCGACCTATAATCTGCCATCAGAATCCCGATTCTATATGTCTGCAGTGGTTTGCACTACTCACCTCCTGGGTTTTGCCCTTCTCGTAGGCATAGCGCTCTACGGGGAGATTACCAGCGGGGGGAAGGCGGATGCTGGGAACAAAATTCAATCATCACTTAGATTCTTACGGTTTCACTTGAGCAGGACGTACAGATAACTTCCATCGTTAACTGGTACGAATCCCACCGGCTGGGGCTCATGAGAAGGAGCCCATTCGAGAGGTGTACCGTCCGCGGGCTGTGAAAAAAGCATTCTTGTTTAAACGCAACAGATGGCTGATACGGAAGTATGCCTACTTGAGCGATCCCGACATATAAATTAGTAAAAGTGGACGCGATGCTGGCCCCGCCGATCTGGTAAGGCTCTATCTTGAAGGTCTGTAATTGCTTTAGTGAGGAGAAAGCCAACATAGTGGCACAAGACACTCACGAATACGGGGAACGTTCCGTGTCCATTTGGGTCAGCAGTTCGGATGATGCTGTATGGCTGGTCGCCAGAATGAGCGGCAATGTAGTTGGAGGTCGACTTGTTTTTTATTTTGTAGATTCCAGGAGCAATGATAGACATATTGCTGGTATCGAAGTTAACGATGAAGATTTCTGAGATTTGTGTGTATGCGAATGAGTTCCTAGAAGGACTTGGACTCTTGTAGGACAAAAGTTAGCGTCTTATATAGGATTTCAAGCATATTCTTGAGTCACAACCAAACAGTGGCAAATCCTCACTAGTTGGCTTTTTTTACGCGGAATGACCCAGGAAGCGAAAATACTATCCGATGAGCTGCATTCTAGAATATATGGATCTGTCAAGTGTGGGTCAAGTGGCGTTGTATTTGGCACCTCTTTTCGAGATGTTACTTTCAACATATAGATTTTGAATGAGGTACGACATGAGCGTGGACGATATCTGCTCTTAGGTGGGGAAACCTTGACAGGTTTCGGTTCGCAAGCTTTCGAGAAAACTGGCTTCCATCCGATTTGGCTATTAATTCGCCCGGAACATCTTCTCTTCATGCTGCCTGTTTACGTCCGCAGCTGTGGGTAGCATATTCCCGTTTGAAGCAAAATATGTTCTCGTTGTGTTGAAAATAGAAAGGAACGTGTGCGATACCTTTAAGTACCGCATTCTGGCTAACATAGAAGTTCGGCGAATCTCCATTCGGTATGGCGTCTTCATGATATTCCGCCATGATCATACATAGATGATACTTAGTCCAAACTCCATTCGTGGTACGACATACCCTTATATAACATAGTAGCATTGGAATGAGACTACTATGTTTGAATGCACCAGTGAACATTCTCTGAGAATATTGTTCGCCCAGGAAACGAAAAGAAGTGATATTGCGTAACATTCGAAATGACAAATCGCTCACGATATTAATACGCGTTGCAACAAGTGCTATTCGTCCTTACCAAAGTCGGACGGGGAGGGGGATCTACAGCAGCGGCACGTCAGCTGCGAGCTCGTCCTCTCATCATACGGTGGCCCCAGAGGCGATGGTGCTAAGGGGTCGACCGGTCAGCACCGGGAGAATCTATGGAAACCGGCGTCCAGATCGTGGACGATGCCGTGTATGAATCTTCCTTCCGTCCTTCCATATCCGTGCGTACCATGAGTACTTATGCATGGACATTCCGATTCGGGCAGGGGAGCGAAACATAGGCATCGGAGCCGGTCGGTCAAATACTCTGGTTGGTCTAAGCGAATAAGACAAACACGTAAAAATCCACGGATGACGAGAGGTTCAAACCGGGGGTAATCCAAAGCAATTTGTGACGTTGCCGGGATCGTAGGTTGGATGCGATAAAGGGAAAGGTCATCTCCCAACCATCGTAGAAATAAATAGGGGTCATCTATAAGAGAATACGATAACAAATAACAGGTTGAAGATTACAAGCCGATGTCAATGAACAAGGATTCAAACATTCAAGTTTTGTTTTCGACTCAATTGATTGTCTCCTGCTTCTCAAACTCCTCCACAAACTCTGCGGCTGCCAGAGCCTGCTGCTCTTGCCACATCCGGTAATACAGTCCTGCTTTCTTCAACAGCTCCTCATGTGTCCCTTGTTCCGCCACCCGTCCGTCTTGAAGAACGACGATGAGATCGGCTTCGACAATGGTACGGAGTCGGTGCGCGATGAATATACTCGTACGAGATTGACGCAATAAGGCGCTATTGATATTCTTCATGAGCTCAGCTTCGGTATGAGCGTCCAACGCGGAAGTCTGACATAAGAGAGGGAAAGTGAATAAATAGGCGACCAGAAAATGAAAGACAGGGAGAAGAGAAAACGTCGCCAAACGTACCGCTTCATCAAAAAACAGAATCGGAGGGTCCTTCAAAAGCACCCTAGCAACCGCCAATCTCTGTTTCTCCCCACCACTAATCATTAATCCCCTCTCTCCAACTTTCGTCTTGTACCCCTCCGGAAGCCTCATGATCGCCTCATGAACATTCGCCTTCTTCGCAGCATCAATAGCTTCGTATTCGTCCTTTTCCAAATTTCCATAGCGCACGTTGTGCATCACGTCCGCGTGGAACAAGGGCGTATCCTGCGGTACGACACCGATGGCCTTGCGGAGACTGGTAAGTTGGACTTGAGATATGTCCTGGTCGCCGATGAGGATTCGCCCAGAGGTAGGGTCATAGAAACGAAAGAGGAGACGGAGAATGGTGGATTTACCACACCCAGAAGGTCCCACAAAGGCGGTACGTTTACCAGCGGGGATAATAAACGATAAGTCGGTAAAAATCGGCCGGCTCGGGTGATAGGCAAAATTGACGTTTTCGAAACGGATTGATTTTCCAGTGTCGATGGGGAGGTTAAGAGGTTGAGCACCTCGAACATCTTCGATGGGCGGGTTATCTTCCCGTAATTTGAACAAGACCTCCATGTCGAGAAGATTCTGCTGCAGCTCGCGGTAGATGGTTCCGAGAAAGTTTAGAGGAAGGGAGAGCTGAAAAATGAGCTGGTTGATCATTACCAGATCTCCAAGAGTCATGGTACCTGGCATGGCATGAATGATAACATCGAGGGCATAAGACTCAAGCAGACATACCGCTGGCGACCCCTTGAGCAGCCATCAGCATGGTCATCGTCAAAGCGCTCGAAAATATGACATTCTGTCCTGAATTTAGGAACGCCAGCGACGTCGTGATTTTGACCGAGGATTTTTCGTAGGCAGCCAAATGCTTGTCGTATGCAGCCACTTCATACTTTTCATTGTTGAAATGCTGTACACTGAAATGCATGAGTCCTCGTATAATCCGACAAGAAGAACGGTGTCACCAACCTTGACCGCCTCGAAATTGATCAATGAGTCCACAGAAGAACTTGCTGCACGCTGGTCGGCTTGATTTGCATCCCGACGGAATTTTGTTCTCCAGGACGTAGTCCGGATGGTGAACCAGGCGTAGGCAGCGAGGGTACCCGCAGTGATCGCAGCAAAATCCCATCCAAACTTGTACGTCAATATGCCGCAAACCATGGATATCTCCAAGGCAGTCGGAACTATTCGAAAGAGTATGGCTTGAAGGAGGAAGGTTATGCCTCTGTTAAGGTTCATAAGAATCAGAAAACGGAGAAACATTGTAACCGGACT
This sequence comes from Collybiopsis confluens, assembly GCA_013368555.1. Classification (NCBI taxonomy): domain Eukaryota; kingdom Fungi; phylum Basidiomycota; class Agaricomycetes; order Agaricales; family Omphalotaceae; genus Collybiopsis; species Collybiopsis confluens. Next base: position 233,277 of record JAACJN010000024.1, read on the forward strand.
AACTTGGTACCACGGTCAATAGCGCGCGTGAGTCCACCGGTCTGTCGCGCAAGATGAAACTTCATATCCATGCTCAAAAGCTGCTCAAAAGTCTCTCGAGCGACCTTGCGTATTGCACGCTGGCCTATATTGGCAAAGACTGCATTGAGCAGCTCACTGAATACCGTAGCTCCAACTCTTGCTGCGCCATCTATCGAAGGGTACATGAGAACGATGCATAGCCGCAATCGAAACGTGTATGTCTTACATCCTAAAACTGTCGCACCAGCAATTGTCCAAATAGTTGAGCTTGACGAAGGGTCCAGCGGGATGTTTAGAGAATCAATGATTTGCTTGAAAATCAGAGGAACTTGTACATTCAGAACCTGCGCAAGTTTCAGAAAACCTAGTTTTAACACAAACCAGTGAACGCACCTTTCCAGATATAAGAAACGCAAAACCAAGAATAACTGTGCCTCTAGTTTTCCAATCATTCTTAGGCCAAACATTGCTCATGAGACTCCTGATGATCTTCCAATTACTCTTGCGCTCTTGAGCAGCCGTGAGTTGCGCTGGTTCCAAAGAATTGGGACCGCTGGGATTAGGTTGCGGAGACCTTTCAGGTTTCGGTTGCGGTGCCGCCTGATTCTGATACAACCTGCAGCCAATGTTCAAACGAGCTCCGCGTCGTAAAAGTGTCCCCTCCAGCGCTCGCGGCAGCCTGCTTGCCTGCGATGAATGAAAACTATGAAGACTACGGAGCTGGCAGCTCAGTCTGTACTGACGAGCAGGTGCTCTGATGATCTGCTGAGCGAGGATGCTCATGGCAGGAGCAAAAAGCCGACTGTAGATTGTCGCAAAAAGGATAGGACGTAGTATTAAGGGTAAAAGGTTTAGGCCAAGGCGCAATTGCCTGGGCGCGTGACAAAATTCTTTGTCTTATCTAATCTGATTGATGGCCGCCAGCGACCACACGGCCTGAATTCTTCGAAAAACCCATTTACGAAGTATTTATACTTATGTAGCTATCACCCATAGACATATATCGAAGTACTCTCAAACTATTATAGCGCCCACATATGTGTTGGTCCTCAGCTCTTCTCCGACAGCATCCGGGTCAGCTTCTGAATTTCTTCTCTGCACCCTTGTTCGTGCCGAAATGTTTCCTTGTATTTGTGTCTCCTTCAACCCTTGGATATCCTGGTTACTGCGTTTATTCGTGACAACTTTCCCCGACTCAGTTCCTCCACCATGGAATGAAATTGAATGATCAGACATCGATTTCACCATCAAAGCTACCGATGAGACGAGTCCCTAAAAGAGTTCTTTCACGTTGAGGGCGTAGGAACAAGGAAGAGAATAATGCGGCCATACCGAAACCTGAATCATGGAGTCGAGGACAATGTACTATGTGCCAGATACGCCTCTAATCAGTTGCCGCACTTTCCGAGGAACAAAGCAGAAACTCCATACGTTGGCGTTCATTTTCAGCGAATATAGGATTAATAAGATAATCAGTGGGATAGGAATGATCCCAAATTGAAGGCTGTGGAGGTATGTGATCAGGTCTCCCAATAATTAGCTTAATGTGAATTCACATTGTAGAAAAGATAACCATTCGATACCGTTCCGGGCTGGGGAGGGTCCTAGTGCTTCGAGTGATGAATATAACTAGGGCGAGGGCAGGATTGTCAGCTCGATAGCTTCAACGGAGAAGAACAAGGTGAAATATCCAACCTATGAGCATAACAACAAGCGTATTCGTCAGCAGCGACAGCGCAAGTAATGCCCCGCGCCAGCGCAGAATTCCGTCTATGAACGCATTCTCCCCTGGCAGACTGTGGGCAACACTGTTTACGGAGTTGTATCCGCACACTGACGCAAAAGGAAAAAGAAGAGTTAGCAGCCACCGCAACATCGCGTAAGCCTAACTTACCGATAGAAGCCAACATTGAGAAACCGGGGAGAAATAACAGTTTACAGAATTTTTCACATCCGTCCTTGGTAACCGCGATATATGCCCACCATATCTGCATATCCACGAATCTCAGTAAGAACAGCACAAGCTACCTGAATCATTGAAGTGGACCTACTGCAAAACAATCAGAAACGAGACTAATATAAAGACATTGTCAATATCGACACAACGTTCAATAACCGACTAAAGCCCACATAGCAGTGACAAAAAGAATTTGCTTGACTACATTGGTCGACACCCAGAGTTCTTCCAAGTAGATGGAGGCCCCACCGAGCGTTTTGTGATTTGGAGCGAACGCCTGTAGTCCACGAGCAAAGTTGATGGAAACATGTGCAGTGGATAACCCGAAAAGTATTATCAACGCTGCAGTCGTCGTATTTCTGTTGATCTTGGAATCCGAACAGGTGCTCTTCCGCGTATGACAGATGTAGAAAATAGTGGAGGCCAGATGACATCCTGAGACGGAGAAGAAATCGCTTTTGAAGGAAAGTATCAAATAGATTGGAGGACGTACCATACAGGACGGACTCTACCTGGAGAGAGTGCGGACAATGCCATTAGATTGCTACATGCGAATGTCCGGAGGGAAATGGCTTGCCCAAAGACCAACAAAGGAAGCCTAAGAAAGCGATTCAGACCCGATATTTTTGTTTACTCGTATGCGTCACGGACCTGTTCAAGAGATATGTCGATCGTCTTCACAGTCATGTTGAGCATCCCAGCGCAAAAGGCAACTTTGCCAATGGGGAAGATCATCTTTCGGTCGACCAGCAGTGAGTTATATACTCATTAGGAAGATGATGATTCCCAGCACAGAAGCGGGGAATTTGACACAAAGCTGTCTCAGCCTTGTCTGAAATCAACGCGAATGACAGCAGGGAGAATCAGAGTCGTACAGCAAACTGTTTGTACGGCAGGATAGCCACGGAATCTACAGCCAATGACATTCGCTCGGCAAACTGTGCATTCGCAACAGGAGCTGTGGTTAATGGTGAAATTTTCATTTGCTGTTGATCTGCCATGTAGCTCCAGTAAATTAGGGCGTGCTAAGAATCTCCTATGTAAGACTCACCATTATCGGTACAATGGACGTTCAACTTCAAGCACCGAAACACCTTGGCCCGTGTGAAATTTACTTACATATCGCCATTCATTATGTAATATTCACCTCTTGACTCTTCCCCGTGTTGAGCGATGTTTTTTGGCAGTCCTACATATTCAAGAACTTACTGAGGCAAACGGTGAAGGCTATTGCCAATCGGTATGTAATGACCATTGTCGACGGATAATATTTATTGAGATACATGTGTTCCTTTCAGTGTTTTGCGTTGCAGCTCAACTACTCTGCTCGATTTTTTGCATTTCTTTCCTGGACCCTCTACTGGATAAAGTCGTATGACTGGGACGCAAGTCAGGAAATACATTCTTGCTCTTCGCTCCTCTCGTGTCCCCAAGGAACGAAATCGTCATGCCATTGGCCCAAACTAGGTACGTTGTGATTGTCATTTTTCCTCACAAGCATTATCTAAACTTTCCTCTTCCCAAGTCCTTGGGCATATATTGTAGGAAAATCACCGTTCGACTGCCCCCGGTTTGCTCTCTTAGACCCCCCCGGAGTATTTGACCGACCCGTGAAGCTGGCTCCGATGCCTATATTTCGCTCTTTTGTTCGCTTTTCCCTCGCTCCCCCCTCCGAATCGGGCGATGGAGTATATGTACTCATGGTACGCACGGATATGAAATATCGGGTCCGACTTGGTAAGTATGAATAGCACTATCGTGAGCGATCGCCCGGATAGGATAGGATATGAATTTATTATTGGTGCGGATTCAGATAAATTTATCAACCCTTTTTTTTTTGTCATTCCAAGTGTCATTTGTTTTCGTTTCCCGGCCGAACAATATTCTCAGAGAATGTTCACTGGTGTATTCAAACATAGATTTACCAAGAAGTCGAGCTCGATGTTTGGAAGTTTTACTTCCCTCCAGTGACATTGGTCTCAAATACACGACATACTTCGCAGGCATATTTGCTTCTCATTATGAGAATTGACTTCAAGCTATATGTCTCATTCCAATGCCACTATGTTATACAAGAGTATGCCATACCACGAATGGAGCTTCGACGATTATCTATGTATGATCAAGGTGGAATCATGGCGGCATATTATGAAGGCGCCAGACCCAGTAGATGTTTTGCAGAACTTCTGTGTAGCCATGAGATTAAGGTATCGCACACGTCCCTTTCTATTTTCACCAACAACGAGAACATATTTTGCTTCAACGGGAATATGCTACCCACATCTGCGGACGTAAACAGGCAGCATGAAGAGAAAATGTTCCGGGCGAATTAATAGCCAAATCGGATGGAAGCCAGTTTTCTCGAAAGCTTGCGAACCGAAACCTGTCAAGGTTTCTCCACCTAAGAGCAGATATCGTCCACGCTCATGTCGTACCTCATTCAAAATCTATATGTTGAAAGTAACATCTCGAAAAGAGGTGCCAAATACAACGCCACTTGACCCACACTTGACAGATCCATATATTCTAGAATGCAGCTCATCGGATAGTATTTTCGCTTCCTGGGTCATTCCGCGTAAAAAAAGCCAACTAGTGAGGATTTGCCACTGTTTGGTTGTGACTCAAGAATATGCTTGAAATCCTATATAAGACGCTAACTTTTGTCCTACAAGAGTCCAAGTCCTTCTAGGAACTCATTCGCATACACACAAATCTCAGAAATCTTCATCGTTAACTTCGATACCAGCAATATGTCTATCATTGCTCCTGGAATCTACAAGATAAAAAATAAGTCAACCTCCAACTACATTGCCGCTCATTCTGGCGACCAGCCATACAGCATTATCCGAACTGCTAACCCAAAAGAACACGGAACGTTCCCCGTATTCGTGAGTGTCTTGTACCACTATGTTGGCTTTCTCCTCACTAAAGCAATTACAGACCTTCAAGATAGAGCCTTACCAGATCGGCGGGGCCAGCATCGCGTCCACTTTTACTAATTTATATGTCGGGATCGCTCAAGTAGGCATACTTACGTATCAGCCATCTGTTGCGTTTAAACAAGAATGCTTTTTTTACAGCCCGCGGACGGTACACCTCTCGAATGGGCTCCTTCTCATGAGCCCCAGCCGGTGGGATTCGTACCAGTTAACGATGGAAGTTATCTGTACGTCCTGCTCAAGTGACACCGTAAGAATCTAAGTGATGATTGAATTTTATTCCCAGCATCCGCCTTCCCCCCGCTGGTAATCTCCCCGTAGAGCGCTATGCCTATGAGAAGGAAAATACCCGCGAGGTGAGTAGTGCAAACCCCTGCAGACACATAGAATCGGCATTCTGATTGCGGATTATAGGTTGCTGTTATCCGTAATTTGGACGAAAGTGGCCTTCATTGGATCCTTGAGAAAGCCTGAGGCCCTGAAGCAGGTGGGAAGTGATTGTTCCGATATCGAATCGTTGAAATATGTTTGAAATATGTACTGCATCCCTTGTACTGCATTCCTCGGAATGAAGATTGTTGATTGATTTACGGATTTCTCACGAGATTTCTTCTCTGTTGTGGGCCACCATCACGATCCGCTCCTCCTCATACTCATCGAGACTGAGACATAAACTGGTAGCTTTGGGAAGATGGGATTGAGACTGAATCTCGCTGAACTCTCCTCGATAGAGCCTGTCCAAGATTATTATCCACGCGCAGTACATTAGGTCCATGAGAACAAGGTTCTCAAAGTTTTTTCCTACCTCGTCGTCGTGTCTGTCATCGTCACCCGTATGGATCTGGATCGTACAAGAGTTCCTCTGTCATGGTAGCAACTTCTTCATCGCGACTACAGTGTCTATCCGAAGATTTTTTTCAATATTTCTTCCGAAACTGCGCACTGGCTGTTTAGTACCGGAGGTTCTGGTTTCGGGCCTTCCTTTCTCTCATCGCTCATTGCGACGCCTCGTTAAAATTGACTGGGACTTGACACAACACTCTTGATTCCTTGCGTCCTCCTGCTAAAGGCTGAAAGGGACTGGCATCAAGGTATATTGATTCGCGCTCCTCACTCTGCCCTATAATATCCGTTTGGTTAACTCGAAAGTTTTATACTAGTTTTTTCGACCTGAATGTATCGTTCAACTTCTGTAAGGCGCCAGAGATTGTTCATCGTTGAGCTCCAGTGTTCCCCGGGTCGTAAAATATCTTATGGAGCTTTACGTGTCCGCATTTACGACGGGATTGACTTCGACCAGAACCCGACACCCTCAGGTTGATTCATTGGTTTGTGGGTCGCAATTTCTCATGCATGTATAACATTCTTCAAATTTATATGGCGTTCGATAAACAGCATCTGCATATACATCCAAGGGCAATCCTGAAGTATGGACCCGAGTCGCCACATCAGTACTTGAAGGAGGTATGAATAAAGATGTCCCAACTCGAAGATTGGTTGAAAGCATCGATTGATTGGAAGGTCATGGCATCGGACAATGAATGGATCATTCTTCGCTCCTCAAGGCATTCCAATTACGGAAATATCTTTACGGCCCTGTTTTCTCACTTGACTTGTGTTCAGCAGGAGCTGTGGGCTTCATCATCATTCGGCTCGCCACAAATGAGATCTCAGGTATAAAACCTCATGCAGATGGGGCGATACCTTTAGCGTCTTGTAATTCCCCTACTTTTAACCAGGCTACCAGGTATCACTTTTCCGTCGCTTCGCTTACAGTGTCTGTTTTTGGTTTCAGAAATATGCAAGGAAGTGGCGGCTACACCATTGAGGGCCCCTTGTATGAACATCTACTGTTGCAAGGAAACGGCTAAGAGCGAGTCAAGAATGTGGTCGCCACTCTGCGGCCTGATTTCACTGACATGTCGACTGAAATGATAACCGCTATCGTCGACTGGGATCTCTGTGGATTGGCCTGTGTCGGTGGCGAGTATGCTCGAGCAGCTGGCAATCATATTCGTTATGGTGATCAGCTACCGGGGGTAGAGGATTATTTTCACGTTCTTCTCCGACATTCCATCGACCGGACTGGAGAAGAGTTAGTGCTGGGATATAGCGAAAAACACCGCGCTCGATACCGGACGTGGCCACTAGTCAAATCCAAGTCTTATACACTAACCTATCCTCCTGTGGCGGACCCCCGTAATCAGTCGGTGATTCTTTTTGGCTCCATACTAGCCTCGGTGTGGAACCTCATACAAGTTTTCAACAGCGACAGAAGATTCGTCCTATTCGGAAACGGCGGGTTAGAGAGTCCAAAAATGACCAGACATAACGGTCTTCGATGGATATTGAAGTTCGCCTTTGAACCTTCCTTACTTTGTTGTCGACTCTTCAGTGGCAAGTTTCATGTATATGTTGAGCTGCGCTACTTTCCCAGCTGTACGGAACTATTGGTGAGAAATCGTTACACTATATTAATTTGCCTATCATTTATTGCGAATTTGCTTGATCTACATAGATATATAATAGTACACTGTAAGTTCGTGTAAGTTCGGGAGCGGGGGCGACGATCCCGAAGACTCTACTTAAATCTACTTAAATCGGAAGAGGAACTGCACACATGTCGTCACGAATCACGTGAGTGCCGTCGTGGAATTTTGTCCACGTGTAAAGCACGAGTTACCTCAGGCTTTGCTTTCAACGATGACAGAGCCAGAACAACAACAAATCATTGAAATTATGCCGCATATAAATGGATGGCAAGCTCCCCACAATTTGATTTGAAGGAACCGGCTGTAGCCGGTTTGAAGCAAGTATGCACTCTATGCCCCAGAATCGGTATGTGAATACTTTCTGATCTGAACTCACCTGTGATAGATGAAAGGCGTGTCTAAATCTGCGCTATCTATGACTCGCAATACACGATCTCATCCAAGATTTGACTCAACGGTGAGCTATGCAACGCCGCAGCGGTTATCGTGATGCAAGCCGAGTGCTGTCTTCTCATTCGCTAGTTAAAATTTTCTAATTCATGTTAGGCAAGCTTGAGCTCAGTTGTGGGCGCTCTTCCAAGACCGTTTTAGGGATCCTTGCATCTCTCACTTCATCTAGATGGGACAGGTGGGCCGCTCCATATGACCTTTGTGGAAAACTTAACTGATCCGGCTATGTAGCTAGTTCAATCATCGAAAAAATTTTCGTTCGAGCTATTACATAAATCACTACATCCGGGTCCTCTTTCGATTGGTCTCTATTCCTTCGAGCCAATTCATTCGCGTTATTCCGGTACCTCGTTGACAGAGAAGAATCGCTACTTGCCCACAATTCTGGCGCTTTTGACTCATTTTTGTTCCATCCAGAATTAGTTCCTGGGAGAAAAGAGCATGGCTTATCAATATGTAGGTTTAGTATCGTTTTTCGCCGAATTAGTTCGATGCAGATCATTCGTGGACATTTATTCTGATGCAATTTGCGCAGATATGTAGCACTTCTCGGACCACCGGTATAGCCATGGGTGTGACTGACCTTGATATAATTGAGATTTGCGCGTCTCTCACGAAACTTCTTCTTAACTCTTGACTACCACCCCTGATGAGGCCTCGAAGTCGCTCGGCCCCTCCCTTCACTCCTCGAGATTTTGATAAGGGTTGGGCCTATAGGGATGATGGAATAGAAAATGGAAAGCTCTGCATGGATCCAGCAGATCTTGCCGAGTTCTCATCTGTCGAGGATTTCCGACCTTTTCATCCCCGTGCCATGTATTGGGTCGACGAAAACAAAATTCTGAAAGTCTTTTCCTACCTGATTGACGTCTCTGTCATGGTTGCAAACATGGACCTAGCTCGTACAAAACTTCCTGTTCCTCGGATCCTTCGGTATGGACAGTCTGGCAATTGCTCGTACATTCTCATGGAGCGTGTTCCTTGCCCCAATTTCCCCACTGCTATGCTACAGTGGAAGGTAGATCACCTGCCCCCCGGTGTTGTTGGCGTAGTAGATTGGATAGTTCGTGAACTTGCCAGTCTAGGACTTAGTCACAATGATATTGTTCCGAGGAATCTTCTCGTTGACATGTCCGCTGGCAAGATCACTTCGATCGTGGATTGGGATTGCTGCGCCCCAATTTATTTTGGCGGTGAATACGCGCGAGCTATCCGTGAAAACAATAAATTTCCGGAGGATACTTTGCCTGGGGAAAGCAATACGTTTCACGTTTTTCTCCGACACTCATTTGACCGAACGGGAGAAGAGACAATTCTCGGACTTAGCGACCGAAACCCAGCACGATTCCGACGATGGCCGCTCGTGAAATCCAAGTCTTATCAACTTACTCCACCTCCTGTAACGGACCATCGCTATCAGTCGTTTTCAGTACGCGGTCCCTCTATAGTACTTTCCTTACCTCGAGGTAATGATGCATGCAATTTAGCGACAGAAGATCCATCCCATCCACCCACATACTCAGACGTTAGGATATGATATGTAGCTCGTCGAGTTTAGTAAATGTAGATAAAGCCGCGTGCGACTCCGATTCACTTGGCCACCCTGTAACACTTGATTAATTAACCTGGCACATGAGGCTCATCCGGGATGTTCCTTGCTGAGGCTTGAGCCTTCAGTTTTACTTTCTCACACCTTCGACAATTACCGGTGGATTGATGATAGCCATGTTCTGCTTGGAAATCTCAAATAGTCTGCATCAGTGATTCTTACGGATTTTTGTGAGTATGATGAAGATGTCTGTGAATCTGATCATGATCAACTTCGTTGATATATAGAGTACTCGCGATTTGTGATGTTTCTCACGGAGTTCTCAGTCACGGAGTTCTCAGCTCTTGACCACGATCATGAGGAGGCCTCGAAGTCGCTCCGCCCCTCCTTTCACTCCTCAGGACTATGGTATCGGCTGGCAGCTTAGGGGAGATGGATTTGAGACAAAAACTCTTCATGGATCCCATTGATATACTTAGCTGAATTCTCTTCGGTAGTCGCTTTAATAGATTTTCATCCACGCGCAATATATTGGGTCGACAAGAACAAGATTTTCAAATTGTTTTCCTACCTGATCGATGTTTCTGCCATCGTATCCAATATGAATTTGGCTCACACAAGACTTCCTGTTACTCAGGTACTTTGCTATGGACAGTCCGGGAATTGTTTGTACATTCTGATGGAGTATATACCTCACCCTAATTATGCGACTGCGATGCTACGATGGAAGGTTGACCACCTTCCCCGCAGCATAATAACCGCGATGGACTGGGTGGCTGGTGAGCTTGCTGGCCTAGGACTCAGTCATAACGATCTTGTTCCGAGGAACATTCTTATCAACATGTCGACTGAAGTGATATCCTCAATCGTCGATTGGGATCTATGTGGATTAGCATGTATCGGTGGCGAGTACGCGCGAGCGGTTAGCGATCACAATGATTATGGGGATTCGATACCGGGGATAGAGGACTATTTTCATGTTCTTCTCCGACATTCCTTCAACCGAACTGGAGAAGAGTTAGTGCTGGGATACAGTGAAGAACTCCCAGCACGATAACAAACGTGGCCTCTTGTCAAATCAAAGTCCTATACACTGACCTGTCTTCCTGTGGCGGACCCTCGTAATCAGTCATTCTCATTATGTGATTCTTTTTGCCTCCTTACCTCGCTGTAGGACCTCATCCAATTCTTCAACAGCGACAGAAGATTTGTCCTATTCGGAAACGGCGGGTCAGAGAGTCAAGAAATAACCAGACATAACTAGGTCTTGGATTGAAGGGGGTCTTTCAAACATCATGCGACTTTGTCGTCAATTCAATGGCAAATTTCATGTATTTGTTGAACCTCGCTACTTTACCCAGTTGTACAGAAGTGTTGGTGAAAAATACACTATATTCTACCTCTTTGCCTTGTGTTTGAGTATCATTTATTGTGAGTTTCGCATGATCTACACTGTATTCGGGGAAGGCGAGGATTCTAGATTTGCACATGTTGTCACGAACCACGTGAGTGGCGTCGTTGAATCCGTTCACGTGTAAAGCACGAATCACCTTCCCTTGAACCTCATCCATTTTAACAATTCATGGACACTGCCAGGACAGAATCAGGAGAACAACAATCCATTGAAAGTATGCCGCGTGCAAATGGATGACAGCTCATGGTCGCCACAATTTGACGGCTGTGGCCGAAGTTTGAAGCAATACACTCTATGCCCCCGAATTGGTATGTGAAAACTTTCTGATCTGAACTCACCTGTAATGGATGAAAGGCGTGTCTATATCTGCGCTATCTATGACTCGAAATACACGAGGCCAAGTCCAAAATGGGTCCACATACTAGTAAGCAAAAGCTCCGCGGAGAATGAATTGTTCGTTGGCACTGTCTGATCTACTACTATACACCTGATAATGACCAGCCTTCTAGATCTCAACAACGAGAGGTGATGCCTACTGGTTCATCTTTATCGCCCTCTCCTTATATGGGTTGATGGACTCTCATCGATCTCATCAATGATTTGAGTCAACGATGGGCTACTATGCAACGCGGTAGATGAGGGGCGTTCTATTCTGGTGAAATCCGAGTGCTGTGTTTTAATTCGCTACGGAAATTTTCTCTAATTCATGTTAGGCGAGCTTGAGATCAATTGTGGGTCCTCTTCCAAGACCGTTTTAGGGATCCTTGCATCTCTCGCTTCATCTAGATGGGAGGAAGGGACAGGTGAGCCGCTCCATATGACCTTTGTGGCAAACTCAGCAGATCTGGCTATGTAGCTAGGATTCAATTATCGAAAAAATTTTCGCTCGACCTACATTACGTCTGAGTCCTCCTTCAATTGGTTTCTATTCCTTCGAACGGATTCATGTGCGTTATTCTGGTACCTGGTTGACAGAGGGATCGGTACTTGGCCACAATTTTGCGCTTTTGACTCACTTTCTTCCTATCCAGCCTTAGTCCTTGGGAAAAAAGAGATATTACCGTGGTTTATGGAGGTTCGGTATCATTTTTCGCTGAATTTTTTCGAGGCAGATCGTTCATGGACATTTACCCTAATGCAATTTGCGCAAATACTGCAAGCTCAGATCGACCTTTTACGCTGAGGATGAGAGTCATCCTTGACATCCCAAAAGTCAAATTTCACAGTGTATTCAAGTGAGCAAAAATTGTGGCGAAAAGTCATTCTCATGCTGATTTCGGACTCTAAATCTGCCAGATCTGCTCCCTGCCGTTGCTCCTCCTCGAGTCATTTCGATTCCAAAGCAGGTCACTCACACTCTTGATTTAGGTTGTTTCTCAGCAAAAATTATGTATCTTTTCGCAGGGGGTTTATCCGACAGACCGCCATAGGCAGTGAGATCCTGACCAGTATAAAAATGTCACGGAAAAGGGTGATTTCTTCAGCATCTTGCAAACTCCCCACTTTTATCGACGGCGAGAGCTCTTCATTTACCGTCCTCGTTCGGTCACTGACGACCTAACCTCTCAGAATTTAGGAACATGCAAGGACGTGGCTACCCCGGTAGCGGCGGATACAACCCGAACTATCCTTATGGATACAACCCGAACCCCAATGCGAGTGACAATCCCGGGGGAGCTCAAGGAAATCAAGGTGCTCCTGTTCAAGGTACCGTAACTCTTCGCTAGAGATGTTGTTAAACTTTGTTGTAGGGGGATACTCTACCAGCCAAGGTCAATCCGGTCAATATGTTCACGGTCAACGAGGACAGTATACTGGCCAGCCTTATCCTGGCTACGGCGGTGGAGGTACTCACCCTTTAATCCTTTTGTTTTCCCTTGTTAAATCATCGGGTCTTTGTAGGCTCGAACTACCCGTCTAATGCACCTTCAGGCCAGGCCTATCCCGGATACACTGGTGTTTCTTCTGCGCAAGGCACTCGTAAGCCAGGCTCCGAATTTTTGTATTGGGCTAACATTTCAATCTCGTAGTTCCTCTCGCCTCTCAAGGTTGGAGCGGGCCAGGTCCCGACAATCGTAGCCTAGCTGGAACCACTGGCACCTTCGTAGACCGAAGCTCTATTCACGGCCAAGGCTCGTCATTTATTTTTGTTTCTTGATTCGCGATGCTAACCTTTGCGCCAGATGAACGGTATACCGCCTCTCAAGGATGGAGCGGTCCAGGCCCCGACAGTCGCAGGGCCGGAACCCAGGGTTTATTTTTCGTGCTTTTATTGTGATACTAACCCTTGCCACAGATGCAGAGTATACCACCTCTCGAGGTCGCGAGGGACTGGGACCTGAAGGTGAACACACAATGGCTTTCATGATTCTATATTATAGCTAATATATTAAACACTCAGCCGCCTCTCGTACCTCTCGTCAAGATTGGCGTGGACCTCACGCTGATACTAGGAATGCTGCCCCGGGTAAGACGCTTTGTCATTGTGCCTTTAGAGAGCGAGATTACTGACGATTTTATACTGGCGGCTTCATCCACTGCTCGTGTAGTTCAACAAGGCTGGACTGGAGGATTCAATACTGGTAACAGCGCTGGTGTTTCGCGATGTACGTTGAAAGTGTCTAATACTACTAGTGCCGTGTGCTGATTCTTGTGATGTCCAGGGGTGGAGTTTCCTCATTACATGAACAGGGACAACGCGTCCCGCATCAGTGATTCCGAGCTCGAAGGTTCTACCTCTCACTATGCGCGCCAAACCTATCCAGAACCTGCTTCTTTCATAGAAGGTAGAGGAACATACTACCCGTCAGGCCCTCCTCCCTATCAACCCCCTTCTGGCGGTGTTTTTCGATCCGCTGTCCAGTCTTCTCAGCAGCAGCAGCTTGGAGGGGCCGCAGGGGCCCACTCTCACAATGTACGAGTTACTTCCGCCGTAGTGGTCGGCGAAGGGCGGAGGTATGATGATCCTCCTCCTCCAGCATCTGATTCTGGATCTTCGAACAAGGCTCCTCCGAGGTCCAATGCAACTGCTAGTGATGAGATTGTTGGACACATTAGTCTCGAAGGAAGCAAGTTCTCGCAGGAGGAAGCTTGTACCTCGTCTTCAAACAAGTTGTTGACTCAGAATTCGCTGCTTGCTGACGGGTTTGATAAGTGCTCCGAGTGCGAGCAGGTTTATATGAGGAGTGATACAGACGAACATCCTCACCAATGTATAGAACATCAGAGCAGCAATGCCAGTCATTCACACAGAAACGGTAAGGGGAAAGGGAAAGGGAAAGGGAAAGAAAGAGCAGAGAATTGATATCATGTACGAATCCGCCAGAAACCGGCGTTCAGATCGTGGACCATGCCGTGTAATAAATCTTCCTTCCTTCCTTCCGCCGCCTTGTTCGACACGTTCGACACTTTGATGAAATATTTCTATGAATTACGTTCTATTGTCCGCAATTGGCTTTTTCTTTGTTTCCTATTTCCATTATGCTTGACAGCTATGTGTTAGCTTCTAGATGCTATGTAGGTTACTCGTATAGACCCTTCTGTATCACTTACCAATAATTCTTATGAGTGCCAGCAAAGAAGCAGCAAAGAAGTAATACAAAGCACCTCTCGATCACCTGTAAATATATATTCTAATACCATTGGGATATGACTTAATTGAGATTTGCGCGTTTCTCACGAGACTTCTTCTTAACTCTTGACTACCACCCTGATGAGGCCTCGAAGTCGCTCGGCCCCTCCCTTCACTCCTCGAGATTTTGATAAGGGTTGGGCGTATAGGGGTGATGGAATAGAAAATGGAAAGCTCGGCATGGATCCAGCTGATCTAGCTGAATTTTCTTCGGTAGAGGTGTTCCGAGATTTTCATCCCCGTGCCATGTATTGGGTCGACGAAAACAAAATTCTGAAAGTCTTTTCCTACCTGATTGACGTCTCTGTCATGGTTGCAAACATGGACCTAGCTCGTACAAAACTTCCTGTTCCTCGGGTCCTTCGGTATGGACAGTCTGGCAATTGCTCGTACATTCTCATGGAGCGTGTTCCTTGCCCCAATTTCCCCACTGCTATGCTACAGTGGAAGGTAGATCACCTGCCCCCCGGTGTTGTTGGCGTAGTAGATTGGATAGTTCGTGAACTTGCCAGTCTAGGACTTAGTCACAATGATATTGTTCCGAGGAATCTTCTCGTTGACATGTCCGCTGGCAAGATCACTTCGATCGTGGATTGGGATTGCTGCGCCCCAATTTATTTTGGCGGTGAATACGCGCGAGCTATCCGTGAAAACAATAAATTTCCGGAGGGTGTTCTGCCTGGGGAAAGCAATACACTTCACGTTTTTCTCCGACACTCATTTGACCGGACGGGAGAAGAGACAATTCTCGGACTTAGCGACCGAAACCCAGCACGATTCCGACGATGGCCGCTCGTGAAATCCAAGTCTTATCAACTTACTCCACCTCCTGTAACGGACCATCGCTATCAGTCGTTTTCAGTACGCGGTCCCCCTGTACTTTTCCTTACCTCGAGGTAACTGATGCATGCAATTTAGCGACAGAAAATCCATCCCATCCACTCACATACTCAGACGTTAGAATATGATATGTAGCTCGTCGAGTTTAGTAGATGTAGATAAAGCCGCATGCGACTTTGAATCACCTGGCACGCCGGAGATGTTCCTTGCTGATGCTTGAGCCTTTCTTTTTACTCTCTCTCACCTTCGACAATTACCGGTGAATTAATGATAGCCATGTTCTGCTTGGAAATCTCAAAATAGTCTGTATCAGTGATTCTTACGGATTTTTGCGAGTATGATAAAGATGTCTGCGAATCTTATCCTCGCGATTTGTGAATCCAGACCGAGTACGCCAAGGCTTTAGATTATCATCGTGAACAGTAGGGCCTCAATCGATATCACAAATAATGTTGTCCTCGTGTGTGTGATGTCGACTTTGTTTTCGTTTTCGTTCAATATAGATAATTGCTATGGCATATCATATCAGGAGATTAAGCTGAGTTCCAAGTTCCATTGTATCCAAATTCATGACATTTTTCACAAAGCTGCCCCGTCGTGATAAGGCCAGTCGAAGTTGGTCCGCCCCTCCTTTCACTCCTCGGGATCCTGACACGTGGAGGCCCTTTCCATCCGATATTCTTGACTCTTGAACACCATGAGGCCTCGAAGTCGTTCTGCTCCTCCTTTCACTCCTCGAGACTTTGGACATAACTGGCAGTTCAGAGACGATGAAATCGAGACTGGAAGACTGTACATGGATCCCATCGATCTGGCTGAATTCTCTCATCTATTGAGGATTTCCGACCTTGCCATTCACGCGCCATGTATTGGGTCGACAATGACAAGGTTCTCAAATTGTTTTCCTACCTGATTGATGTTTCTTCCATCGTTGCGAATATGGATCTGGCTCGCACCAAGCTCCCTGTTCCTCCGGTCCTTCGCTATGGGCTGTCTGGCAATTGCTCATGGAGCGTATTCTTAACCCCAATTTCCCCTCCGCTATGCGAAAATGGAAGGTAGATAACTTGCCCCCAGGAATTGTAGGTACCATGGATTGGATCGTTCGTAATCTTACCAGTCTAGGACTAAGTCATAACGATCTTATTCCGAGAAATCTTCTCCGAGTCGTTGACATGTCCGCTGGGATGATAACTTCGATTGTTGATTGGGATACATGTACACCGATCTTCACAGGCGGTGAATACGCCCGAGCGGTCAGCGAACACAGCAAATATCCAGCCAGTGCTGTGCCGGGGCAGCAAAATATATTTCTCGTCCTTCTGCGTCACCGAACGGGAGACGAGATCCTGCTGGGATGCAGTGACCGAAACCCTGCACGACGTCGGAAGTGGCCACTTGTCACATCCAAATCTTCTCAAATTTTCTCTCCTCCTGTGACAGATCCTCGCTATCAATCGTTTTCAGTAGGCGGGTCCTCTGTACTGTTTCTTAGCTCAAGGTAACTGATCCTTGCGATTTAGCGACAGAAGATTCATCCTATCCACTCACATACTCCGGCATTAGAATATGACACGTAAATTTGTTATGCAGGAGTGATTCTTCTCCAAATGTAGTGAGTGTAGATGAGTATTGTGGATGTACTCGTAGTTCTGTTTTCCAATTTTCCAAGCCACCGGTTGTGGGATGTGGGACTTCGCGGGCCGCCTGAGAGCTTAGCTACGCACGTGAGGCCCTCTTTTTCTGACTCTTACTACCGCCAGTTCGACTTAAACTGGGATATCGACCAAAGCCTTCAAACAATTTCTATGGCGTCCGGGACCAATCTTTTTCGACCTCCGAGAATTCAGTAGCGCATTTGTCCAATTTTTCCCCAGCCAAGCAACAGTGCCATTCTGTATTGGGATGTTTCTTGTATATAATGCGCGGGAACTGGATACATCGCTGCGGCTTGCGCAAACTTGCTACGGCGCGCACTTGACTCGCGACACCAAAGACAGAGCAGCCGCAGCAGTGCACGCAGTTCTACCCCCGACATCTGCAAGCCAGATTTTCGTTCTGGGCGCGAGCATAAATACTGTACGCTAAAGGATATGATGAGGATAATCATCTCAAATCTCAAAGCTCGACCCGTCTGACTGTTGTTCGAGTTGCAATGGAAGACGATATTACCGCTTTGGTAGGGGTCTTGGACTATGGCTGGTGCACATTCTCTGATTGTTCTATTTTATCCCCAGGTTATTGACAATGGATCGGGAATGTGTAAAGCCGGATGTAAGGGCACTTTGCTCTCGACCCTCGAGGGGCTCTAATGGTTTTTTCAGTCGCCGGAGACGATGCACCTCGTGCAGTTTTTCCGTATGTTTTGGTAGACATTCTTTCGCAAATCTAGCAAGCTAATCCTACCTTTCTAGCGCCATTGTAGGTCGCCCACATACACATAGCATCATGATCGGAATGGGGCACAAGGATACATATGTCGGGTGAGCTGAGTTTTTTTCCCACTCAAATCTACCTAACACAGTACTATTATTCAGTGACGAGGCCCAGGCGAAACGTGGAATTCTTAATCTAAAGTATCCCATCGAGCATGGAATCGTTACCAACTGGGACGACATGGAAAAGATCTGGCATCACACGTTTTACAACGAGCTTCGTGTTGCGCCTGAAGAGCATCCGATCCTCCTTACCGAAGCGCCTCTTAATCCCAAGGCTAATCGGGAGAAGATGACCCAGATTATGTTCGAGACGTTCAACGCCCCCGCCTTCTATGTTCAGATTCAAGCAATTCTTTCTCTCTACGCTTCTGGCCGTACAACGGGCATAGTCTTGGATTCGGGAGATGGTGTATCACACGTTGTTCCCATCTATGAGGGCTTCGCGCTTCCTCACGCTATCAAACGTATCGACCTTGCTGGAAGGGACCTTACCCATCAACTCGTCAAGAACCTAACCGAGAGAGGATATCGTTTCAATACAACTGCTGAATATGAAGTTGTGCGGGACATCAAGGAAAAGTTATGTTACGTCGCGCTTGACTTTCACCAGGAGCTGGCAGTGGCAGCGAATTCATCTGCGCTGGAGAAGAGCTACGAGCTTCCGGATGGACAGGTCATAACCATTGGAAACGAAAGGTACGCCATTCTCCTCAATCCGTTTTCACTTACCTCATTGACCCTACGCTGAAAAGATTCCGAGCGCCTGAAACACTTTTCAAGCCGCACATGATAGGGGTGGAGGGTTCTGGAATCCATGAAGCAGTGTACGTGCAGCACTTGGGTCTTTTCTCGCGACGAACTCACAAAATTCGGAATTCTAGATACGAGAGCATTTTCAAATGCGACTTGGATGTTCGCCGTGATCTTTACTCGAACATAGTTCTTTCTGGAGGTTCCACGATGTACCCTGGGCTGGCTGATCGCATGACGAAGGAAATTACTGCTCTTGCTCCGTCCAGTGTGAAGGTATGTGGTCTGGATTCCTAGATGACAAGTTGTTGACTCTCTTTACCTTTTGGACCAGGTCAAAGTTGTTGCGCCACCCGAAAGGAAATATTCGGTCTGGATTGGCGGCTCTATTCTTGCTTCTTTGTCTACGTTCCAAAATCTCTGGATTTCCAAGCAGGAGTATGACGAATCTGGTCCGGACATTGTTCATCGCAGTAAGTTTCAACGTTTTACCGTTTCTTGTTCTCCTTCATTGAAGTTTGTCGCGTAGAGTGCTTCTAGGTTATTCGCGGTGTTCATACACTTTCTAGTTTGACTGCTGTCGTCCATGCTATAGCAGTCTACCTTTTCATTATATATGTTTTTTCTCCTGGAATATAACGTTCTCTTGTTTCCGCACTGCGATATTCTACGTTTTCTGTTTAGAAGACTACCAACCAGATCATTTCCCCTTGAGGACCGGGAATTGGTGATGCCTGGTTGGGCTGTGAACGGGACAGATGGGAACGCGATCTTTGATGTCCCAGAGAAGGAATATTACGGTTACGGAGCATGACGATAGGTATGATAAATGAAGATACTAGCGTCCCCCACAGAATAATTCAATTTGGCATCTTCATAGCCAGTATCGTAGCCAGATTCGTATGTGCATATCTATCAACATATTGGGCCGCGGCTGCCCTCGACCCTCACGAATATATGTACGTACGAGCTAACACCAGATTACGAGCTGATCATGACATTCGTCGAGACTACTTCTGATGCAAAGTTCGTTGGCGGTAGGACGCTTATCCGACGAGTCTTGGCCTTTTGCTAAATGAGTTACATAACATCAACTGAGGAATATACGGTACAAACAAACAAGTTTCTATGAGAACAAACTAATTTACACTACTGTACTATACCTGTTGACCTCGAAACAGGCATACGATAAAGTAAGCGCTTATGAGTGGTCGGAGACATGCAAAGTGAGTATGAAACAGTGGACATGAGATTTGAAAAGGAACGAAACGGGGAAGAAAAAAAGATGGCTATGGCTATGACTCGGATGACAACAAGAGGACGATGGAAGTGTGATGGGGGTGCAATGGGGTAATGTAAATTGGGTCGGAAGGCCACTTCAAGATGGGCGCTAGGGAGGACAGAAGGATGTATGAATGTCACGTGGATATTTGCGGTGGGGTCCAGAAGCGGTCATGCGAGAGGAAACAATCATCAATGGAGATACTTTTCGTTCAGCGCATGCACCTCTTTCGCAAGGAAAGGCCAGCTCAGCGCCGTCGAAAGTCCCCTCTTCAACTTGTCCTCGTCCTCACCAGCACGTTCCTTTGCCAATTTGATCTCCCATCCGAGGAGATTATACAGTAAACGCATATTTGGCTGGATGAGGACCGAGAGACGTCTGGAACGGACAATGAGGTACGCGTCGACCAGAGGCAGGGAGAGATGTTTCATGACGTAGGCGATCTAAAGCAACTTTGATGAGAGGGCATATCTAAAGAAATGATCGGCAACACTCACGGTGACTGTTGCACTCCTGGACACTCCAACACGACAATGCACCAATACCTGTCCACCTTCCTGTCTCGCGTGATCAATCCAATCGCATATGGGTTCCAGCTGCGGCTCGAGCGTGTCAATCCCGTCATCGCAAACACCTTGTATATCAAGGACTTTAATTCTTCCCGCCCGCTCTTCAATCCATAAGGAGCCTTGATTTTGGGTTTTACTCGGTATAAAATGGTTGGAAGATGGACCTCCGTTGTTACCGAAATGTGAAACACGGGCGGAATGAGAATCGGGAGGAACGAGAGCACACTCGCCGACAGACACGACGTGGGTGATTCCCAAGGCTTGCAGCATGTATACATTGGAAGCGTGAGCTCTAACAATGATCCAATCAGCCTCTGATCAGTCGAAACGCAGAAGAACTCACAAATTTCCCAAATACAAAAACGGCAACACTCTACTCGGGAAACTGCCATCAAACCTGGGATCGTTGAACCACGATTGATGATCACCTCCAAAGAAGGAAGGAAGCCATGGACTCGTACTCGCTCTCGGTCTCCGAACTCTACCTGTACTACCACTGCTTACGATATGGCCGGTAGCAACGGAGAAACTCGAGCTAGCTGTGTCCTCAAGCGAGATCATCGAGGTGCTAGGTGCAGACGAAGATATCGGAAGTGTCGCACTGCCCTTGACTCCACCCGTTCCGACAGACATGGATGCCATGTCTTGTTGCGTCGGGAGCTCGTGTGAGCTCAACAGTTGTTGATTCTGGCTCTCCCTCACACTACCACCATCGTCAGGAGCAGAAGAGGCAGCAAACGGAGACCTCGCAAACGAAACACTCTTCGCAGTAGGCCTAGTTCGATTCTGCTGATGAACCTGCTGTTTTGGTGTATCCGTCGAATTGAGTGAGAGCCTAGACGGCGAAGGAGACCGACGACCTTCGTTTCCACTTCCTCCCCAGCTTCTATACGGGTTTATGTGCGTCGCAAACCCGAACCCGCTCGCACTTCCGAACAGTGACAGGGCAGACGAAGAAGAAGAAGAGCCGTCCTTCTTCCCTTTCTCCTTATCCAACACCTCCCTCGCCCTCCTCTCCCTCTCTCTCACTCTTTCCCGCTCCTTCGCCTCTTCCCGACCCCTTCGCTCCTCCTCCTCCCTCAAAATCCTCTTCTCTTCTTCACAAAATCCCTCAACCTTTCGCAGAACACCAAGATCGCCCGAATACACAAAGAAGCTCCTTCGTTTGCCGACCTGCAAATCTAGATATGCCTGAGGCAACGACAAGCCTTTCGTTGCCATTAACAAGATCAAAGCAGGAACAGAAGACTCCGTGTAGCCATCCGCAGAATAGAGGAGAATCTTCAACGGACGGGTCCAAGGAAAAGGCGAAGTATAGGCTGAAGAGGAGAGGTATGACAAAGAACTAGATGGGTGGCGGGAGTGGTGGGAATAATATTGATGGGTAGGTACGTGTGCAGAATTACCAGATGTTGGGGGTGGATGATGAACAATGCGGACAGTAGAGGTGTACAGATCCGTCGAGGGTGTGATAGAAGCAGGAATTGTCATCGCCCGAAGTCTCGATGTTCCCGAAACGGTTCCGGGTGCGACAGTCGAAACGGACGCAGGAGCAGACGAAGAGGGCATCAAATTCGAAGAGTTCAGACTGGGAGGTGGGGGTGGGGTCGCAGGATTAGAATGAATAGGGAATCCCGAGAAAGAAGTAATCAGTGAAGAAACCGAAGACCATCTCCTCGATTTACTCTCCTGGTTCAAGTGCGCCTGCGGATCAGCAGACCCATTCTGCACCCCGGAGCCCATCCCATGTCTACGGATTGCGGGTCAGGCGTTCGAGCCCGTCGTTCATGCACAACCTCGATGGACCCTGTCTCCGTAATACATTTCTGCAAGAACCTGACAATAGGCATGAGGATGCTCATCGTAGCAGCTGTCACAGGAGGCGAAGACGGCATAGGTAGATGAATGATCGCGTTTGGATGCGGTGGTGGCCTAGGTGGCAACGTATACCTGTCCTCCCCTTCCATCTCCGCACTTTCCCCATCATCAACGCCCAACTCACCATTCTTCTGCATCTCCTCCCTCCTGTCCCTCCTGGCATCCTCATACGCGAGTCTCCACCTCTCCTCCAACAGCGCAATCTTCTCCTCCGACGCTTTAAGATGCGCCATAGTAGGGAACGGCGCCAAATCATGACACTCGATGCAAATATCATACCCATACCCATCCCTTGGCGAATTCCCAGGCGGAAAATAGTAGCCCTGCCCTTCGAATCCATATCGGTACGAACCCGAGCTGTCATTCGCGTTGGGGGATTTTGAAGAATCTTGGTCGTCGTAAGGATACGAATCCAAATCAACGATATCCTTCCCGCCCCACTTTGGATCCATCTCTCCGTACTCTCCCATTCCATTCACAGGCAGGGGGATATCGTTGGCATTTCCAAGGAAAATCTGGCCGGCAAGAGGATCCCAGTAAGTCTTGGTACTACTCAGATCGAGCTCAGCGTCTTCAGTTTCAGAGTCCAAGTTGGTGGAAGGTGCACCAGAGGCGACCGAGGAGTGAGTATGAGAATGGGTGAGCGGATGATGATTCGGGTGAGGATTGGAACTGGGGTTCGGGTTCGGGATGTGATGAGACGACGCCTGGATATGCACAGGAGGGCGTATCGGATCAGGATTGAGATAAGCCAGCGGATGATCCTTTGGAAAGATCGAGACGATCTCTGAGGCTCGGGTCAAGTCACGCATCTCATCCTTTTCGCGCTGCGCAAAATCAACTGTGTTTGGTGATGGCGACGGTCTTTGCGTATGAGTCAAAGCCACTGTCGGTGAGGTAGAGGGAGCGAATAGTTCTGCCCTTTGCCCGTTTCCTCCCTCAGACATGACAACGTCCCCATCTTGGTCATGTCGGAATGTACTGGGAGATCGGGTGAGAACGGCAGACACAGTGGGAGGCCTCGCTGTCACACTGCTGTTTCCTCCTAGACTTCCGGGGACTTGACCATCAGGGCACAGCTTGACAACCATATGCGGCATCTCCCGTCTGATTTCCTCCGCAGAAGCATCGAGCAAGAAAACGTTGTAGTTCGGGGAGCATCGGCATCATTGGAGCAATGACACTTGTCAGCTGCACCGGCGGTGGTATCGTTAAGTGTATGATTCTGCCCATCTTCAACAGCTGCTTTGAGATGACACAAGGTTAATATAGCTCCGGAAGATGAGAGGTACGAGAAAACTGACCCTCACATTCGCAGCCGATTCGCTCTCTTCGCTTCCTATCCACAGCTTGTTTGAATCGCCTCGCCAATTTAAGGGCACGAGCCGACTTGGCTGCGCCGGAAGAGTTTGGGGAGTAGACTACGATGTCCGAAATGGAAGCTAGTATAGGCTACAGAAACAAGGGGGGAGATGAAAATTAATCGCCAATGATTGCCTCCCCGGACTCAAAAGGCGTACCACTTGTATTCCAAAATTTCTAAGCGAAATTCCCTCCGGTACGTGCAGAGGTGTAAACTCCCATTCACTGTCTTCGTCATCAATACATCCACATCCACATTGAGGTTCCCGATTGGTTTCATTCCTGTCTCCACTAGCTCCACCAGCGGAGGAAGGAGGGATTTGGCGTAAAAGATCGGTGGCACGAAAGGTGGATGTTAGGATCGGAGGTGGAGTCGCAGCCTTGCGTGCATACGTAAAGGAATGTTTGTGATGATGGGAGCGAGAGGGAGGAGAATGTCCTTCGGCTTCGACAGAAGACCTATTAGTGTAACTCTGAATTAGCGAAAATGACTGATGAACGCTGTACAGTGAGATACGTACTTGACGTTGGGTTCCTCCTCGAATTCCGTCAAAGCCGTCGAAGCTTCGGTGCCACTGCTATCGGTGGATGCGGAGGAAAAGTCTGAGGTTGCGGTGGTAGACGATTTGGCATGGTGGTGGGGAAGGTCGGTGGTGCGAATGGGAGTGGGTAGGACAGTGGCCCGATGCTGAACGGGATGCATATGTTTCTCGTCTGTGCCAACACCTACAATTTCCACGACGTCAGGGTTGTGGTGGCCATGAACGTTGTCGTCCCCGGAGTCGTTGTATTGAATGTCTAGCTCCATATCCATACCAACCGCAGGGGGGTATGGGGTCGTAGAGACGGGTGATAGAGGCTCACCAAAAGATTCAGAGGAGGAATCGTCGTCGTCTTCTAGATCATCTTCGTCGTCGAAATATGAGTCGGATGAATCTTCGTACTGTTCCTCAGACAAAACGCTGTCCCGGTGGACAAGAATTCGGAGTTCCTTTTCAGGATTGTCAAGGTCGTCCTCGCAAATGACCCACATCAAGCCACGATACTTGGGGGCCTTTGCTCGATTGACAGGGGGGTATGCGGCCTTGTTGTCGTTGTAAAGCATAGCCTGCTGGCCTTGGGTGGCAAAAAAGAGATTCTGGGCTTGGTTGTCGCCTTCTATGCCGTGCAAAAATGGGAATAAGACAGAGTCAGGGGGGTGCGAAAGAATATGATTAAAGTGGAGGTCCTTGAACTGGGTTGCTGTGAGCGTATGAATCGAACGCGATGGACTGGAATTCGCGTCAAGATGGCCAACGGTTGGTAACGAAGCGAGGAAATCTGGGCCATAGTTTAAGCCATATAATTCAGACATATTTGAGCCCGCGTCGGAGGGAAGGGAAAGGGAGATTGCGAGCTGTTGCGGGCGTTGGAGGCGGCTACGAGGAGGGTCGTCTGAGTTCGTGGCCGTCGTGAAAGAAGCAAAACAAGATGGGTAGAATCGAGGGCCAGATTTGAATTATAGGCCAATTCAATTATTACGGCATTGCCGAGAGCGGCAAAGGCACGAGGCAAATCTGAGATTGCTCAGCTGACCCGAGTTTGATCGAACAGCCAACGCCGCTATCACTCACTCCCAAAGGTTACATTCAACTTTTAGTAAGAATTCAAGAACATACAGCTCATTATAGCTGCTGTAAACCGGAGCCAGTGCATCAATACCTTGCTCAGCTTCTCTACATTTCACCATACATTTGCTTATCTCCGCTCCTTAGGTGCCCTCTTTTGTCAATTCGGAAAGTCCCGTTGCTGTAAAATCGCATTGCCTCGCGCTAGTCCATCCTAAATCATTTTGCCCCGGGCCAGCAAGCCCAGCAAAAGGACGTTCCCCAGGTGCTCGGGCGGTCATTGGTCAACCACATAGAAAATCCAACTCGTCATCGTCGTCGTAACCTCTTTTTATTTTTAAAAGCTATCATGTAAATACACACGCCGGTGCCCCTGTTTTATATCAACAATCATGACTAACTTTCTTCACTCTCACTCTACCGCCACCGGTATTCAATAATCACCAAATAAGTATGGTTCGCACTCACACACACATACGCTGTTTCTCCAATCGTACCCCACTTTGACCAGTCGCCAACTCTTCGGAGTCCTTGTTGGTGGGAATTCTAGAACGGTGAATGATTGAAATGAATACTCCCATTTCTGTATCACTTATCACGGAACTAACTTCATACGGCCACAACAGGTCACTTCGTACCCTCCCTCTCTTACTCTTACTCACCAATATTCTTCTCATTTTTCAAAGCTGTATCGCATTCTGTCTCTGCCAAGTTCATCTACCCGCACCTCCGCAGCGCGATCATACGCACACAAAACAAAAACTTCCGAAAGCGCTCACCCCCCAGAGGCTAAGCCTTCCGAGGTCGGGAGCCGGATTCAAATATTCAATGCAAAAAAAAAAAAAAAAACTTTGGAATGAATTTCCCAACGTGTTGTGATCGTTTCGTGTCTTACTGGACGAGAACGTTTCCGGTAGCGTCACAGGAGAACGAGGTGCGGCAACTCGTGTGCCGTATCACCCAGATTCGCTAACCCCCGGATCCATTCATTTAGTTCATTTTCCGCTGCGAGGGTGGTGCTTGGTACCAAGGATAGATACGTGTTCTCTACTTTCAAGCGCGATCAGAGCTTTTAAAACTCTACCACGCCGGGGCGCATCAATCTTAAACTTCAGCCTGCTGCGATTTATCGCTTCCACTACTTACTTACCAGCTTATCATATGCCCATCTTAACCGTGTTGATAAAGAATATTAAATATACATTTTGGCACACCGCTGAAATCTTTTTTCGATCTCGACATTGACATCAACGGCTAGAATACACTGGACTTCGCTCTCGATTGATTGCCACATCATTCCGTTTTTATTATGGATGTGTGAAAACTAAGTAGTATTGCGTGAGATGGTGTCAATTCGGGTTCTAGTATGTACTTGCCCAGGTCGGTCCAGCTCTGTGTTGTAGACGCGGAGGTCAATATATATGCTACTACGCTTGGACCATAATTGATGATCATGATTCAATTGCGAGGGGAGTCCTTCAAGTCCATGGTGCGCCGTGGAGAAGGATAGGCTGTGTGCACAGTAGTATGTTTATTGGCATCAATACGTGATTATAAACCTTAACTCTTCCGCAGCGCTACCTGAGTATCACTTTTGTGGTGGTGGTGCTAGGCCCACTCTATCATATCATCAGCACGTGCAGAATGGCAGTTGGGACCTAGTTGAGTTGGAACATAGACAATTTATATACCCCCGCCCTGTTTTTTTCTTTCCCTTCGTATACACTATCAGCATGTAGTATGTACCTATATCCTCTTCCCGCTTTGACTTACCCCGCATCGCGGCGGTGCTTCCTAATTAGTCGGACTGTGGAGGTACTTGGGATAGACTCTATGCTACCGACGGCCGGGCCTGTCGATCTGGACGGGAGACGAACGTTATAAGTAGTGCTAAACTCTCGTACATACAAAGTTCATCAAAGGATGTCCAGAAACAGAAGGTTGACTTGATACCACTCGGGGACACACTTAGTGCGGTTGATATACTTGGAACGATATTTTCCATTCAAAGTCTTGATGAAAAGAAATCATGTGCAGATTCTCTTTGATGCCTAGACTATGGTAGAGGGAAATTCTGTCCAAACGGTAATGAGAGCAGATACTGTACCATCGCGGCTGCTTCTCTGTCCGACTAGATACTATATGCATGGGTTCGGACCCATTTCAAGACGTTAAAAAGCCCCGACTCTGGAATTTTCTGTCTATCTAATTCCAAGTGTCTTATCTTTTCCGCGGTGGCTGAAAATAATGCTATATAAGGGTACTTGCGTCGAGAACTACGAGATGGTGATAAACCTTATTACCAATACCTTCGGTTAAGGATACGCCATACGTTCTCTGCTGAGCAAAGATAGCGCTGATCACGGATCAGCGCTCGGCAGTAGCCTTAGGACGAGGAAGCTGAGCTCTCCCTTCCTTCCTTCCCTCCTCTCTGTCACACCAAATAAGAGCCCGAATTCAAGAACGTGGTTTCTACCTACATGCGGTGTATATCTGCTCCGGCGATAAAGATTTGTACTATCCTGCAATCAGCTCCAAAACGCCACCATCATCACACACGCAGCAGGTTAGGCTTTCAGCCACGGTGTGAGTGGTCAGTACTTCAGTGGTCAAGAGAACACATTTTAAGAATAGCTCCAAAGTGAAAATCGAATTTTGTTTTGCAAGTCTTGATTCGTCACTAAGGGGCTTGATCGAGCCGATTCTCTGGGACAAGAAGCTCTGCACGTTTATTATGTACGTGGTCACCGAGGTGTAGAGGTTCTAAACAATGGTCATTCGACCTGCTTCACAAGAAATCCAGTCATATGCATCTGGCGGTTCAGTCAGGTTCAGTTTCTCTTACCTGGAAGGAGATTATGAATGAAAACCCTTCAAAGTCGTCCTACAGTCGTCCGGTAAGCAGAGCTAGCGCTTGATTGATTGCGAAATTCTACTTGCCGCACTGTAATAGTATATTTGATCATTTAGATCTGCTGACGGCGGGCAATACATGATCTCTCAATGTTCCATCCGGTTTAACTTCATGGCTACATGTGATCCATCCACTTCTTCGACTAGGAGGGTTCAGGTAGTACTCATCCCTGCCACCTGGTCAGGGATAAGAAAAAAATCGTAAGGCGAAGCAGACACTCAGCAAGAAACGCCACCGACGGAGATCACTCAAACTCCGAATCCGCTTTCTCTTATCACTCCATTCCGCCGGAACATCGTGTTGCAGGTTCACTGAAAATTTATTATTATTTTCTAAGTCCGCACTTCGAAGTTCAGATAAGTTTTCACGCGTACAGTCGTCCCCCCACTTCCGCACCCACTTGTGACGAAATTCAATCGTAATTACAACCAGACTGAGCAATTCCGAATCTTTTTACTTACATATGCGATTGAATATAGTGGGTGTCCGTTCGAATCCAAGCTCCTCTTCGTCCCGAAGCTTTGCCGTAACGAGACACCTAGATTTATTTCGAAGTCACGCACGCTATCTATTTATCTAGAGTACTCTATCACGTATTAGTTAGGGGGAAGAGATGGGAAGTGGTGTTATACTACAACGAACTCTGAATTCAAGTTCAACTTCTCCATTAAAATGTTGCAAAAAGAAAGGCTCCATTTGATTGGTGGACATGACCTTTTGAACAAACCGTTTCAATCTATTCAATCGTCTTTTGTTCGATCTTTGCAGGGTCCCTCTGAAAGTGTTTGGAGCTAAAACTAAAGAGTGATTGATTGCGTTAGCGTACTTAGTACCGAACGGCGAATGTAAACTACACAGGTGAGAAAATAAAGTTAGAACTTCAGAGAAAATTCAGAATAACGGAGAACAGATGTTGGAAACGAGAGCCCTGAGGTCTGAGTCTTACATAAAATCGGATCATAATACGTATATACACAAAGTTATGATACAAGCATGACAAGATATCGTGAAGGAAAAAAGTGATATTGAATACACGCTTGGGGTAGTAGTTCAGCTTAACGCTACCCCAGCGAATGAGAGAAGACGAAGGCCTTAGGCCAGGTGCTGATCACCGAACGACTAGAGCGAACGACTACAGCTCCAGACGAGTCATTTGCCTCTGTCTGAATCTAGGCCTGACGCTACCAATTTCCAATAGTTGTCGTCAGCTTTACAAAGTCCGAATTCAATTGACAACCTCGGAGTAGGCACTTACGTGTGGTGGTGCACCAGGATGTCTCTTTCCTCGGTGTCTGAACCATAAAGTGGAGTAGTATGGCCTTCTGCTATCAATGTGGACATATTTCTGGCAGGGAATACACCACACTTTGTCGGGACACATTCTTCTCGCGTCCAGCAAGGGATCAGTCTCCAACTCCATCTTTCGTTCAAGCATGGGTCTTGCTTCCAACCTGGAACGGACAGAGCTCTACAACATGACATAGTTTCCGTCAGTCTTACAAGTCCAAAAGTCGATTGACAAATATGCACTTACACGCGGAGCATCAGGATGTCTCTTTTCCCGGTGTTTAAACCATAAAGTGGCGTAGTATGGCCTTCTGCTATCGAGGAGGACATATTTACGGCAGGGAATACACCACACTTTGTCGGGACAAATTTGTCTCGCGTCCAGCAAGGGATCAATCTCCAACTCCAGCCGTCGTTCAAGCTCGCGAGCCCTTGGTGGAGCAGTAACCTGAGCATGCTTCTTTCCCCGGTGTTTGAACCATAAAGTGGCGTAGTATGGCCTTCTGCTATCAATGTGGATATATTTCTGGCAGAGAATACACCACACTCGGTTGGGACCCATTTTTCTCGCGTCCAGCAAGGGATCGGACTCCAACTCCAACTTTCGTACAAGCATGCGCCTTTTCTCCGCCTCTATTTGCTCGCTCGATTTTGTCTTTGTCCTGCTGGGCTGATGACATTCAGACGAACGATGTTCCTCGTAGTTGGGGTCCGAGTCCTGCTGCGCTTGCCTTCGACCAGTAGAAACGGAAACACTATTCTGTTTGAAATGGCGGCGCAGCAACGCGGGGATATTAGCGTTCCGAGCGCGGACAAGGATGTGCTCTGTGCTTGCTTTGGACAATTTACTAGGTTTGGATGAAGTGAAGGTCCAGATGGAGGAGGGTGTCTCGTTCATCAAGGCGGAAATACGGCGTCTGGGATCGTACGGAGCTGAAGAGGCTGGAGTGCAGTTGTTCACGGAACAGGTGGTGCTGCAATTAGAGGCATCGTCGCTGGAAGCACTCGAGCTGGTACTGAGACTTGAGTCGTGAACGTGAAGAGGCGCCTTCGATACCTCCAGACTGAAGGGTCCAGAGATAGTCCTAATTAAGCGCAAATCAGCAACGGACAGGGGCCGTTTAGATGGTGTACTATACCTGAAGGAGGAACCAGATGACAGATCATAAGACATGCTGTTCGATGCTGCGGAAAAGTAAAAAGATCTTCAATGTAGTTGGTGGATGGAGGAAACCTAATTTCAAGGGCCTACATCATCCGGCTTTTAAAAGAGACAACTTCGGTGTTCTGGACGAAGTAGGTAAGCCCTCGCCGACCCTGGTTTTGGAAATTGGATTTTTCGATTAATCGTGAAAAAAAAATCGTCTCATATCAATCGAGGGGCTTGAAAGCTAAACCGGGGGTGTAAAAAAAAATACAACGAACTCAGGTATAGGGACTACGTACATATATGCATGCATGGATAGGATAGCATGCATGAAGTCCGACTCTTGCATCTTGCATCAACAATCCTTCAAATACGAAATGCGAGGTCTGCGAAATACAATAATCCTCTCTTTCTGTATGTGGCTATAATTCAAAGGATGAGTCTCATTCGAGAAACTTTTGTGTCTCTAGAATCGTACCTTTTGTCTAGAACTTTCGTACCTTGCGATCGAGACGAACGATCTATGCATTCTCAACTGGTACATTCTCAACTGGTACAAGGCGCTCCATGATCGAAACTACCGCACAGGCACTCTAGAGCTTGAAGGTGCGCCAATTCCTGCTGTTATATATTACCTCTCCTAGTTATTGCACGGCAGGCTGTGAAAATGGATATCGACAGGAACCAGCTAGTAGGGCGTTGTATAGCGAGAGAGAGAGAGAGAGAGAGAGAAATAATCTAATTGTTTGGGATTCGATCGAGACAGAGACTTCAGACGAGAAAGATTTTCTATTCGGAACATACAACGGTCTTGTGTGACCTATTAGACTTCAAGCTCAAGCTTCAAGCTTCAGCTTCAGGAGTCATTCTCCAAGTGGCATTGATCCTTTTATGATTCAAATTATGATCATTGTCAAGAGAACGATGGTCATGGCCCAGTGCTAATTTTAATCAGGAAAGTCGACCGCAGTTCCGATTCGAAATTCGGAGAAGTAGAAATGATTGCGCCGATCTCTGCAACCATCGCCTTTGCAATCATTGATCCCCTAACCTATTAATTTAGGGTCGTGGTAGGGCGACGAGACATTAGCTGGAGCTACACACGGACAGAGGCCTCGCTTACGTTCCCCTTTTCAAAACACAGATGAGGCGAGACGGCAATCAAAGCGACAAGTGGCAGATGTAGCCTGTTGGATAAGTTTGTGCATGACCACGCGACGCAAAAGACACAGCTCAAGCACGAGCCGTGGTCGAAGGTAGGAAGAGACAATTAATTTCGTGATTTATCTCTGGTACACTGTATGTCCAATGAGCATCACGGGCAAGAAATATCACGCAGTAAGAACAAGGCCCTGGTTCCATAGAGCAGCCTCAGCGTCGCACAACTGAATCTTTTCCTTGTTGTAGGGCGACGATGATCAGGGTGGCTAGATCTGATTTAGTACGGGGACGAACTCGGGAGACGGCAACACTGTAATTTGATTTAATTCTCATTTAAATCACAAGCTCAACACAGACACGCACCAAGTATCCTCAGTCTCATTAACCTACAAGCTGCGGCGGCGAGTTCGGCAAGTGTTCGCATCGCGACTCGGACGTGACTCTTTTTTTTTAGAAGACACTGGACACAGTATCAGTTCGAGCATAAGGTTGACTAAATTCGACACTAGCTGAAGAGATATCATCGAATAAACATTAGAAAAAACAGCAAAGGGCCACATACCGGGCGACTTTAGCTTCTCTAGCACACCTTGCTAGCTCGCCTTCAACTTGAACACCCCCTGTGCTGATAACTAATTATGGAGAGCCAAAAAAGTTTGCGGCTCGAGTAGGAAGGATATTTAGGATCGTTCGAGTAGGACAACCCGAACCAGGTCACAAGTTCGAGCATAATATTAGCTGGACCCAACGCGCTTTAGCAGGTCAAGAGCGGGAGCGATAGCATTCGGAGCACTTGTTTCTCCTCTAATAAAGTCACAGCCTTCGCATGGCGGAGAAAAGACGGGAAGACTGAGACGTGCGAAAAATATGTGTCATAGATCACGAGGGTCACGGGGCCGCGTGAATTAACAAATACGTCAGCAGTATTTGTCAATAATGGCTGAGCGTCAGAAAAAGCGTTCACCGTTGAAAAACTTTGAGTGAAAGAAACACTATCAAAGACACATACATACGTGCACCAAATTTCCGCTAATTAATAATTACTGATGACCGCGAACCAGTTAGTTCTTTTAGCAGGCTGCAGGTGCCACTGCTGGTCCCCCAGACCTTCCGAGTCCGTCCAGGAGAGCTCACTTTATTGTGAGAATAAGAGATTAAGATAATAGTATTATTGTATGTAGGCTTCAGTACAAGCCTTATATACCTAAGTACATGTATCTAGAAGGTTCTACTATATACTATGAGATGTAAGTAGAGGAATAGCAGCAAAGATAATAGAAAGTAATAGAAAGTTCTAGTTTATGCACTTGCTTACTGAGCGAATCTACAACACACTTACTTGGAGGGAACGCGGAGGCGTCCGAGTGTCGAAAATTCTTCGAATATCTGTGCGGGGAAGAGTCAGCACTAGCTGTCATTCAAAAATCCCTCAAGATACTCGACCATCACCCTGCTTGATCCCGGCGTAAGTATCTCCGAGATCTATGGATATACAAGTGCTAGTCCAACTTACATCGGGGGTCAATAATTACTGTAAAAGCACTAGGAGGAAACTGAGGGACAAGAATATCTTGTCAGAGTTAGACTCGCGCGGGAGTTTGACGATTGTGCCCGGTTCAAACTTTGACAGTGTGTTTTTTTTTTTTTTTTTTGATCTCTGTCTCCGTCTTCGCTTCCGAGCCCACACTTGGGCCGTCTTTTTCATCGGAGTCCAGCTGGATTCTTAGAAAGTTCAATCACGAATCAAGCTCGTGCCCGAGCTTGGTGGTCCATGGGTTATATCGCATAGTTGAAACACCGTCGCCGGCGGAGGTAGATGCAAGTGCCACCTTCTAAAGATTTTTCGTTGCTCCGAGGCTCTGCATCCCCGCTTTTTGTTGCATATCATGATGGACTGATGAAGATGAAGCAAAGGGGGTCACTCTCTGCCCCTAAGTCGACGGGAACTGGACGGGAACTGGAAAAAGATGCTCTTCTTTCTTTGCCTATTCGTTTCCGAACAGTTATCGAATCGCCAGGCGAACAAAGGAAAAACATAAGCATGTGAAGGCATGTGAACGAACACGACTGGCATGATTGAACCGAGGTGAAGAGAGAATCTTCAAAGAGTCGAAATCCGCCCGCCCTTGATCTGCCTGAATCTTGCTGCCAAGTCCTTTCTAGTGAACGACGTTAGCACAAAAGTGTTAGAGCAGAGACGATATGACTGAAACGAATAATTATACCGCATAGCACTCGTTCGAACTGGTGATGCCATAAATCGAATCGCGCTCGGATATCTTGCAGAAGAGAGAGAGCAGACAGGCTGTACATTCCAACAGCTACGCTTACTGTATATGCATGGTCAAATCAGTCCGTGTGAAAAAGGCCAGAAAGCAAAGCCTGTACTACGTATTCGGCGTGGTGACAGCTGAGAGTAGAAAGAGAAAGTCATTTACCCTCTCAAGAAACTCTTCTCATTATGCCTACTCGTTGGCTATGAGCGGAGCGTTTGGAATGAGGCGAGTTTATACTGAAAGTCATCTACCTATGACTGATTCCCGAAATAACATGCAGCTGTTTTCGTTAGGCAACGGGGTATATGGTGATCAGCTGCGGGGACGCTTCGTTATAGAATCGCTTAGTGAGAAAAATTCGTGGTTTTGACTGGAGAATTTACATGAATCTCTACACATCCAGATGCAGCGTATCAGCATCGTCGAAGATCTTGAGAGCTTCACCAATACCCCTCTTGCAAGCTATAAGGTATATGCATCGATTCCGCTGCATGTGAGTATTTTAGTTGAGCTTTTAGATGTCGTAGTAGTAGTGGACGAAGAGCTTCAGCTTAGAAGCGGCCCGGCAAATTGGTCTCGTGAGCGCGGGAGTAAATTTTCGCGACCTTTTTCTTTATTTCTCTCAGTCTGACGAGTCTCAAGTTTCCTCGCTCACAAGTTGCGCTTAAATACCTCGTCGAAATTTACAAGGCAGCTATGGAAAATTTTCGGATCCATCTAGCCCAACGAGACCAAAATTTCCCTCCAAATCTAGCCTTACCAACTTGACTGGCCTTGTACGCATAGGCATAGAAGAGGACGACGAAGGTGGGCAATAAAATCACGCCTAGGAAGATACGGAGGAATCTACGGACACCGGCACTGCATGTCGACGCGCGGAAGAGTCTTGGTGAGTGCATATCTTCAGATCCCTCGCTCTGTTCCCGAGATTCTAAGTCTATCCTCCAGACTAGTGCCTTATCCTACAGCTCCGGTGCCGACCATATTTGTTTGGGGCGAATGTGGAGGTGAAAAACCTGAAACCTGGGATAGGTCGATATTAAGAGACGAGCGCAAGATTCTTGACGACTCACCTTTGAACTTTACTGCACACCGCCAGTCTCTTGCGGAAGAGGTATGTGACGAATTTGTGATCACATATTTTATCCGACTTCTGATGTGGCGTACTAGGATGAACCGTTTGCTTGTTCCAAGATATGAGGTCTCCTTGCATACCTGAAACGTAGTTCATGTACAACACTTTCAACGAACACGGCATTTGTTGAGTATGTATGTACGTCCTTTTCAAAGCTCCCACCGGGCTAGCAGTTTTACTGGTGCTAACGGAACCCCGTTTAGCTCATATACACTCGGGACGTCAGGTGAAGATCGGAGACAACAACGACGTACGGAGAATAGGTAGACGCTGGAAGAGAAGAAGCAGCCGTTACACCAAATACCACTCGGCACTCGTGGACACCCCGAAAATCCCATGCGAATATGCGATTCACAGCTACTCGGCGTCGACTGTCACGGAGTTAGCCCGTCTTTATCTCTGCGGGGCCGTTCTTGCGCGAACCGTACAAGGATTCGTCTGAGCTGTTTGGCCGCTGCTACACCTTGATGTCGATCACAAGTACCACTCAGGAATGCGTTACTGGCAGTTCCGTATCCAGGCAGTTGATTATGGAATCGAAATCATTGTTATCCTCTATCTTTGTAGCCTATTCCTTCGAGCTGTCCCTGCGCTTTATCTGAGCTTTCTAGGCCGCTGTTTACAACATCACTCGATGCACACTTACCTTCTTCCTTTATTGGTCAATAGCTACCTCTTTTCCGTCTCGCAGACAACCGTTACACGAATACAAACCTCACGCCTTTTTGAGCCCAAAGCCGTAGAACGCTTGATCGCCAACTTCTCCAACGAACCGACGGAAACCTACCGATGCTAGTCGAAATGCCTTCATTGCTCCTCTATGGATGCCGCAAAACAATTCTAAAGCGACGGAAGTGCCGTATCGCGCTAGTCCTGTACATTTCAAGCAAAGGCTACATACGCAGAGGTACTTCCTGTGACAGAAGCGACTGGGGAAAAATATCTCTGTCACCTTCGACACTCACTTCGAACCCTTTGCGAGCAGGAGAACTATTCTCTATCGTTCTGGTGG
Source organism: Collybiopsis confluens (assembly GCA_013368555.1). Taxonomy (NCBI): domain Eukaryota; kingdom Fungi; phylum Basidiomycota; class Agaricomycetes; order Agaricales; family Omphalotaceae; genus Collybiopsis; species Collybiopsis confluens. The sequence continues at coordinate 269,388 of JAACJN010000024.1, forward strand.
ATAAAGGACTGATGGATGTTGACCTGTCAGGTGTCCTGCTGTACAGGAGGGTGCGGGAGGGTGCGGGAGGCAGCGGATGTCAGAAAGGAGGAGATACCTTTTTCACGGGTTTAAGCCGTGGATTCTGAACAGGAGTTCAAAGGTGCAGGGTAGACACTAAAGACGGCACAAGGTCAGTAATGACTTTGATTGTTCGATATAATTGGTTGAAGTGCTCAGTCGGTAGATTCGGTGGCTCTCTTCGTCTATCGGATCGGATTGGATCGGAAAAGACAACTCTTACTTACTAATTCGGGTCGAGCGCATTGTTCGCTGATCTAATGATACATTGCCAATTTGGGAAATTGTTGGGCGCCACGACCACGTGCCAAATGTATATAAACCCTGGCGCCTAAAGGCCTTTTTCAACCGACCTTCAGGTCATCTCATTTCAAACACTTCTTCATCATTCGCGCATTCTAGCGTCCCATTTCAGAAAATCTTCTCATCCAGTACGACAATATCTTATCACTTTCTACAATGGCCCACATTAAACGACCTCCCAACACTTGGATCATCTTCCGAAGTCAACGCTCGCGAGAAATCCACCAGGAGTACATCAATAGCGGTCGCGTCATTGATGCCAAAACAATCTCCAAGTTGGTTTCTGCAGAGTTCAGTCAACTTTCATCGGCAGCAAAGGCCGATTTGCAACGACGACGCTTGGACGAAAAACGTGAACATCAAGAGAGATATCCCGGGTACAAATTTCAGCCGAATAAAGCAACAGAGAGCAAAAGGAAAATGGAGCAGGGCTCGCTCGGACATGTTCGGAAGCTGCGGAGTACAACTCCTACGGCGGGATCCTCATCTTCTCCGACTCAGAATGCACCCTTTTCCTGGGCTGATATTCCCGCAGATAACTATTTCTTCTCCACCTTTCCCTCTCAAGTATCTGCCTATCCGACGCCCGCGATGCCTGAGGGATTCGCTCCCCTCGGGCTCCAGCTGGAAGCCGGGTCGACGTATTCCTCTGCACTGGCAGTTCCTCCCCCGCGCGAGTGGTCAGAATCGCACAGCGCTAATCCTTTCGCTCCGATCGAAACCCAAACAGACGTTCAGTCGGGTTCTTCGGATGTTGACCTAAGGGCTGGCCTTGCGATTGGCGATATCAACCAATCTCGACCTGAAGGATATATCCACCAGTTTGTTTCCCCCATCGTTCAAAGGTCGACTCATTTAGACTATTCCTTGGGCACGGTATGTGACATTTTTTCTCGATATTCGACCGTTAGTAGTTGATTCCGATCTCTTAACAGTCTTCCCCCTCGAACTTTAATGAACCTGCTGTCACAGCCAACACTGGGGGGCGTGCTTCGGGAGCGGTAAGCATCTTCAAGTTGATACTTCTATCGTGTTGATCAATATTAATTTCGGATTTCAAAACAGCAGCAGTTCGACAACTCGGCGTTTTCTGAAGCTCAACTGTTCGACGACAGTATTCTGGGGCACCCTGAGAACTACGATACCGGCATCACCTTGGGGGATTTGGAGGCCTTGCAAATTACCCCTGAACAATGGATGCGAAACTTTAGCAGCCAGTCTAGTGCAGATGACGTCGGCCAGATCATGGATTTTGGTGTCTCCGATCAAGTCGCTATTGCCTCTTCGAAAGGGAAAAGCCCTGAGTACAACAACTTCGAGGTCTCGTTAGGTGACCTAGGCAATCTCCGAGACGAAAACAGCTTCAATAGGTCAACAACCAACAACGCCGCTTACCAATGGTCTGCTTTCGACAGCCTCATCCGAAATGGCTCCTCCCTCTCCTCATCAGGAAGGAGTAGCTTCGACGTCGGCTCCCCCTCTCAGATTACAGCGAATCCTTGGCAACTGGACCGGAAATGGCCCGACAACACCGACTTTGAGGTCTGTATGGGTGATCTCAGCTCTTTGCAGATCAACAAAGGCCAAAATTCCAGTAGTCAGCGCATCGACAACAACGCCGGTCAACGGGTCGCCTTTGGAGATCTCGGCACGAACGGGGCCATTTATCCTATGGACAACTACACGTCGCAAATGAATAGCTTCGAAGCTGGGCCCTCTCGGTTCCCAGGGAGCTTTTCGCAAAGTCATGATAAGGTTTTGTCGCAATATCCACTTTCCGGCGGCGACGATTTTCCATTTGGGTATCTTGACCCGGATTTCTTTCCGGAAGTTCTTCCTTCGTCACCAGCCACGGATTTAAAGACCGAATATCACCTTCCCCGATCCGCTGAACTCGAGGATTAGGTTCTTTGGGGACGCGTCATTTCCGTTGTTTGTTCTTCTCTCCCGACACGCTCTAATTCATCGGAACAGTTCATATCCCTTTCTCTTTTACGCTCTATTCGCCCTACCTTTGGTTTCGGTAACCCATTCCTCTAATAATTTCCCTCACTGTTCTGCTGTCAATTGCTTCTGGTTTTTTTCTAGTTTCACTACATCATTTAGTTTCTATGTGCTTTCTATCCTCGCATTATATTCTTCATTTCGATTATCAAGCCCATCCTCCAAGCATTCCTTCTTTCATTCTCCCATACCTTTCTTCATTCTTGATTGCTCTGCTTTCCCATCTATGATATCCGGCTTTCGCTATAGCTCTCTATTCCCATCATCGTCTCCCATACTATCTTCCTGATCTGCAGGTCCGAACCCTGTTGGTTCTCACCCTCACCCTCACAACAATATTCATTCCTTTACTTCGTTAGGACCAGGCTGGCCTGTCCCCGCATTCATTTTCCAGATTCTCACTTGCAATCTACTCCACGCTCACTACCTTTCTTCTTTTGCATTATTCCTGTGGCCCATCTTTTCCTTTCTCCCCATTGAACACCCATATCTCTTCCCATGGATCCTGGGACCCGGACTAGCCATCCCAGTTTCCAGTGCTTTTTGTCGTTGGCTAATGTATCCATAGTGCATCATCATCACACTGTAGTTCATTCATATGTAAAGTAAGTATTTGATTCTATTGTGTTGTTTCGTGTTCCAGATATTCGCTCTTTTGGTCAGCACTTTACATAAATAGGCCACTGCTTGGATGTTTGACGTTTGACTTTCAAAGACCACGATGCGCCTGCAGGCCTCAGGCCCACTTGTATTTTTACAGTTACCACGACCCCACGAGTAGACTAATGTGCAAGCGGTGGCGTAGTTACTTTTCTGAGGCCCTCGTCAGTCGGAAAAAATATTAGAGTTCAAACTATCACATTTTAAGAAACATAGCCGTTCGTAGCCCGTTCCTGACAGCCGCGCTGAGATGGACCGAGGCGGAGACTTAGAAGTCAAAAGTCTGTGCTCGAATGAAGATTCGAATGAAGATTTTGGTTATACAACAAGAATCCGAGCCTAAATCTATTATCTTCATGTAACAACTCGAGTAATTGGACTGAACAATGGAATGAATGCGAGAGTGGGCTGGGGAGTGTCTTCACTACTTGTGTATGGGTGTTGGTTTCAACGTTCAACGTCCAAGTTCGAGCTGCCTGCCAGTGCCAGCCTCCAGCGCCAATGCTGCCCAAATTTACAAAGGCCGAAAAGAAGATAAGTACTTACTTCCCTGAAGAGTTCCAACTACATAACACTAAAAATGCCCCATGACCTGAAAAACCAGGGAGGACGACTAGAACATTACTTAATGGTTTGCCTTCTATGGTATCTACGGCCACTTGGCAGCACCAGCCTGAGGGGCTATTTGTCAATCGCGGGCAAAAAAGACGTCCTTTGAGTCACTCAGACTCACTCAGCACTGCCTTGAGGATATAAGCTAAGTATTTGGTTAAGGACCAGCCCCATAATGCCAAACCGAAGAGCTAATTCAATAAAAATAGGTCACAGCAAGTCGATCGAAATTCGTAGAGTAGGGAAAAATGGCACATTGAGATCATACAGGGTCATTTCCGGTCAACGGTGCAAAGAGTATCATTATGCTCCCCATCCTCTCCGCTTTGGCTTTGGCTTGATCCACAATTGGCTCCAGTGCCACGATGAACGTGTCAAGTACTTTAGTCACAAAAGTTCCAAGACTCACTAAGAAAACCTCTAGCGCTATTTCTTCTGGCAGATTACTCTTACCTGTCCTCTATAGAGTAGAAGCTACATTAAGTTCTCTTCAGTGAACGTCTCGTGTTGGCGCCACTTTCAGACTACTAGCTGCTCTTCCCCCGCTGAGTCCGATCTGAGCCTAACACGTAAATTGCACTGGCTATTCATTCGTAAGCTCTCAATTCTGTATATAACCGCATAGGAAATTCGCCCATTCCCCTCAAAGCTATATGTCTACTGCAGAGCCCCACGCGCTTGCTTTCGATCCTCGAACCCAGGAAATTAGGTGGGACGTCGGAGATGTCAATCGACCTCCCGACCCCAATCGACCGACAGTCATCAGATTTACACCTGCAGACTTTATATCTCTTTCCCGAGAGTCCTTAGGTGTTTGGAGAAGAAACAACCTGGCATACAAGTTGTATGGGACAACCAACCAATTCAACCGCGTCACTCAAGACCTTCAAACTGCGAGAAACAATGGGTTGCCTATTGCCGGAGCTACTGCTGCTCAGGGACTCGTGTACACGTACGAGGTCCCTCCGGCTTTTAGGACCCAGCGTGGCTTTGCCGTAGTCGCTACATTCTTCCCTCAACCACCTTGGAGGTTCTTTGATGGACAGGGTAATTGGCAGCCTGCATTTCGGGATATTCTCCGTTCGGCGACTAATAATGCTCTGATTGGGTATGTAGTAATAGCTGCCCCCTTGGCCTAACATCTGATCGGTTCTTTCACGCAGAATCAGAAGAGACTTGGAGCTCGCCGTGAGGTTGAGGCTCTCTGATCCTCAGGGGTTCATTAATCCTACCACCCAAGCCACGAACTCCATTCAATTTATTGATATTCACTACGGCTCCGATGTCGTTGCCCGACAAATGCTGGAGATTGTTCGTGAATTTATCTGAATGGTTAGTTTCAATTCGGCGCGTCAGAACTACATGATATTACATATTGACAAAATCATCTTTCTGAAGGGTTCTTTTATGTGACATGGTTACAATTGGGATCGGCCATGCCAAAGTATTACTACTTATGTACATAGTCAACAGCCCCATTATTTGATGCACAGAAACTGAAATAGGTATTCAGCTCAAAGCGCCTGATCTTTCTCGTCCCAACACATAGATAGCAAATCGAAAAGCATTCAGAGTCGTACATACAGCAATCCGAGTGGTCCATCGCACTACAACTACAATAAACCGGTAGGTGGTGGTCTCGTCACCTCCACCACACCTTTCAAGCCCAGCGTTGCACCCTCGTCGCTAGCTCTAATTCCAGCACCCTCCAGATACTCAACCAATACCCTGCTCAATCCCAAAGGATCTCGAGGAATCCATATACAGGGCTGGTCGACATAAGTCGAGGGATGATCGAAGGCGTGCTCGTCGAGTGAATCCTCGAACGAAACGGGAGGTGACGACGAGAGATCTTCAGACTGAGTTCTGGAATCTGATGCTGCGTTCTTTTGATAATCACTCGTTCCGGATTCGGTTGTGTCTACTTCTCCCGGAGAATGACCTCGGCCTGATTCTTCTCTCTTGTCCGTGGCGGAGCTAGCAGACGCTGTAACAACGGCGCCACCTTCTGAGGAGCCTTCATTCCCATCCTCCACATCTCTGCTTCTCGTTGCATGTGCTATTGATGAGGAAGAAGCGGAAGGGCTCGTTCGCCCCACCCCGCTTTGTAACTTGAACGGCTTCTTCAAATTGTCATCAACCTTTTTGCCTATTCGCTTCCGAATGGTTTTCATGACTGTAACCAAATAAAAACATAAGAAGCGATAGCATGAAGGAGAAGTCAATCATGAAGGAGAAGTCGATGAAACTCACAATCCTGGCTAAACAAATCTAAATCTCTCCCTCCATTTTGACCCTCGAGCTGCCTGAACCTCTCTGCCAAATCCTTCGTGGCGAGTGACATCGGTATAAATTGCGAAAGAGCTAAGCAAAATGTTAGAGCATTGTCCGTATGACCGAAAGGGCTACACGACTCACGAGCATACCCTCGATTCAATAGAACGTTCGCCCAAACAGTGATGCCCAACAAAACAAGCATTAACACTCCCTGTATCAACGCAACAAACCTCGACTCTGGCAGGGGTACCTTGAGGAAGAAGAGAGAGGCCAGACATATTTGTTCAATGTACAATCCTACAACTAAGTATACCAAGTTTAGACGCGTGTCGCAATAGATAAGATCAAGTAAGTCGATAAGATATAAGAAGGAAAACACTCACATAAATTCGACGCGGCCATTGGAAAATACCCTCCGCCGGACTCTTTTGAAACAGGTTGATCGAATACCTGCAGGAACACTTGCACAAGTCATAGTGATACATCATCAATTCTACGAGCTCTGCGAGTAATCGTAAACACTCACAAAACTTCCACGCAATATAGTAACACCCATATGCTAAACCAGATCAGTACCAATAGCAATTCCTTGCGCGTACATCTTAGGGACGGAACTCACAAACGAGTGCTAATAGATTGATCAACGGGTTCAAAGTGCTATACGCCAGCCCGATTGTCGCTAACAACGATATGCTCGGTAGCAGAGTACCGAAATCGGCCTAAAAATACTCCCGCGACGTTGGCATTTCCAAAGAAAGAACATGCAAAAAGTCACTGACCGAAGGCATCAGGAACGTCACCTTCATTAACGAAAGAAGAAATTTAGTATGAGCCAGAAACAGAGAACCACAAATATTTTCGTACGTCAAATGCTTGCCTGGGCGTCCTACCCATGAACCATTTCCCAAAATAGTATCCGACTAACGGGAAGAGCTGGGCCAAAGCGCTACCTGCTCCTGCCAGACCTTGGGTGACTATAAATTTCCAACAGGGGCAAGATGAATAGGAGTGCACTTGAAGAGAGAAAGAAGAACGGATACTTGCCCATATATGTCAAGAAGAAGACCGAGGCGCCTGGTAACTTCTGCGCCAATGTTTGCACTGCCCGCGTCGGATTATCGATTATCTGCGCGAAGAGAGAATTTAACTTAAGTACTGCAAATATGAATATTCAGAAGCTAGATAGGTACTAACCTGTTCGATAACTACCCGAAAGTCGCAAGAGAAAGACATCAGTCCATCGAGGATGGTATATCTATACATTGGACGTCCGCACCTTGAATGAGTCCAGAGGACAATGTGACGACCAAAAACCCATGGCTTTTTAGAGTGTCAGCCAGAAGTACACGCAAAAGAATCAAAGAACAAGATCCAAAAGGGATGATGCGTACATGAGTAAAAATAAGAAAAACCTCCGATACAGACTAACGGAAATCAGAGAATTCCGAGGAAGGCCCTCGTACCATGCCAAACCTAGGCATACGCAATCAGCGGTTTTTGCTTGCCATCCTATAGATACACATACCTTTGAGCACATAAGGCACTACAGCAAATAGAGCAGCCAATAAAACCGGAGGGAGGAAACCTTGGATGATGCCTTGTACGGACTTGGGCACTAGGCGCACATGAACTTCCTAGCCCTGTGAAAAGACGAAACCAGTAGACGTACATTGACAAACCCACTCTAACCACTGCACACTCTTACACAGCCCGCTCAGATTACTCAATGTCCCAACCGCTGCTACTGGAACCGAATAAAGCATGATCATCCCAATAGTAATAAGCCACGACAGCGTCACTTTAGACCTCGTCTTGAGCGCGTCATCGTCCAAGTTATGCCATACGATATCGTTGGGTGAGTTTCGATAAACCTATCGTTCATTTGCAGTATCTCGTGGTAGGATACACATTGTGCGAGGATGTGGGCTCCGATTTGGAGGTTGCAGAGAATGAAGACACTGCCAAGGAATTTCCCGTCAGAAGACGTTGAGGCGCGCAGAGAGGCGATTGTGTCATTAAGTTGGGCAATGTCGGTCTAAAGCAGGCGAAAAGATAATGAAATCGTTATCAAGAGGTATACGTGCGGACTTACTTTACACCATTCTAACGTATCCACCTTTTCGCCCAGTAATCCCAATGTACCAGTCCGAGTCTTAGGTCTCTTTGACAGGGGCACGAGTTCATCTAGAAGCTTCATGGAAGGCTCCTGCTCCAGAAGCCTTTCATCATCATCTAGCGGTTCTCCTCCACCCTCCTCCTCGCCCGCTTCCACATCCCCATTCCTAGGTTTCGGAATACCCTTGGCCTTCCTTTTCTTCCGCTGCTCGTCTCTCTTCCCCCACGCTTTCAGCGCAACTCTTAATATCGTCGAAAGGGCCTTCTCGAGCTCCGTACACCGCTTATTCCGTTCGTTGAAGACCTTGTTGAGGTTTTTGGTATCTCGGTATAACCATACTCTTTCTACACCTCCTGGCACGAAGGAGGCAAATTGACGTATGGCGCTTTCGGTGGAAATGGTATCCGGGACGGATGTGATGAGTACCGTGCGGGCTTGAGCAAGACGGGAGTGAGCTGGGCTGAGGAGAAACTGCTGGCGCAGGGAGACAAAATGGGACATTTCGAGACGAATTTGGTATATCACGTAGACTAAAAACGAAAATGAGAGATATCTATACGTTGGTTAGACGTCCGAAGAGCCTTACAGGTCAGGAGGTATACGACGAGTATGTGAGCGAGGAAGCGCGGCTGCTGGTCTGCATCAGCAATGCTACGGGTTCAGGTCAGTAGGGCTATCCAAAATCAGAGATAAACATACGCACTTGGTCCAAGTAATCTTCTCCAAACTAGACGAAGCCCCGTGTTGTCCAACAAAATTAACCGGAACTATGATGATAAACGTCACGATTGTGAACACGAAAAATATGCGGACGAGCATTTTGAGAAATCGGAGAAACATGTACGCGTCGAGCCCATTTTTGTCCATCTAAAAGTTCATGAGAGAGATTTCGGGCGTAATAGCTCGTTCATAAAGGCGTACAATATCTTCTGCGCGTGAATTTATTAACGAAGGTAGCCATTGCCAGGGTCCAGGTGGAAATTCCGTAGATCGTTTCCTAGCTGGGGATTTAGAAATAGTATATAGAGTTATTCAGACCGAAGACGTACTCGGGAGGCGGTAGATATGTCCTCGGGCTATCCAGATTTCATGAGCGATGTAAACGAGTTATTCGTCGGTCAACTGATTTACCTATAGATTCGCTTCAACCTCTGCTTCAAAAACAGAAATAAGCCGACTTCGACTCCAAGGAGGGCGGTATTGGCAATTAGGGCTGTGATAAATGCTCGAGTGCTATTTGTCACTTCATTTGGGTTGATTTGCGACATTGGTTTAGACCATGGAAAAGAAGGGGAGAGCTCGGTCGTGACGGCGTGACGCTGAGGGCTCGGGTCTTGCTCCCCGGTCCGTGCGGTCCGTGTGCAGAGTAAACGGTCATGTGATCATCAAATCTCGCGCAGGCGGCGGCGGCGTCGTCCAGATTTTCAATCACATTCATCTTAGCGGAAAGTGCTCCTCTTTGTTTCCGATATATTCTCTAAATTCCTAAGCCATGCAATGAATTCCTAAGTACCTTAACTACATACTTGGTCAAAGGTTTAAAATAAAATGACAAAGAGATCTACTGGGACGGGGACGGTAGTCTACTGAAGAGAGCTACAATTAAAGACAAAAATTAAATTTGACGCCTGTGCCTGACACTAACATTGATAAAAATGGCTGAAGCGACCGTCAACTTGGATACTTTGGATTACCAGAGCAGAACCTTCATTCCCTCCTGTCCATCGATTGCGGTAATTCCGAGGACCAAGCAGAAGGTATAGGTGTGAACCTAAATTGGCATGAGCATGATGAGTGAACAGATCAAGACTAAACTTACCATATAAGTCTTATGATCATATCGCGGTCCATTCTTGCTCTGTAGAACACGATAACCCATAAAAATATGGGCAGCGAAAAGAAGAACAGGAGCAAGGGGCAATATACCTCCAACCCAAAGTCCCAGTAATGATAAAGGCATGAATATGTATGAGATAATCAGCCTACTTTCCAAATCGCCTGCGGCAATCGGCAGTGTGTAGCGTCCGGTCGCGGTATCGCCTTCGATATCGCGTAAGTCCTGAATTTGGGTCAACAGGCCCATCCAGAACGATATTGCGAGGACATAACGCTCTGTTTCAGGAGTCAGAGGTATGATACTCTTCCATGAACCTCGGAGAAGGGCCCAGGTGCCGGTGGCCATTGCGAGAGAGCTTTTGACGAACCAATGGTTCCCAAGAGGCGTCACAGTGAGTGTGGCGGTGGTGAGGATCCAAACAATCACCTCTACCGTGAGACTGAGGTTGAATATCGCATTGGAAGCGAAAGCTGCAAACGCTACAAGCCAACGCTTCTTAGCACCTGCGAGAGTAACTTTTCCTGAAGGAAGGGGACGATCTGGTTTATTGATGCGGTCCTCCTCGACACCGACGATCTGGTTGGAGAGAGTGAAGAAGTAGACCCAAGATGTGAGCCAGAAGATGAGGCAGAGATAACTTCGAATCATGCTCCACTCATCGGGAAGAGTGCGGATTGCGCCTATAATGAAGAGAGAACCCGGGATAATGGTCGTAGACCAATCTCTCCAAGAGAAACCCAGGAAGACGTCGATTTCTCGAGCAAGAGCATCGACTGGTGCGCTGATCTTCTTGATAACAGAGGACTGCATTATTGTGATGATTGGAAGAGCAGATTATTGCATGGCTTTTATACCGAGACAAAAATGTCCAAAATCAGTAGAATTGAATTTTACTAGAAGAATGAAGAGTAACCGAGTGACCGAAATACCCGTGGCTTACCTCGCAGCGTCGGAGTCAGGGGCATATTTGGATATTCAGATCAGTGATAGTTATACAGCATACCCATGTACACTTCGGCGAGTAACCAGGCCCATGAAAATTTTCACATGAGCATACATGGCATCATGGTGAAGTTATGGCTTACCTTTCTCATTTTGTTCTGATCCAGCTTACTTTTTTCCCTTTCCACGGCCTCTACTACTTACTCTAGCGCTCTGATTTTCTTTTAGTGCCACTATCATCTTCAGACATCACTCAGCTCTCTAAACTCGCATACTCAGCAAACTTAATCATTTACGACTCATCTTGTCAAATAGCGCAACGGAATTCTTGCGTACATCAACCCGTTTTCAATTGAACCAGAATTTATCCTTTTCCCAGTGACGCCCCGTCGGCAAAGGAGAGACGAAAGATCCCTTGCTAGTGCGTGCTTGCTGCTCACTAGAACCTTTGATTTTGTAAAATGTTGATTCCCGACTCGGAGTGCCTCCACTCCGATCCATCACAATGAAATTCTACCTTATTCGCGCGGTAAGTACGAGTCCCTGGGCCGGTCGTTGGTTTTTCTTGCTCAATAAGGCTGGGGCACTGGTAGGGGTATACTTACTACTAGCCTTGTGACTCGTGTACCGCTGGCCTTTGTCATTGTATGGAGCCAGGGAGTATTTACAAATATAGGGAAAAAACATCACGCATGTAATGGCCAACAACCGAGGACACGACTTACCCAATTGATTCAACTGTACACGACGTCATTCAGTCTGTTGATAACCTATCTAACAGATATGTAGGAGCATACCAGTAAGTACATACTATGCCAGCAAATAATTGGTAGGCTAAAATTTGATAGTGTTTCCATTTTCGTGCGAAGGGGGCGACCTCGCTCGGAGGGCTGCTCTTCGCCGATCATGATACACATATAAGTTCGGACCGGTAAATCAACGTACTTTTGAAGCTGAGACGACATAGACAGAGCCATTCAAGTTGACAAGTATCATTGGGCCCTTACCGGCCTTACCGTGTATGCCACCCACAATTTCACGAGCTCCGGAACCTGCGCAGGTATGCTCTAATAACCTTAACAGATCTCCGAGTCGGACTCAAAAAGTGCCTGGCACTCATACCAGCGTACTTTTTGCTACTTCGGATTTACCAGGCATAAACAGAGTAATAGTCTCCGCTTACTCCGGAGCCAGCGAACTCACACTGAGCGAAGCTCTGCGAGCTCTGCGAAAATGCCATGTCGTACTACTAGTAATGCATAATGTGTCAACGTTCAACAGCAGGACATGGTCTTTTCGACCAACCTCAATCTTTACCAGATCATTTTTACTGTCGTTTGGCTTTCCTTGCGTTTTTAGGTTTGTCGGACACGGTCTTGCTTGACAGGTTCCCGGATATTTCGCTTCTGGGACACTTGAGGAGTCGCCGTGTGCCAACATGACATGAAAAATCTTTCTGCGGTCACCGAAACCAGCAAGAGTACCATGCAAGAGCCGATCCGGTCCAGAGACGCAGGTGCCCTCCGGCCCATCAGGACACGGCCCCCCAGCGCGCGTGATGTTTTTTCCCTATATTTGGAAATAATGTTCCCTATATGGTGCGTGACTGATGTGACCAATTTTTGATCTTCTTGATCTTCTCCGAGTCTCATCGCATAGTCGCTTCAGTAACCGCTCTTCTGGCTCCATACAGCGAGGCTCAATGCTAGTATAGCAGTGTTAGGGTGAGGTCCTAATATTAATAGTACCCGAGTTTCGTATTTGCCGGCGGCCCACTTTCACGAGTAAGAGATATCCCCTCGGAAGTATCGGAAAATCCGGAGGCTCCTACAAGGATATGGCTATAGTAAGCGTCCTAAGCACTCGTATCTTTCGTTCGGGCACTTCTTTCAATAGCGATACTTATCTACGCATAATGGTGACCCTCTCTTAGGGATATCAGCATTTACCCCCAGCAACATCAATCTTCTGCATACCAGGAATCTGATGATCCTCGAACAACCGATACTTTGTTTTCGGAATGTCCTTGAACACAGTATCCATCCGTACCTCCCTGCCTTCCGATTTGTCCTTGATCGTTCGAATCCAGATACAGCGAACAAAGCGTTCACCAAATTTGTGATACCTATTTGGAGGATGATAAAGATTTTATCTGAAGAGTTGATTGAAATGATGACTTACGCCTTTGCGTACACCTCCGGATCCTGCTCTCCTTCATCTCCGATGAGCAAAAAGCCCTTCTCAGGGTAGATCTTGTTTACTCTTTCGATCTGTCCAAGCTTATAATCCAGCTTTCCCTGATCCGCTTTTGCGCCCTTCCAGAGTAGATCAAACAAAAACCTCGGGTTCGTTATCGAGAATGGACGCAAAAGAATCGGACCGTTCGCGTTTTGGAAGTGTTGTTCGATGAATGAGGAGAGAAATGGGAAGAGTTGGAAGGGGGAGCCGGAAATGTATACAAACTGTGGAAGAATATTATCGGCGATGAGGGATTTGGAGAGGGAGGTGTAGAGCTCTGGCATTCCAGGTACGGCGACAGATTCGTGATACAACATCGTTGAGAGCATGAGATTCTTATCGTGGACATTTGAAATTTTGACTGTATCGTCGATATCGCTGATGACGCCGAAACCTTTGGGTGGGGAGAAGAACACGGTAGCAGTGGCAGTAGCATGGATTGCCGGATTTTCAGCGTCTGCGGTTATCTGAAAGGTGCGTGATTTATCCAGAGGGAATCTGCAAGAGTATATCGATGCGCTGGCCGAGACAAATCCGATGTTTTTGAACAGACCTGTTCGCGGAAGTCGGGTCTTTTTCTCCGTACATCCAGCCAACGATATTGTCGTCTGCGCATTTGGTACTGGAACTGCAGGGAAGTACTTCGTTCTTTCGACCGCTGTGTTGAGCTGGTTGGGATCGGTGATATGGAGAGTCTCTTGTAAAAGAGTACGCAATGCGGCGCGGAAGGGGGAGAGGCCGGTGTCGGTCAAGTGAACAAAAGACTCTATTTCAGCGATGATTTCCGTAGGAGACTCGGGGCTCTGATAGGCAAGTGCATTCAGAAGAAGGGTAGATGAGACACGCTGTAGTGGAGAGGGAAGAGCGTAAACGAGTGGAATGGAAAGGAGATGAACAGCGAGGCAGTTGAATTTCATGATTATCCTAGGCTTGTCGATCCAGCGACAAAGGCCAAGAATCGAGTCAAAGAAGAGGCTCCCAGGTTATATAGACGGGCCAACCGGAATAAAACTTGGTCCGACAGAGAATGGTCCAGGGTTTCGATAACCATCGTGGCCTTACTTTTACTTTTACCGCCCGTAAGCACTTGTTTTTTTTTGTAAGGGCTTGCAGTGCCAGCAGCACAGTCGGTCAGAGAAAATGTCTTCCACATAGTAGATGGGTGCATATGGATGTATGCGCCGACGCGTCTGACAGCAATTCTGACAGGGCAAGGTAGAAAGATGTGCCGACCGGCACCCGGACGGCGGTTCGGACGTTTCGAAGCGTCCTTTTGTTTTGTCTTTGACTCCATGTGAATGAAGAAACCTTTAAACATCCCTTCCATCCCATGGTCCTCTTCCTACACGAATTCAGAGCCTGGATAATCATCGAAGGTTCCATCGCCGACGAGCACCAATTCAGATATTTACCAGAAACGAACACGGTCTGTTGTTGGATCGCTTCAGAGGCTGGAAAGGGGTTCCAAGTGCATTGGGAAGATACAGAGCGGAAATCGGCTACAGATGGGCATTTGGTGATTGACGGAAACCCTTGTGGTGGCAAGGTCCTTTCTGCTGATCCTGACAAGCCAAGTTTTACGAGCAAGGAAGGGATCAGGACGAGTCCGACGACGGTGAGGCCATTCAGGTTCTCACAGATACAGCTGACGGGTTTGTACGCTCAAATATCTAATACAGAAATGGTTTACTGAATGGTACATACTCTGCAGACGACGATACTCGAGCGGACCCGCAACTTGCACAAACGGAGCTAGGTCAAATTGAATTGTTGATTTTTCGAGTCGAAATTCGGGGTGAGGAAGAGGTTATTACTCGCGATGTTCCTACGCAGCAGCTGCTGCACGAACGAGCAAAAAAAGCGATCCAACATCAAACGACGTGAGCACGATTCCCCCGCCATTGTTCTTTGTTTAATTTCAGCTTTTCTTTCCGACAAGGTTCGGTGACAAGCTCCAAAAGTCAACGCCTAGGCCAGCAGTTCGGTTAAAGCAGCTTTCACAGGAACCAGTCGCAAGATTTCGATTTCTCTATCGGCCTTTGGGTGTGTGGCATTCAGCTATTGTTTTTTTTTTCCTTTGCTAAAACATGAATCAGAGATGCTCCAAGCTAAAGGTATCTTGTCTCTTCCCGCACACCAGGTGAAGGCGGAAGAAGGGATCCAAGTGGACAACACCCCTCAACCCTCTTCCGTGCCTCGGTTTTCAGTAGAACGAAAGCGGGCCCGGGACACAGATGCAGATATCAGCCCTGCTATATCCGTACCGCCGCCGGATTCGCCTTCATTCTCTATCCTCTCGTCGATCGTCAAGGCCGAACGGGAAGAAAAGGCCGCTGCTAGAGATGTAGGGGCCGAGGTGGTGACCATGCTCGAAAAGGCAGAAGAGGGGAATGGAGAAGTGGAAGAGATGAGAGGAAGGAAGCGAAGGAACGCAGATTTACCGGACCTGCCTTCTACGACTCTTCCTACACCTACACCTACACCTACACCTGGCCCTATGTTTCCAATTTCTTATCCGAAGAAGGAGGAAAGCGAGGAGGAAGACGACCTCAAGAAAGAGGAGAAAGATGATGCGATGGTGCTGGTGGAGGTGGAGGCGCAGAAGGAGGAAGTCGACGTGAAGGACGGACCCTGGACGCATCTTTCACGCGGACAATCAGTGGTGAAATTCGTCATGGTGATCCTCGTATTGTGCCGCCGCTGTCTTCGTTAGAGGGGCAACCTGGCTCTGGAGTGTCGGCGGATGATGCCATTGTTGTTGATGACGGTGACGGCGAGAGGGAGCATGGGAAACAGAAGGCAAGGGTGAATGAAGGAGGCGATACCAAGATCGGAGACGGGTACAATCCATACTTGTATATGAAGCTGAAGAGGACGCAAGGTGCAGGCATAAACGATCTGACATCTGGAGCCAGTCCCCTCGTTCAAGGCTCGTCATCGGCGCGACTCTTCACAAAGCCTACGCCTTACTCGCACAGACCGGATCTCGGTCTGGGCATTCAGGCATTGCCGAGCGGTCCTTTTTCGTCCTTCATCCCTATGAGAGATCCTCGAACTGTTCCCGTGCAAAAGCCATCGACTCCTCTTGGTGCGAGACGTTCATTGGCTGATGGGAACGAACGAAAGGGAGACGCGCAGAGCCTCCTTCTCGTTCGTTGGTGAATACAGGGGCCGTATCTTCTCAAAGCTCTTATCTTGTCCCGAAATCAGCTTCTGTGCAAGGGTCATCATTCTTATCATCTACTTCGTCGACATCAGACGCAGATAAACAAGTGGATGTCGATATAGATTTCGATGTCGATATCGAAGTGGACTTGGGTATGGATACGGGGGATGAACAGGATGAAGATTCTGTCCGAGAGATGAAGGAGATGGAGGTTTTGAGGGTAAGTTCGCTCGTTTGTGTTCTCACTGCATTCTTTTTTTTCTTTTCTTCTTTTCGTTTGTTCGTTCGATTGACGTCTTTCTTTCTTTTCCTCTTTCTCAAAACCCAGGACCGTTTAAAAACGCTCGAAGCCAGAGTCGCAGAAAGGGAGCGGATGTCGTCGTCGTCGCCGTCAACAAGCGCAAATGCTGTGACGGTTCCCGCCCCCACGCCAGAAGTCATTGATATGACTTGGCTATAGATGTAGATGTATAACTGGATTGCCCTCTTTTCCTTGTCAAGGCGTCGCCCTTAACATGACGCCTCATGTGAGGCGTCATTATCAACGTCTGTCACCTAATTTATTCACTATTTACTTGCGACTCAACAGGATGAAATGTATGGATGTGTTTGTACTCGGGGTTGTGTGTATGTAACTTGAAGGGCTCTTTCCTCTTTCCAAACAACATTGTAAATGTAGGAAGCTACTAGTACAACGGAGCATAAGAATCTGTATAGATGGAGCGAGGTTAGTGACAGGATCAAGAACTAACCTGTGGGAGTTCGATTCGAACCTACTTACGACAGTTCAGGTCATTCGAGTTGGCGTGGAGGGAAGGCTGCTGGAGGTTAAATTCATGTATTGTCCAAGTTTGATGGTTTGTGATCAGCAAAGTAATACAACACTGACGATCGGATGTTATTTAAGTGCCAGAAAGATTCAGTGCTGTAGTGAGAGTGGTGTTGACCTTGCCTGGCACCTCATTGCGACGATGAGCTTGCCCGGATCAGAAATGGTGCGTCAAGGATAAATGTACACAGTTTTACTGGGAGGCAGTCCCGACGACCGGGAGGAAGGACGATGCCGGTGGTTCTCTAGAGCAAAGTATACGGATGATTGATAAGTAGGTATGCGCTCCTAAATCTGCACGAGGGTTTGTCTTGCGAATGCGTAGGTATGCATGGCTTGTGGACTCGATCGCGAATAATGTTCCCGTTTCCTTGATTTTAACTGAGGCGCGAGATTACCCTGTAAAATATTAAATAAGCAATGAAACATGACTCACCACTGTGCCTCACGACTGCAAGACCAGAGACCAGATTACGAAGAACAAAAATTCTCAAGGAGCCATGCTCCCGCCGGAATTGCAACTGTTTTCCCCATTCGTATCGATGACGAATGCGACCTCGATCAGGCAAGCTGACGGTCCTGTACTGAATGCCCAAGGTTCTCTCGGGAGTTGATACATGAACACGTCTTCGAGGGTTTGACACCGAATTCTCCTCGAGTCTGTTGGAGGAGTGGGATCAATCGAAGGATCCATCTTGTAAGAACCTCACCTACCGGAAACAATACCTTACTCTTCTCAAGCCATGTTTTACTGAGCTCTTCACAGCGACCATGATCTTGAGTTTGTCTTGAGTCATTTTCCCGGTGAGTGTATGATACCTCTTTATAGATTAGAGTTGGTCGCCTCGCCCGAGCATTGCGGCTTGAACACGTATACATAGTCAAAATACTTTACTTTCCGCATAACGTACCTCTATTGAACGCTTGCGCAATTTTTTCTGACTTCCGCATCGCGCAATTCTCTCTCGGGATCTTCAACGTTACGCTTGGTTTTCTATAGAAATCGAGCTTTCGCAACTTCAAACCAGGAGAAAGCACCAAATCTCGACGGAGTTGGCGCGGAGTGGTAGCAGAGAAAAATCTCCTGTGATTATTGCACGGATGATGGACGGAAGCAGAAGAACATCAACGGTGCGAACACGGGGTAGTAATGGATTACGGGCCGTTCGGCAGAGTCGCTACAATGGCTTAGCAATCTGCTTGCTCACCAATCAACGGCTTCCTCAGCACCACTGCCCATTCAGCAAGACGTTTGGGGCCGCTGAACCCTGCATATGAATCAGCCACAAAATTCCAGGGTATAAAGGCGGAACATGTTTCAAGCAGCATTCCCCGTCCCCCGGCTCAGGTCCCTCCTCTCATATCCTCTTTTTTATTTAATCTTTATAATCTGCTCGCTTTTGACGACGAAAATAATGTTCGATATCATCCGGGACTCTACTGTTGGACAGCTCATCAACTCCATCTCCGGCGGCAAGCTTCTGCCCTATCAGGAGGAACGACCGGACTTTGTTATACCCGCTCAATTCTTGCTCGTATCAACGTCAAATTCGGACGCGTCTGATGCTTCTACACTATGCGAAGACACCGAGAAATCGAAGAGTGGCTCAGTAACACCGGCGCCAGCGTTTAGTCGCGAAGATTCGCTGGTTGTGGACGAAAAGGAGATCAGTAAGAAGTTGGAAGCACCTTCAGATCCTTATCTCGTCGGATGGTACAGCGATGACGATCAAGAAAAACCCAAGTAACTACCACCTTCAGTCTTCCTCCCCCTCATTTCTCAGTGCTGATGGTTTATCAAAGGAATTGGTCGGCCGCGAAAAGAGCCTTTGTTGCCTTCAGTATCAGTTTAATGACTTTCACCATGTACATTGGTTCAGCCATCTATACGCCCTCAATACCGGGCATCATCGAAAACTTCGATGCCTCGTTGACGTACGCAACTCTCGGGCTTACGCTTTATGTTCTGGGTACGTTTCTCTGCTTAATACGGCGGTATAGGGAGGGATGCTTACGTGTTGAATTCAGGGTATGGAATAGGACCAATGTTCTTGTCTCCTCTTCAGGAATTGCCGAGGTTGGGTCGCAACACTGTTTACATGGCATCCTTTCTCCTCTTCATAATATTCCAAATCCCCGTCTTCACCGCCACGAACGTCCAGACGATTATGGCTTGCAGATTTTTTACTGGATTTTTCGGTAGTCCTGCTCTCGCCACTGGAGGTGCCAGTATGGGTGATATTTACGCTGAGCGTCAACTCGCGTATGTCGTCGGGGTCTGGGCTATCGGCGCCGTAGGTGGCCCCATTGCTGGGCCTGTGATAGGAGGATTCGCTGCTCAGGCCAACGGGTGGCGATGGCCGCAGTATGAGCTCGTGTGGCTCTCTGCTTTCAGTTTCATCTACCTGATGTTCTTGCTTCCGGAGACGTACGAGCCAACAATTCTGTTCAAGCGTGCGCAGCGGCTCAGGAAGATCACTGGAAATCAACAACTGGCGTCCCAAGCAGAGAGGGACACTCAGGGAGAATCGGTCGGTGAAGTCTTCAAAGAGGCCCTTCTTCGCCCTTTTATTCTGGCGAAGGAGCCGATGCTCTTATTTGCCAATGTCTACCTTGGATTCGTCTGTGAGTACGATTCGACGTTGTTGTCATTACATAGACCCTAACTACTCGTTTTTAGATGCTATCTTCTATTTGTGGTTCGAGGCATTCCCCCTCGTTTTTACCGATATCTACCACTTTAATCTCGGGCTCAGCGGTCTTCCTTTCCTTGGCTTCCTCGTTTCTGGGGCCTTTACAGTGAGTTTTTCTTCATCGTCCTCAGCAGCGTCTTCGTTAACCACAATTTAGTATACCGGCTATGCCTTATATCAAATGTATTATTTCCAACCACGCGCCGATCGAGCTGAAGCAGAGGGCAAACAACTGGCTCCCGAAGCTCGTCTTGAGATTGGCCTAATAGCCAGCCTTTTCATTCCAACATCTCTCTTCATTTTCGGCTGGGCCTCTCGCGCAAGTGTGCATTGGATCGTTCCTGTCATTGGGGCCGCCCTATACCTTCCTGGGATTTACCTCACCTTCCAGAGTATCCTGATGTACATCACCTCTGCGTATCCGTTATATGGCGCCTCTGTCTTGGCTGGGAATGATCTCTTTCGATCGTCCATAGCGAGCGTGTTCCCCCTGTTTGGACATACGTTTTTCGTGAATTTGGGGTTGGGACCTGGATCGTCCTTGTTAGCTGGATTATCGATTGGGCTGATGCCAGTATTCTGGGTATGTTTTATCGCGGTCTTTATTTTTATAGGTTCCGATGCTGACAACGTTGATTCCGTAGTCATTGATGCACTGGGGACATGTACTTCGACGCCAGTCAAAGTACGCGGAGAGTCCTTAAAGAGTTGGATCTGTCATCTTGGGGGGGGTCCATGGATGATTTGTGGAACTGTTCCACCCTCGCTCTATTTTATTTGAAATGAAGCTCCCTGCTGTAACGCGACTGGCATAGCAGCCTCGGGCATATTTGTCGAATGGATACTTCCGGTCGCCGCCGCCGCGTCCGATATGTTCGACCCTTCACTCGTAACGTCGTCAAGTATATCATTATGAAGGCTACGATAGATTCTTAGAATACAACTCCAATTAGATTGCAATGAATCACATTACAATGACTTGACGAGCCAAAGGCTCAATGGTCGATGTGGGTTCAAGAGTTGACCATTTTATCTTATTGTACTGAGACCCACCCCGACTTCTGCTGTTTTCATACTACTTTTTTCACTCACGCTTTCAGTTATCGCTCGTTTCTGTATAACATTTGCTTATGTTTTCAAAAGTCATTTGTCCTGAGAATGGCCACTGGCTTGACAGGGCGGCTCACAAGACGGGTTAGAGGGTGGGTTACGGGTTAGAGGGTGGGTTGCAAGCCCACCGTCGGTTTGAATTAAAAAATATAATAGTTTAGCTACGTGTCTTCCCTTTTAAAGACTTCCACTCTCTTAAGTGACGAAACTTGTGAGGCAGAGAATTTCGCTCAGTATCGATCGCACTCAAACCTGCCCAGTCTCAATTCATACGATATTTTTGAGGGAGGGGATTCAATGGCACAGAAGGGGGATTCGGAAATCGGTCTGGAATTGGATGATACTTTTGGGGTAGACTTGGCGGAAGGTTTGATGCAAAGAAAATGGTAGCGGTCGGCGCTCCTGCCTCTCGAGTTTGATCATGATTGGGCCGATGTAGGATATCTATGTCCCGGGATTCCTGAACCACAGGTGATAGCGGCTGCGTCTCAAGATCAGAGGCGCTACTGTTGCCAGCGCTTCCTGAGGCACTTTCAATGCTCCGTCCCAAATCGAGTCTGACCATCATTATTGTTGGAGCAATCCCCTTCAATGATAAATGAATTTCAGTGTCAAGGACTATTGCGGCGTAACTATGAGATCATACCACAACCATAGTAAGCAGTGGTTCTGTGATTTCAGACCGATTGCTAATGGTCGAAGAGAGAATATATGCGAGCAGAGCTATGGGATATATCACACCCGACTCCAGGCTAGAACAAAAATGAGAACGAATCCGTTTTCGGATGAGTTGAAAAACAACAAACATCAGCCGAATCATCCGATTCATTCTCTTCCAATGAAAAGGATCACCCCCTAGATATCGTTGACTACAGTGAGATATATGCCAAAGCCTCCCCGCTACATTGTGCGAAAGTAATATGATCAACATCTTTTATTCAAGTTGATGCCCTGAGGTCTTACGAGAGACTTACCTATTAGGCCTGTCAGAAGAAGATTTGCGACCAGATTCGACCCCAGAAATATGTAAAACGCTTTGCGGGACAGATCGCTACTTGCTGCGGTGAACAGAAAGGTATTGCCAGGATCTAGTTTCCACAGCCAAAATAAGTTTACGATTGCCATTACTGCGAAAGACATTTAACACTGATTCTTCTCTACATCATGCATGAAAGCGGGCAATCAGCACACTCACTGGTATTTATAGCAGCGATGACCCCAGGGCCTAGTATGACCCACTTTCTTGAGGCCCACACAATATAGCAGCGATACAACTATGTACTATAAAGTCAGATTTGAGGGGATTGAGGCCTGGCGTGCCTACGCAAACTGGGACTGACCAGCAAAGCATCTGCCACCGCGCTAAGTCCAGAAAATAATCAAATTATAATCACAACTTCATACGCGCAGAGATGCTTACTTTGCGACTGTATATATAGCCCGTAATGCGAACCTGGGCACAACGTTAGTTTTACAAAAAAAAAAAAGGCCACGAGTACATGGGCAAAAGCTCCGTACTGGAGAGAGTTTGACCTGCTCAGGATGGGGATAGTGTCGGCGTTGAATTCGGTTGTCACCATGGACATAGTGCCCAGGCATACTTGAACAAAATTGCAAATTGAGACAGGAACAGCTGCAGAGCCGAGCAGAAAGAGGAGGAGAATGGAGGCTTGGTAGTAGCGTTGTCGCCCTTTGTGCTGAACCTGAAGGTACAAGTAAAGACCAAAGATAACTGTATATGCGCCTAATGTTGGAAGCGTTCAGGCTGCTCAAGTATTCGTCCGATCAATAGAGTGAACACCGACCAAATAACAATATTTCGAGCTGATTGTCATTAGTATCGAGCTTGTAAGACCAGCTTTGGTGAGTTGGAATGGCTTACAGTCAACATAATGAGAGGAGGCTTCAGCTCATCCCGAAAGAGCGAGGATAGATAGTCTATCGAGTTTTCATAGGAAATAGACATGAGATGATCCGGGAGGGGGGGGCAATAACTTACTTCGAGTTGATTCGTACTTTGTCCTATTATACTATCACAGCAACACCCTGTGTTGATTAAAAGTATTGCCACTGCATAGGGTTTTTTTTCGACTCGCGATAACTTCAACGCCTTCCTGAGACAGAGGATTTTGTTGCACGAAAAAAAAAAAAGTGAACATGAGGCCTTCTCGAGCTTGAGCTGTGTTTCATGTGTTTCATGTCTGAGATGGGCTCAATGCGGCAGGTAAATCAGAAGGCGACGACTCGGATGCTTGTGTTATTCATGGTCGTAATACCTTAATTGCTAAATGCTAGTTTCGTTCTCTGAGCACGATCGCTGTTGTAGCGTAATTCCCTGGAGAGATGTATCAGAAGAACAACAGATCTACACAATCCATGTAATAAGCCAAACTATGCCTTGAAAAACACCTTTACTGCTGTCAATTCTCAAAATTGAAAGCCGGCCCACTGATCAACAAGATAAACCGAAACCCGACTCAGCCCTAGAGAAAAACACGATGAGCATGGTTTCAAGTGGATATCAATTGATTAACCGATATCACCCCAGAACGGTTAAATAAATGTCACTCAAGGTCGCGATCTAACAGCCGTCCTGCGCAGAACAGCATACTTACGTATGGGACTGATGAGGCGAAGATGTTGTTGACGTGAAGAATTTGACGTGAAGAATGGCACCAAAGGATAATGTATTCACTTAGGAGCTGACATTTTTCGGCACCAAAGCGAAAAAACATGACTACCAGTTCTACGGCGCTTTCACTTCCACCTTCAAAAGTCTCTCCGCGTTTTGATACGCGATCGCCTTAAACTCTTCGGCAGTAACCAGACCGCTATCCCGAACCTCTTCCAGAAACTTCTTGCCCATTTCGTTGGTGGAGAACGGATAATCGACGCTGAACATGACATGCTCCACTGGAGTCACCTTGAGCAAACACGCGAATGGCGCCAACGAGAACATTCCACTCGTGGTAACCCAGATGTTTTCCCGCCATACCTAGTCAAAAATAGAACGATATCAACACCCTGGAAACTAGCCAAAGATAAATTCTGATTTCTTACCTGCCTGAGACCTCTCTGTCGCTGGTCCCATCCTTGCGTCATGGGAACAATCCGGTCAAGCTGGAAAGGAAGTAGTTCCCCGTCATGCCCAATAACGATCTTCAGCCTTGGGTATTTCTCGAACAACCCGGAAGCGTAGAGTCTGAGAACATGCAGTCCGGTATCGGCATGCCATCCCCAACCAGCCATACCGAGCGAAAATGATGTATTAGCTGAAAAATTTCCCTGATATTGAGATTTGCTGTTGCCCGCAGGGAAGAAGGGATGGATGTATATAGGGACGTCGAGTGCCTGTGCACGTTCGAATACTGGCCAGAAGAATGGATCGTCGTAATAACGACCATCGAGATGGTTATTGACGAGTGCACCTACGAAATGCAAGTCCCTCGTAGTGCGAGCTAGCTCTTCGGCGGCTGCGTGTGGGTCGCCCATAGGGAGAACGGCAAAGGCAGCTAGACGTTTGGGATGCTTCTGGATTGCCGCATAGAGCTCGTCGTTGACCGACCGAGCGACTTCCGGCGATGGAGCCTCCACGGCAGCGTGTGAGAGAACCTGAAGAGTGACAGATCCAGCATCCATGTCTGCGAGACGACGCCCTTCGAGATTCTCCAGCATAGGCAAAATGTTTGCGAATCGTTCGACAGCATTGTGATTGAGCTGGGGGGAGATGTAATGCTCTTCGAGCGTTATGACAGGAGGAAGCGGGGACATGGGGGCTCAGCTGATGGCTTCAGAGTGCATTGTCATTGGGTTTCCTAATTTGGTCCTACTTTCCGCACAGAGCGAAGGCCATGGCCAATTTCGTTCGCATGAATTCCTGAGATAGGCTATTCATTCACATGAACTACCAGGCTATTAAGGGTGCGAAAGCGGTAAATGATTGACACTGGTTTTAGTGTCTAAAAACAGGAAATGGCGGATAAGATTGGGGAGGAGACGCACCTTCAGCCTTTTCATTCTATAGCTCGGGAAGAAAAGGTATTGCTGCATGCAGTCTTGCTGCTACAGAGTGCTACCCAGGAAATGAATTGACTGTTGAGGATTTTGAAGGCGTCTTCCGCTGGGTATTCGAAAAGTGGGATATGATTGGACGGTAAAAGTCATGAGAGGAAAATTGAGCATCACGTGCTTGGTCAAAGCTGGTCTTATCGAACACATCAATGCACCAAATTTAGGACGTAAAAATGTCAATGGATTCTGCATCTGTATTCAATTTTCCATCTCTAAATTTTGGTCAGTGTCATTTAGCTCTGCGGCTAGTTCCTCCGAGTCCAACATTTTGCTCAACAGCAAGTTGGCTGTCCTGGTATTTCCGAGGTAAGGGATTAATCATACGAGGATGTGAATTGTCAGAAATCTCTTGCGCAGGGTTTTCCTGCATGGAGAGTAAGAAATGTTGGGGAAGCTCCTCTGAACTTTGTAATGGGAGTGGGAAGTCTGATAGCGGCAGCCTCTCGAGATCATCAGATTGTGTCTTATAATTGATAGCGTTGGTGGTGTCCTCCAAAGTAGCAGTGCTAATTTGTAAGTTCAGTCTGACAATCATCAAGGTTGGAGCTAATCCCTGAGTGAGGGTAAGCTCAACCATTGAACGAAGGGGCAAGATTCGGCGTACCACGATGACAGTCAGCTGGGGCTCCAGAAGACCCATTCCTTTGAAAAACAACTGAAAGATAGCACAGGGGATCAAAGCAAGAGGATATAGTAGACCTGATTCGAGGCTATACAAGTAGCCAAATGAGCATTTGAAAAACACTGCGACGAGTCTTTAACCAAACAAACATTATTGCGATTGCACTACTTCCCCTTTTGTCGTTTTTATTATACCCTAAATTCTTCCGGTTGGCGCGATTAATCCACGAGATCCTTCCAGCTGAGATAAAATTCATCAAAATTGACTCTTCCGGGAATTCATAAACGCACCTATGAGCCCTGTTAATATCAGATTGGAGACAAAGTTTATGGCCATGAATCCTTCGAAGAAAAGACTTCCTACGAAGCCGAACTCATAGCTTGTCCATGAGTTAGATGTGATTTCCTTTTGCTGCAAAATTATAGATGTGATGGCCATTCCTAGGAAAGAGTAAGATCATTCACTTGATTATTGTCGATTAGGCAGCCACCCAAGCTGACCGGTATTTATTGCACACAGCAAAGTAGGCCCAGCAATGACCCACTTTCTTGATGCCCAAACAACATAGCAGCGATATAGCTGTCAACACCATTAATTCATCCGTAAAGAATTAAGAAAGATAGATTTGTCAGAGGATATTGATATACTGACTATCAAGGTATCAGCTATGACGCTATAGTGGGCACAAAATCAGCATCTTTGCTATTCTACAGGGATCAGCCTGATGAGAAATTAAACTTACTTTGCAGCAGCATATACACCCTCAACTGCGATCCTGAAAAAGGAAAGTTAATAGCCTTTTCGAAAAACAAAGAGACAGACGCACTGGAGCTGTTGAGAAAGTTGGAGCCAGTGGTCTTCAAGTTCAATAAAATTTTCGCCTGAATAAAAGTTGGCGCTGCAGGCCAAGCCCTTTGGCTTAATTTTCGAGATCGAGAGCCCTAGGGCTACTGTACTTAAAACAAAAAGAATGGAGAGGGATGTCTGATAGAAGCGTTGCCGTCCTCGCTGTCGAACTTCGAGGTATACGTAAAGACCAAAAATGACTGCATACGCCCCTAGACAACGGGTAGTGAAGTATATCCCTGTCCTCTGTTGTGGAAAAAACTGACCATAAGAGACAAGTTCGATCTAGATTGATTTCAGAGGCTGCTCAGAACTATCTGAGCTGATATCACTTACCATAAGAACGATTAGAGTGGGCTGAAAACAGCCATAGGAGTCATAGGGGGCCCCAATCACGTCTGACATTGCTCTGCTACTATCCTTCGGAAACGGTCAGAGTAAGCGAGTTATATAACGTTGGATGTGGATCTTTCCGAGCTCCATAGCTCGAACTATATTTTGGAGTATCAACATCGCCGCCCCAATCTGATACCACTTTCTTTGATCTTCAATACAAATTTGAGGATCAAAGCAAACCTTGGGCTCGGAGGAAAAACAACGGATGAAGCTTTTCATACCTTACCAGATACTGGCCTTCGATTCTCGCTCTTAGCGAGACTCGATTGAGAAGAGGTTTGGACCCGGCGGAATGTCTCTAGAACTGGGAAACGTGAGCGATGATGGCACTACTCGTCTCCGATGGTAGCGCCTTCTATGCTCTATTACTCAAATCAGGACTCAAGATGGAAAATTTTGAGACACGCACAAGTCTCGGAACACGCCCAACAGGCATTTTGAGACTACTTCGTTTAGAAGGTAACTGACTAGATCATTCCAACTTTACCTCTCATCTTCCTCTTCCTTCCATGATATCAGATCGTATCCCACACCTACATAGGATATCGTACATGGTCTCGGTCCGATTGCAGCAGCGGTCTCTTCCCTCAAACCCCTGGCCCTTAGGGACATCAGCTGAAAGCTCCGGAGCATTACGAGTGTTCTGCGTTTGACATCACTCTGCTGTTCTTCAACGATGGCCAGAGCAGCTAAGTTATATAGCATGATATGTGAATGTTCCGATGTCCACGGCGGTTCAAACTAAATTCTGGAGTATTCTAGAACATAAAATCAATCTGATGCCACCAGAAGCAAACGAAATATGCCAATTTGAGGATCAGAATGGCGCTCGAGGGATATCAACAACAAATTCCATAAAAACGTTCTTCCGTCTTAACAGATAGAGGCGTTTGTTGTGAGCTAGAGTCGATTATGAAGATACCTTTGGGCTGGAGGAACGTCTAGGATATAGCCCGGAAATGTACTATGCAACGAAAATTTTGACCCACGGACTGCTATTCGATCACTTACATATGGGCCTGTATGGGCCAGCCTTTTGAGACACCTTCTTCAAACTCGAGTAATAACCATTCTATTACCGAGTCTACTGATCTCTTTCCATTGACAGTGTATCCGTCACTTTAGTTTTTGTACAACAGCTTTAAAATCTGGCGTGGCAGTGATCACTGTTCAAGCTCCGAGGCGCTGTTCTATACCATCGATGATCGTGCATGGAAGATAACAACACTATGGATGGCGGTGTCGACGAGTCCGGTTAGGCTGCCCACGGACCACGGCGACATTGCGAGAAAACCTGCATGATATCAGATATTTCACCACCTACATGATGTCGTACATTGTCTCGGTCCGATTGCAGCAGAGGTCTTGCCCTTCAAGCCTTAGGGACATCAGATTAAAGCTCCGGAGCGTTACGAGTGTATCGTCGTGACTCGTTGGGCCAAAATGTGGGTCCTAGAACGAGAGCCATACCAGCTGATTTCGCTCACCCGACTCTTCATCTATGCGTGGACAAAAAAGTAGTGCTCTCATCAAGCTCGCTGCGAAAGGATGTTACCCCGGAACGCAAAAGTGCCAGTAAGGTTAGAGCGAACCGATAAGTGGACTCGTGATCTAAGTTCGAGTCATAGATATCATATGCCTGGTCAAAGCTGGTTTAACTGAACGCTTCAAATAAAAGAAGAAACGATATTCGCAGGGTAAAAAATTCGGAGGTAATTGTAGATGGATCGAAGCGTATCTTTCAGCACCTAGGCTCAAACCAAGTTATCAATCTGTTTAGCTTTTCCGTCACCTCGAACATTTCGCTCAACGTCCTGGAGGTTGGTTGTGCCATCCCGGTATCTCCGACTCGCATAAGTGATTGATCTCTCCTTCCCTGGCTCTCTCTGCCTGCAACATGGAAACGTTTGGCGGGGTGTCTAAGTGTTGCGAAGAGGAATGAGAGTCCATCACTAGCGACTGCCCCTCGGCGAATCCAGACTGTTCAACACCGTGGACCATCACCATCATCAAAGTTGGAGCTAATCCCTAAATGGGGGTAAGCTCGAAGGCACACATTACTAGAGACTCGGGAGAGTCATACCACAATGACCACCAGCAGGGGCTCCAAAAAGAATCGTCCTTGACTCTCGTGCAACTCAAAGGCAGTACACGGGACCAACGCAATTGGATAGAGTAAACCTGATCCAAGGCTAAATGGCAGAATGAGCGTTCGAAGTACACTGCGACTCAAATGACCGGACAAACATTATTGAAGTCATGCTCTGATCGCCTCTTTTTTCATCCAGTCCTAATTTCTTCCGGCCGTCGCGAGTCATCCACCAGATCCTTCCAGCTGAGATATATAATAAGATCATCAAGATGGACTTTGATTCCAAGGGTCAAAAAAAACACGTACCTATGAGCCCTGTTAACAGCAGATTCGAGAAAAAGTTCGTGCCCATGAATACTTCAAAGAGAATTTTTCCTGCATTGCTGAGGGATGTGTTAGCCGCTGATACAGCCACAATCTTCCTATACTGAAAAACTATAGCTGTGATCGCCATTCCTAGGAAGAAGAGAGATCAGATTATTTACTCAGCGATCGAGTAGCCTGACCTGTATTTGTTGCACACAGCAAGCTAGGCCCGGCAATGACCCACTTGCTCGATATCAAAATATCATAGCAGCGACATAACTGGCAACATCGTTCATTATGAAAGTTTTGGTATTTTGTCATGGCGTGCGCTTGGACTGACCATTAATGTATCAGCTATTGCGCTATGGGTGGTACCGGTTCAGTATCGCGGTTCTACGAGATGGGGAATTTAACTCACTTTGCGGCAACATAGACACTCTGGACTGCAATCCTGCAAAATAGAGAAAAGTATCGGAGTCAACTGTCTTAAGAAACGAAGTCGGGCGAATAGCCAGACAAACAACATACCTGAGCCGTTGGGAAAGTGCTAAAGGCTCATCTTGAATTAGAATTGAGTTGGAGGACGCCTTGGCAAAGCAGATCAATGCCCTTGGCCTAAGGTTCGAGATTGATAGTCCTAGGGCTACCGTACTCAGAAGAAAAAGTACGGAGAGCGATATCTGATAGAAGCGGACCCGGCCCCCGCCTCGTTTCTGATGTCGGCTTTCAAGGTAGACGTAGAGGCCAAATGCGACAGCATATGCACCTAGAAAATGCTCAGCCGCTGTCCTCGGGGCTTCTGCTGCAATCGAACTGACCATACAGCAATATTTCTACCTGGATCGATTTCAGTCGTTGACCAGGAACCTCCGCTTGCATCACGCACCATGGAAGTGATCAAAGTTTTCCGAAAACACGTGAAGTATGTATCATATAGCAGCGCTTGACCGAGTCCTGGGTCGTGCGAGGATGACATGGCTCTGCTAGTCTTCAACGACCGCCGGAGCGACAGTCAAAAAGTTATATAGCGTGGAGCGACAATGGAAACCTGCTCGAGTCACCGGTACACGAATTCTTTTAAATACAGAAAATTTTCGTCCACGCACCATTTCACGCTTTCGAATGTACTCTATTGGTCGACCAATGATTGACGCAAGGGCAGATAGCAGGGTGCAAGATCTCGTATCGGATGATAAGCGCCGCCAAGCATCGCAGAGTGTATAGCGTTGTTACAATGGGACTAAGTACAATAATGTCGCCTCGTTGCGCACATGCTCAACATCTTCCTGCCGTTTCTTCGATATTGCGTCGTTGCTACCTAGATGTAGGTAACCGAAGGCGAGCCTATCAATCAATCCAGTTAGTTCACTTGATCGAAATTAATTAATTCGCACCTCTCGCGGACCCCCATCCTTGCAACATTTGGAACGACATTGACTAACTATCTCGCCTAAGTATGCCCTTTGATATCGGAAACTTTGTCGATAATCCCGAGGAGCTTCAGGACGTGTGGGCCGCTGGTATCAGCATGCCATTCTGATGCCCCACTCCACAGCCAAAAAACAGAAGTGCCAGAAAACAGGAGTGCAGTGCTCGGATGTTTGCCTTGGTATTGCAATTGTGTGTTGTCCGCAGGGGAGGTAAACGGGCACGACACTTGTTTAACGCTCAAAGCTGCATAAGCGAGCAAGACTTATACAAGCGCCTTCCCTTGAGGCTACGCAGAAGCACAAGGCCACTAGATGGCGATAAGCTTACGTGTATTGATTCAAAGACATTCTTACATCCTCCTGCAGCTTTACGCACCACCTGGACCGCTTACTGGTCAGCGCTTGGAATGGAAGAGGCGCCCAGTTCGAGCCATGGACTCGGATAGAGTTGTGGCGGGGAGCGGTGCCGGTGTAAGCGACCGGGAGATTGGTTGGAAGCGAAATGTGAAGCGAGGAAAACGCGTTGTCGATGACAGGAGGAAACGGCGAGGGGTAGAGTATCTGAATCCACCGTGCCATCTCCATCCTATCCTGCCCTTCGCCTCAAGAACCCATACTATCGTTCTCTTCCGGTACCACTTCCCTAAAGTTTGGTGGGGAAAACGAGAGAAAATTGCCAAGGGTGGTGATGGTACGGAAGAAAGAGCCGGTCATAAACGCCAGCAATTCGGCAATTCAGTGCACCCACCACCTCGTACAACATGGACGCGGTAGACGAAGGCTTGCGTTGAGGGATTGGAATCAGGTGCGCTTTATCTCTTCATTTAATCTTTTCGATGTTCTTCCAGCTACCCGTGAGCCAGGATGGATTACCGGTTCAATCTATGACCTAACAGCCCACGCTCTTAGGGAGAGCCTTTTTCAAAGTCCTTACTGCGCCCCTGGCGCGCCCTGCGTCTCTCTTTAAGAAGTGGGGATGTTTCAGCGCAATGGAACTAACCATATCGCTTGAGAGCCAAAAGGACGTTCCGAGACTCGTCTGCGAGGGCAGCTTCCTTTTTTCTGATCCGAGCGAGCGAGCGAGCATCACCCCCGCTGATTTTTTACTTCGTTCAGGCCGGTGAAGATGGTTAGTGTACGCAAACATTCAGGGGCACACCTTTTTCTCTATCGTTCAAACCGGCTAATTCACGTTATACAGCCAGGTTTCCTACCCTTTCCCTTCGACTTCCCTGGCCACATACGTGCGCCGATCGCTAATTTTCGAGACTCCTGCCTTGGTATCGACTGGAACACACACGATCCAAACCCCCTCCGCCGTCAATCCCTGCAAACGAGCCGCGAAGAGAAAACGACAGACGGCTATCACTCCCAGGACTCCTCTCTCCCCTCTTCCTCCTCCTCAGCCTTGCCTCACCTTCATCTTCCACTCCAAACGAACGCCATTAAACACGCTCGCCAAAGCCGTGCCAACTTTCACCGCCAACCCCAAACGCGCTCAGAAGAGCAAATACACCGGCCCTCCAAACGAACCCTCAACAGGGTTCTGTGTCTCTATACACGGCGTCTCTATCGAATAGATATTGGCGCTCCGGACTATCAAGGAGTTAGTGAGATAGACGAAAATAGTATAGCGAATCAAATGGAACAGCATGCAAGTCTTTTTTCCGCCTCTGATCTAATGGAGTCCCATAGAACCACAATTCCCGATGCGTACGTCTTTAAAATTAACGTTTGCGAATTGCACGACAGTATTATGGTTGAGCCGCTGGAGATGTAAGGCTCTTCGAGCGTTATGACATGGGGGAAGTGGGGCAGGGTGGTTGAGCTGGAAGCTCCACAGGGTACAGCGTGAGTGTCCTGAATTTCTGTCCTGAATTTCGGTCCCTCATTCGGTCCTACTTTCCACACAGAACAACAGGCAGCTAAGGCCGATCTCTTTCAAGAAGAGAGATAGCTGTCCACGGTGAACACGACGAGTCAACGACAAAAAAAAAAATCGATCATCACGTGCTTGGTCAAAGCTGGTCCTATTGAACGCTACAAGTTATAGTAGGTATTCGTAGGATGTAAAGAAACTTCAACGTTTACGAAAGTGTTTATCTATCAAGTTATACTAGGGTGTCATTTAGCTCTTCGGCCTGTACCTCCGACTCGAACATTTCGCTCCAGTTTAGACTGAGTCTTTTGCCATGGCTCCTGCTGCCTGCGAAGTGGGATAAGCTGCAGGGAGTTTGAACTTTGTGAAGGGGAGTGAGTGTCTGACGACGACTGCTCCTCAAGTTCAGCCTGAGATTGTATTGCATGATCAATGGTGATGGCTGTAGCTTCCGACGTAGTGCTAATTTGTAAGTTCACTCTGACAATGATCAAGGTCGGAGCTAATGCCTGAGTTGAAGATAAATTCAGCAGAGCTTGGTAGAGAGTGAACCGAACCGTACGTTTTATACTTACCACAATGATAGTTAGCAAAGGCTCTGGAGATAGCACCAACGAATCGTACGTCATTCGCATGACGAGAGTAGGAATTAAAGCGAGAGGATAGAGTAAACCGGATTCAAGGCTAGACAGTAAAGTGAGTGTTTTAAGGACATTGTAGCTTGAATGATTGGACAAACATCATTGCAATCGCACTACTTCCCTTTTTATCAGATTTATCATATACCAAGGTTTTCCGCGCGGCGCGAGCTATCCACCAGAGCCTTCCAGCTGGGATAAAAAAACATGAAAGCCGACCGTTTTGAGACTTTATAGACCTGCCTATTAGTCCTGTTAGGATCAAATTGGAGATCAAGTTGATGCCCATGAACGCTTCAAAAAGGGAAAATCCTGCTACATTGAATTTTTCGTGGGCGAAGATCTCCTGAAATGTGATTGTCTTCTGGTGAAAAACTACAGATGCGATTGCCCCTCCTGGAAAAACAGTGAGATCTGATTTTACTTCAATTGATCAAGTAGTCACCAAAGCTGACCAGTATTTATTGCACACAGGATGATAGGCCCGACGATGATCCACTTTCTTGACATCCAAACAACGTAGCAGCGATATAACTGCCATTGTCAAAGTTAGGTCCGAGATTACGACGATAGTCATATGCAGTAGACTTGGACTGACTATCAAGGCATCAGCGACGGTGCTATGGACGGTAGAGCTAAGTCAGCAATGTCGTTCTACAAGCTGGCAGGTAGTCAAACTTACTTTGCAGCAACATATATACTCTCAACTGCGATCCTAAAAGTTGTCTCAGTGAGAAACAAAATAAGGCGAATAGAATGACATTGAACGTACGCGAGCCGTTGAGAATGTGCGAATAGGTCGAGAGAAATTGCGAATACGCCATCAAGGTCAAGAAAAGTAGCCTCGCTGATGCACAGTAAACTTGCCGTCCTAAAGTATGAGATCGAGAGTCCCAAGGCTATCGTACTCAGAACAAAAAGAGTTGAGAGCGAAGTCTGATAGAAGCGTTGTCGTCCTCGCTGTTGAATTTCGAGGTATACATAAAGACCAAAAATGACCGCGTACGCGCCTAGAAAACGGACTTAGCGAAAGATATTCCTCTACTGTGATAAAAACGACCATAAAAGACAAGCTCAACCTAGATCAATTTCAGTGGTTGATTGGCAGCGGAATTTGTATCACTTACGGTAAGGATGATCAGAGTTGGCTGAAAGCAGTTATACTGCTCGTATAGAGCCGCGTCGGCAGTCTGAGTCGCGTCGAGCATTGTTCTGGTAGTCTCCAACGACAGTCAGTGCAACTGGGTTATATAGCATGACATGTGGATGTTCCGAGCTCCACGGCTCAACTAGTACTAGGTTCTGGAGTATCACTCCAATTTGATGCAATGTGATGCCACTAGAAGCGAACGAGATACAACTTGAAATTCGAGAGAGCAGAGCAAGCCTTGAGTACGACTCGAAAAACAATAAATGAAGCCTTTTTCCCCCTAAATAATGGCTTTCAATTTTGCTCTTAACTAGAGTCGATTGAAAATCGACCAGGCGGAACGTAGGAAATGTATACGATTAGCATCAGATGTTCAAGAGAGGTCGCGCCAATCACTCTCCGCACGAGTCCTACACGCCCGCATGCATTCTGAGACAGCCCGACTGTAGCGGGGGTTCGTTCGTTCGAACCCTTCGGGAAAAGTGGGGCATGACCGTTCAGCTCCAGAACTATCGTCATTGTGCTCCTCATTCCCACTTGACTAGTAGATGCCTGACTTGAGCGGCCATGCACGAGACGAACACCAGCTGATTTTGCACCAAGACAGCCTTCACGTCTGGGAAAACAATCACTCAGTTTGGTATCTAAAATACAGAAGATATTGGCTGAGATTGAGTAGTAACGTCCCATGAGTCGGCTTTTAGCCAATTGTCGTACTTACCCTTATTCACAGCGATCATTCCAAAGTTAGGGACGAAAGGTAGCGCAGCTTCCATTCTGGCTCCTACACCATGTTACTCAGAAATCAGAGGAAGTGAATAGGTTTTGAAGGAGCCTTACACCATGTATCAAGGCGAGAGATAATTTTTGTCCGTGGCAGAAAAAGAAATTTAGAGCATCACGTGTTCGGCCAAAGCTAGTCCTATCGAATGTTTCGAGCGAGGAAAACGATATTAGTAGGGTTTAATACACGTATCTATGGTGATTATAAGTATCTAAGTGTATATATCTAAAAGTCAGACTAGCAGGTATTATTTCGCTTTTCTGCTACCTCCAAGTCGAATATTTTGCTGAATAACCCCACGTTGGCTGTCTGACTGGTACTTCCGAGGTAAGGGATTAATCATACGAGAATTTGAAGTGAGAGGGATTTGTTGCCCGGGATCCTGCTGATTAAGGAATGGGAAAGGCTGCAAAGAGTTCGAACTTTGTGAGGGGGGCTGAACGTCCGACAACGGCTGCCGCTCGAGATCACTGGGTTGTGTTGTATAATTAGCAGCCTGACTCGGAGTGTTGGTCGTATTGGAAGTGATATAATTAGAGGTGTTGGCCGTATTTGAGGTGATAGTGCTAAGCTGTAAGTTTACTCTGACGATGATCAAGGTCGAAGCTAATCCCTGAACAATCGAAGGTAAGTTCAACGACACTGAGTAGTATTGGCAAAGTTCATACGAGAATGATGGTCAGTAAAGCCTCCAAAAAATAATTTGCATTGCTTGTCTGGTTTATAGTGCAAGGGATTAAAGCAATAGGATAGATTAAGCCCGATTCAAGTCTACAGAAAAAGTGAGTGTTTGAAGGACGGTGCGATTCACAAATAATCAGGCAAACATCATTGCGAATGCGCTACTTCCCCTTTTGTCAGACTTATTGTATCCCAAACTCTTCCGAGTGATGCGAGATAGCTGGTAAATCCTTCCAGCTAGGATAAAATCATTAAAAAATGGACTCTTCAGAGTTCAGAGACCTCATAAACCTACCTATGAGTCCCGTTAATAATAAATTGGAGAAAAAGTTTGTGACCATGAACGCCAGATAAAGGGAAAGTCCGGCTGCGCTGAGTGGATCATCTGTCGTTGCTACAAAGGTCTTCCCAGATTGAGTTATTCTCTGCTTCGATAGACTGGTCTGCTGAAAAACGACTGCTGCAATCATCCCTCCTAGGAAAAAAAAATGAGATTCAGTTATTTGGTCAAGTCGTCACCAAAGCTGACCGGTATTTATCACACACAGGATGATAGGCCCGGCGACAATCCTCTTTCTTGAACCCCATATAATATAGCAGCGATATAACTATTGACGTCATTCGGAAAGAATAGTCAACCGTGACAGTTCCGAAACGAAAATAGTCATGACATGCTATGCGCGTCCACTCACTATTAAGGTCTCAGCTATGGTGCTATGGACAGGAAAAAGTTCAGCGATGTTTTGGCGGACAGTGTGGAAATTAAAACTCACTTTGCAGCAGCATATATACCCTGTGCTGCTAGTCTGAACGCCAATTGCTTTGAGAAACGAAGTGAGGCAAGTAGAAAAGCAACGCACGTGAGCCGTTCGGAGAGAAATGTCTCCTCTCTGAATAGATTTGGACTAGAAGATTTAGGCCATCCGGAAAAGCAGACCAAGCCCGTCGGCCTGAGGTTTGAGATCGATAGGGCTAGGGTTGTTGAACCGAGAATGTAAAGAATCAAGAGACATATTTGATAGAAGCGGTTTCGTCCCCGTTGTCGAGCTTCGAGGTATATGTAGAGGCCAAAAATGACTGTATATATGCCTAGTTGAAGATGTTGAGCGAAGAATATTTCACTGTCACGATAGAACTGACCATAAAACAAAATCTCGAACTAGTAGACCAATTGAGTAGGTGGTTTTCCAGGGATTTTAGCTTGCATACTTACCATAAGAGGGGTCAGAGTAGACTGGAAACAATAGTAGCCGTCATACGGCAGCACTTGGCTTGATTGTGGGTCTTGCGAGGAAGACATTGTTCTACTATTCTTTAACAATGGCCGGGGAGTCAGCTTATATAGCTTGTGGATGTCCCGCCGAGCTCAAGATAAAGAAGCAAATACGATGTGACTTGAAATCCCGTTTCAGTCACAGGAATACGCGGCTACTAAGAGTCATTGTCATATTCCGGGAAAAAAGGTTGTTGTTCATTACACGAGTCGGCCCCTGTACTCTAGAGAGCCACCAGGTCCAGAATTTATGCGATGGACGCGGCACGAGTCCGACTGCGACCGTGACTGCGACTCCAGCAGCGGATCACTGTTCAACAAAGGCACTGTTCTATTAATGATCCTGTATGAAAGATAGTGCAATTGAAAAGCTGTTAAGCTCAAGGTCGTTGAAAAAATGAGATCACTGGAAATCCGAGGAGAAGAAGGATGGAAATCCGACGTTAACGTCGACTCGGAGGAAGAACGAAAAAAATAAAATAAAAACTTTCGATGGAAGCAGTGCAGCGAACGGTCGGTCTGCCCTTCTTCCGGTCAAAGCTGGATATACTTGGGACATACTTCCTGCGTGTCATCGACAACAAAAATCTTCGTAGGACTGTGCATTTCTAAGCATGAAGCAAATGGGTCATCAACGTTAACACTGTAACATGATATACTCTACCGGGACGAGTTTGAGCGGGCATGAAAAGGGTGCCAGCAAGAACATCACGCTCGTCGTTACCCAAAAGTTCCCCAGATGTTCCCTCGCCATACCTATGTGGGTAAATCAAAATGAATGAGTCAATGCAAGTCGCTGGCTCAGAATTGATCCACGCATACCTGCTGCGACTCTCTCTCTCGCTGACAAACCTCCCGTTCATCATCGCCTGAGGTCATCCTCCGCCCTGATCCAAACCGGCTTTGTACCTTCTTGAATTTTCAAATGCTTTCGCCAACTCCATCCGACTTGCAACGTATGTAGGAACGGAATTGAGCAGAGCGCTGACGCCCCTTGCCCACTTATGACATTCCTCTGCTGATGTTTTACGCTCCAAACACCGGGGTCTGGAATGTAGGGGACGAGAGTGGACGGATTCGAAACATCGAGTTGTGCTGGAGTGTAGGGCCCAGAAAATTTGTTGCCAGTTGGATAAAGAGGGCGGTTGTCAATGAAAAGGAAATGAGAAGCTAATGAATGTTGTCGATATGGAGGACATGAAGAGGCGGAGAGGGCTCTTCCAAACGAATACGAATTCAGGCGATTCAAGCTTGGCCGCGCCCCCAGTTTGCCTTCCTCCCAATTACCCACATGATCTGTCTTGTCCGGTAGCAATCTTTAACGACTGTTGGGTAGGAAAAGCTGGAGGGGTAGCTGCTGTGGTGAAGGCACGGAAGGAAAGTGCCGGTCAAAGGCGAGACGGCAGTTCAGCAAAAAACGCGTGATCCGGCAGCGCTAGTTCCAGTGCACCACCACCGGTGCACTGGAACCACCACCGTCAACATTGCTGCAATAGATGAAGGCTTCTTTGTCGAGGGATTGGAATCAGGTAGGCTTTATCTCTTCAATTCATCTTTTCTATGTTTTTCCAGCTACCCTTGTCTTTCTTTTCGATTCAAGCGAACGAGCACCCCACTGATTTTGCACTGCGTCCAGCCCCTTGAGGGCGTTTGGTGTACCGAACGGCCAGGTACGCTCCTTTATCTCCATCTCCAACCCGCTAATCCTTCGTTATACAGCCTCGTTTCCTACTCCTCTCCCTTCCTTTTCTTGGTTATATACGCCCGTCGATCGCGTACCGCCGATTTTCGCAAGACCTTGGTATCTCCAGGGACAAAAATGATCCAACACCTCGCCGCCGTTAATTTCTGTACACCAGCAAACGCGCGGCTATCACTCCCTTCCTCCCACCGTAATCAGCCTTCCCTTCCCTTCATTTTCTTCTCCGAATAAACGCCATTGCACTGTTCACCCTAAACCCGCTCAGAAAAGAAACCTGAAGACGACGACAATGTTGGTCGTAACCTTTATCACACGGCGCCTTTATTGAGGTAGATATTTGCGCTGAACATTTTGGTCCTTCCATGAGCGGGCTAGCCCGGTGCTATCGAAGAGCTGGGAACCAAACGAGACAAACGAAGTTCGTATTAAATGGTACTGAACGTGAGCATTTTTTCTGCTCTCCCTTGCCTCCAATTGACTTTCCGCCTAGAACCTCAATTCTCATTGTCTACTATGTTGAACGAGTCAATGCGTTACCGTGAGATAACGACCGAGGCGTAAAGAAAATTTACGAAGGAGGAAATGAAAGATAACGCGGCCTGATAAATGCGTACTAATCGACATATGATATATTTCGACGCTATCAGAGCAGTCCTGCAGTTCTGTCGCGCTCTCCTGGCGTTGATCGTAGCTTTCAGGACGGTTGGGGTATCGAACGCCGTTAAACACCCTTGCAGAAGCCGTGCGAACTTGCCTCGCCAATCTCAAAAGAGGAACAGTTGATGAAGACCGCACCGGCACTTCCAAACGAACCTTCAACGAGGTTCTGCCACAACGAGGTTCTGTCACACGGTGTCTCGATAGCCCTGGGCTTCCGAGTATGAGAGCCCTCAGCAACCAGCCGAATTCTCAGCGCCAATGTCTATTTCAACAGAGGAGTTGGGAACCAAACGAGACAGACAAAGTTCGCGGGATATTCTAGGCATTGAATGGAACAGAGTGCGAGTCTTTTTTTTGACTGTTTCAAGTTGCCTTTAATTGACTTCCCGTTTAGAACCTCGATTTCTATTTAGACCAATCATTGCAGTTCTGGATGGGCATTCAAAAACCGGGCCTTGCAGTGAACCAAGGCGTATAGGTTGTTCACAGGGCAGAGAACAGCGGCAGTCTCCTCGAGGCCCGACAGAGTATCAGCCCGCTGCACGATTATACGGTCAGATAGATAGGTACCAATTGCTATGAACACGCTCTTGAAAACCATAATTGTTGGTCTAAGTTTAGATTTCGAACAAAGGAAGCCGGTCACCGAATAGGTTGCTTCTGAGCCTTTGGAGCAGCTGATGCGCCGATTTTGACGCTGACAAAAAAGTCCTGTTGTGGTGTCCTCCCGGCTCCCGGCGTCGGTGATATTGAGGGGGAGGCAGATAGATGCCAAATTCTTGCAAATAGGCGCAGCCGCAACCAACTTAAACTATCTATTATGCGATGAAAAGTACGGTGTAATAAAATTGTTACACTAAGACTTATAAACGGTTCTGCCAACCCGAGCGTTTCCCTCAACGGCTCTGGTGTTCCGGTACTTTTGAGGTAAGGGATTTATAGAAGATTTTGAATTGAGGGGCGCCATCTCTCGGGACTCCTGCAGCCTGGGGAGCAGAAACGGTTGTAACAAGTTCGAGCCTGAGTATTGCGAATCTGGGGCCGGCGATGGCTGCCTCTCAAGATCAAGGTGGATTGTATGATCAATATCGTTGGCGGCCGTGTCATCTAAAGTACTTGTACTGATTTGTAAGTTCATTCGGACAACGATCAAGGTTGGAGCTATTCCCTGAGACAAGAGTAAACTCGACGACACTCAGTACTAACAGAAAAGTCCATACCACGATGACAGTTAGCAGGGGCCCAAGAAGTAAATGTTCATTTTTGAACTCAACGACAGTGCAGGGGATCAGAGCGAGAGGATAGAGTAAACCAGATTCGACGCTAAACAGTAGGATGAGCGTTTTGAAGAACATGAATGATCTGACTACTAACATCATTGCAAATGCACTACTTCCCCTTCTTTTCGGATCGGATTCATGAAATCCCAGACTCTCTAGTGTAGCAGCGTGAGATAACCAGCAGAGCCTTCCAGCTAGGATAAAAAGGATCAAAATTAAATTCGTCCGAGACTTCATGAGCTCACCTATGAGCCCTGTTAATATCAAATTGGAGACGACGTTTAAGCCAAGGAATGCCTCAAAAAGACCAAGTCCTGCTGTGTCAAGATGTTTGTCCGTTGTTGACATGGTGGAGCCGATATGGAGTGGCAGTACCCTCTGCTGAACAACTACAGATGCGATCGCCACACCTAAAAGGACAGGGAGATACGATTAGTATTTTCTTGATCAAGTGGTAGTTGCCAAAGCTGACCGGTATTTATCACGCAGATGATAATAGGCCCGGCAATGAACCACTTTCTTGATCCCCAAACAATATAGCAACGACATAGCTGTAGACATTGTTTATACAGAAAAAATGTTTTGGCGTTAGAATGATTAGCCAAAAATAGTAGTCCGAACAAGCAACTGACCAGCAAGATATCAGCTACGGCGCTATGGATGATACCAGGGTCAAAAACCGTGTTCTACGGAATGGGGAATCAAACTTACTTTGCAACAACATATAAACTCTGTGCTGCGATCCTAAAATTTAAAAGCAGAGTCGACCGTCTTGGAAAATAAAGTCGCATGATGGGAAAAACAAC
Source organism: Collybiopsis confluens (assembly GCA_013368555.1). Lineage (NCBI taxonomy): Eukaryota > Fungi > Basidiomycota > Agaricomycetes > Agaricales > Omphalotaceae > Collybiopsis > Collybiopsis confluens. The sequence goes on from JAACJN010000024.1 coordinate 310,851, forward strand.
GCACCTGAGTTTTTGGGTCAGTGTGAACTCGTCGTCTATTAGATTTTGATCGAGAGTTCCAGCAGCAGTGCAGAGTAAGCTCCATGGCTTAAGGTTCAGGATTGACAGGTCTAGGTTTATCGAACTTAGAAGAAAAAGAATAGAAAGGGATATCTGATAGTAGCGTTGCCGTCCCCGTTGTTGAATTTCGAGGTATATGTAGAGACAAAAAATGACTGCGTATATACCTGGAACATTTTCAGCTACTAAATATGTCCTACCGTTGCGACATTAGAACTGACCATAGGTCACAGTTTCAACCTACATGAAGGTTAGTGCCATTTGACCCATCAGACTTGAGCTTATATCCGACTTACTATGAGAATGATTAGAGTAGGTTGTAGACAAGTGTAGACAACATGCGGTAGCACATCTTGCGAGGATGACATCGATTTACGATTTTCTTGACGACAAACAGAGCTTGAGCCAAGTTATATAGCATATTGTGGATCTCCCGAACTCCACGGTTCCACACGTAATAGACTGAAAATTTGGAGTTACTTGTCGTTCCATCCGTACTAGGTGTATGATCAGGCCAAACCCTATCAGTCATGACAGCCCTGTTGACCCGCGCATATCCACCGGGCTTGGAGATAAATTCTCCGACGAGGTGCTTGGCTGAGGGAGATAGCACCGGTGATCACCTCATCCCTTATGTTGTGTCGACCTGTGGAAACCGGTGCTAGCCGATTGTCCTTCCTTCCATCACTAGTCTCGTACAGGGTTTTGATCTGCTGCGGCCATGGCAGTGGCTTTGTTCGAGTTCCAGGACGTTGTTCTTGCATCAAAGATGGCTTCAAACAGAGATTATTAAGATTGCTGAGAAATGAGCGCACTGGAAATATGAAGGGATGGAACGACGATACGGAGAAAAGACGAAAAACATTACAATGAAGGCAGTGCAGCAAACGGACGTCAAAGCTGTATATACTGATCGCCTTCCTCCCGTGTTCGGCGATCCAGATAACCTGCGCGAAATGGCTATAAGTTGGTTAGATGAATTGATTGTGATGAACCATTCTACAATCTTGCCTTCGAAATGCCCACTACAAAACTTGGACTTTCAATAGCCTCTCTGCATTTCTATACGTAAACCCTTCGAATTCTTCGGCGTCTAGCAAACCGCTTTCCCTGACCTCTTCCAAAAACTTCTTGCCTGTTTCGTTAGAAGCGAACGGGTAGTCAACACTATACATGATATGGTCTACTGGGGTCACTTTGAGCAGGCATGCGAATGGCGCGAGCGAAAACATTGCGCTTGTTGTTACCCAAATGTTTTCTTTCCATACCTAGTATGTCACGGTATGAAGCGAATATTAACCATTTTGATCAGAATCGATTGATCCATACCTGCCGCAGCCCTCTCTCTTGCTGACCCCATCCCTGCGACATCGGAATGATACAATCGAGTTGGAAGGGTAGTAACTCGCCCATATGTCCGATAACAATCTTTACTCTTGGAAACTTGTCGAATAAGCCGGAGGCGAAGAGCCTCAGGACGTGCAGACCGGTATCAGCATGCCATCCCCATGCCCCACTCCCCAGCCAGAAAGCCGTACTGCTCGGATAGTTTCCTTCGTATTGTGATTTCGTGTTGTTAGCGGGGAAGGTAGGATGAAGATAAATGGGCACGTCGAGCTCTTGTGCACGCTCAAAGACTGGCCAAAAGAATGGATCATCGTAGAAGCGGCCATTGAGGTGATTGTTGATGAGTGCGCCTAGAAAGTGAAAATCCTTGGTGGTGCGTGTTAGTTCATCTGCGGCTGCGTGAGGATCGCCCATTGGAAGAATCGAAAAGGCAGCTAGACGTTTGGGATGTTTTTGGATAGCTGTGTATAGTTCGTCGTTGGTTGAGCGAGCGATCTCAGCGGATGGTGTCTCGATTGGAACATGGGAAAGAACTTGGAGGGTGACAGATCCAGCATCTAGAGCGGCCAGACGCTGTTCCCCTAGATTTTGGAGGGGAGGCAAAAATCTGCTCAGGAGGGAATCTGTTTCATCCAGAAACCGTGGAGAGATGTAGTGCTCTTCCAGAGTAATGATGGGCGGTAGTGACGAAGACATATGTAGTGATCACGAGCCTGAGAGATCCGGGTCTGCGACTCTGCCCCAACTCGCGGTAACGTCCGAAATCCAATTGTTCAGGCACTTGCGCAGAAAACACACACGGGCAATGCTGGAAAAAGAAAACGATTGCTTCAAATACTTTCATCCTTCACCACTAACAAGCCTAGGATCAACATTGAAGACAAAAAAAAACACGACAAATGCGCTACTGTACATATGCGAAAAACAGAGAATACAGGACCAAAAAAAAAAAGTAACCTAGACGCTTTTCAAGTTAACAACATGTCCTATTCGAACACAATGAGTCACTCACATTCGGAAATATCATTCAACTTGAAGTCGTACAATGTACTACGTTCAAGGAGTAGGAGCAAAAAGAGCTACAGTGGCGCAGGCAGCGGAGCACGTTCCAAGGGCGGCATTACAAGCCAAGATCATTGGAGGAGCCGCAGCTGCAGCTACAACTGTGCCGAAGGTAAAACCAGCTGCTGCATAGCAGGCCACGGTGACGGTGTTACATCCTACAGATAATGTCATAAGAGCAAAGTAAGTATCCCATTTTGTGAACCTCAACTTTTCAGAGGAGATGAACAGTCGCTTACCCGTTTGGCATATTCCATATGCAATAGGTCCCGCCTGAGCGGTTTGCAGCCCGGTAAAGACGGCGAGAACAGAGATGGAAGCTTTGGTGAAGCGCATTATGGGATAGAAAGATATTTGCTGTTGGGGGTGGTAAAGATGGGGGGACTGATGGAACAGACTGGGTACTCTCAACTTTATATCGACGAAAGCCTCGTTGAACCTGCCCTGTGCGCAGCTGATAAGGTTCTAAGTATAAGTGACTTCCATATTCAGCTCGGCTCGACCCCTGTGCGCAGCTGATAAGGTTCTATGAGCATTATTCAAATCTAACGAAGGTCTTATTTAGCTCGGCTCAAACAAAATGCAGACATTATTATGAACCCCTGGGCGTCCTCGACATTTTTTTCTGAAATGTTTTTGCGTTCTTCGTCTTCCTTCTCCTGGAACATACGTAGCGGGAGCCTTGACGTCCATGATTTCGAATCCTACATCCGACCTGCTATGTCTCCTGTCTCGATCCTTTGACCAAATCGTACGGAGAGCCTCAGAGAGAGATGCGGAGCTTGAACATTTCTAGTCCATTGTATTTCGTCCTCCCCGTCGACAAAGCATCAGCGCAGCAGGATGTTTATATATTAGATTCTCATTTCTGAATTGCCGCAGTCCGATTCACAGTTTCGGCTGCGTGACCCGCCGCACCCAGCGAGCGAGTTTACGTGCATTAAAGTTTAATATGGGGGTGAACGAGAAGGTCCCTGGAGTTCGACAGAATTTATGGGGCCTCATCGACTTGATAATCAACGTTCTCATTAGTGGACGAAAAGTCCGGTCCTGAACCTGCGTCCGGACTGAACTTTTTCGGACGGGACCGAAAGTCCGGTTCAACGTCCTGGTATTTACCGGACCGGACCTGAAGTCCCGTTCGGCGTCCGGTCAATTCAAGAATTTTGGGACGCGTTCAGAACGCGTTCGAACGCGTCCGGACGCTTTGTAGTCATGCACTTGGCGCTACATGTTAAAATTTATATTCATATATATCATCACAATATCAATGAAAACAAGTCTAACTATGTCTCGGGACGCTCAGTATCCACTAGCTTAAGCCTGAAGTAGCACAGGGGTTCATGTTTCTATGAACGTAGAACTGGGGCTCAAGTAGGTTTCACTTGGTTTTGGACTTTGAGCTCCACTGCTAACTGGTTTTGGTCTGATTTTGCAGGCACAACACTTTCACGTATAGCCCGGGATTATCTTGCTATTCAAGGTTCTGCAACACCCTCAGAGCGAGCCTTCTCAGGCGGGGCTCTTACAGGTACTAAACTACGTAACTCACTTCGACCGGAGATGTTCCAAGCGCTTCAAATTTTGAAAGGTGCTTACCGAAATGGTCATATCTCAGCGACTCAGCAGGCAGCGCAGCACATTGTAGACTTCATGGCAGCATTAGACAAATATGACTTTGGCGATGCTAATGTTGATTTGAATGACGAATATAATGTTTAATTTACTTTACTTCGATAGCTTTTGAATTTTGTCCTCTATATTGAAAAAAATATACGTCCGGACCAGGTCCGGACGCGTTCTGAACTTGAACCGGACGGAAGTCCGGCGGACCAATGGTCCGGTCCTGGCGTCCCAAATTTTCCTGAACCGGACCAAAAGTCCGGTCCTCGGTCCTCAAAAATTTGCTCTGAACCGGACCGAACCGGACTTTTCGTGCACTAGTTCTCATGATCTTTGTAATATGGCGGCGTTGTATTCTAGAATCACTTAGAATCTATGTAAGTTAACCATGCATGGCCAGGCCCTCATAATGACATCGCATGTCCTCTGATGGAGAATAATAGAGATTGATAGATAGCAAAAATAATGCTGATGTCGTCCTATGATCAACGTGTGCATCTTCGACCTCGACCTCGACATGGACATTCATCCGGTATCTGCTCCTCCTGCACCAACTACACCACATCGGCCGCCCATCTCGGATCCGATTAAAATCATACCACAAACTCAGAATGCGGTGTCGAGAACAAAAGCAGACGGTTCTGTATGTTGATCCAAAGAATACAACGACCTTCACCAGGACGTGCTCAAGACCCAAACTGTGGATTTACGCACTGTCTCTCAAGTTATCTTTGATCAGAATCTAAAGGAAACTGATTTGGCACAACTCGATGAGGAGATTGAGGCAAAATTGGAGGCATACTTGGAACCGGCAAGGACAGTTGAGAATGCATTCTATGACCCGTTGAACAAATGTCTTAATGCTATCTGTTAGGGATTGGCATCCGACGATCTAGCTCGCGTGTTCAATTCTGCGGGAAGCTTGTGTATAGAACTTCTACACACAAACGTTCCGCAGAATTCTCATGGTTTCAGCAGCACAAAAAAGCACAAGTCAAGCGGAGGCTTACCAGCTCCGGGTTTTCAGGGTACGAGTACAGCACTTGTTACCCCGAAAGTATCTGGGTCGCCTTCGAACCCGGAAGATAAAGCATCGGCATTCAATCAGAGGACGAGAGAGAGCGTCATACCGGGCGGGCTCAGCCACGTGATTGTTCTACTGCCGCTCAACCATCATTGTTGAGACCTCACTTTCCCTTCCTTGGCTATTATTCACAGCTTGCCGACGGAAAGACACTGGTTCATACTCTAGACCTAGTCTGGCACCTCCGTTCTCTCTCCCACGAAAACCTTGGGCTCATTCCAAACATGGAGCCGAGCTCCTCTCAGCATTTCAAGTCAAGGAGCGGTAAAAGGAACAGCAAGAGTCGCAGTCGAAAAAGTTGAGAGTTGACAGGAATGGGAAGCAGAAAGAGAATGCGGAAATCTCGCAGCTGTCGTCGACTCACGCCTCGTCCGAATCTCCCTCTTTTCGAATCATGAAGTACAATCTGAATACACCTCTGCCGACGCGACCGCGCCTCCTGCCAATTGCAGAGCTATCATCCCTCCCTAACCCTTGCTGGATCCACGTACACATTGGTCGTTGAAGGTGTCAATAGGGTATTGCGCGTTACCCAAGTCATTTTCCGCTCGGACGGTCTCATTGGGAGAGGGACGAATGTTCTTGGAGTGGATTGTATCGAGGAGGAGGTTATGGAGACTGCTCATTGTACTACCGTCACTCCCGAGCAGTTGTGGAAGGGGGAACCTCTCATCCTCAAGCTCAGCTTTCCTCCTTCGGAACAGACCAAGGAAAGCGAGTTGATTGACGCTGCGAGGGCGCATGCTACGGCCCATGCTGGGTGGGCTCTCCAACATCTCTCGCTCATCATCGCCTCTGCCGACAGTCTGGATTGGGAGGGTAATAATCCAGCGCAGAATAACTTTCCAGAACAGACTTGAATCTCACTCTGGAGATGCATACGAGATGCGCAGCTTGCGTGCCACCATATTGGAGAAGCTTGAGCCGCTGTCCACATTGAGAGTTTGCCCAGGTCTTCTACGATATTCCTCAAAGTACATCATTACTCTTTTTTTCTGTTACTCGTTCCTGACTCTCTTTCTGTAGTTCACCGTTGGCTCTACAAACATCCGGAGATTTTGCACCGCGATCTCAGTATGGGCAACATGTATCGTCTGGAGGGCGACAACGCATACGGTGTTCTGAATGACTTCGAAAAAGTTAACACCTCTCCCTCGTTGCTCACATGCGTGGACAAAGGCCCTACGTCGAAACATCAAACCGGGACAAAACCATTCATGCTCGACACAAAATGGGCCAAGGGTCATCTTTACCGGCACGACCTTGAGTTACTGCTCCACATCATCCTCGTAGTTTCTTGTCACTGCTCTGGACCCACCACCCGCACTTCCAGTCTACCATTCGAGGATTGGTTCAAGGGTGTTGACGAAGTCATTTTCGCCCTTGAGACATTTACAATTGTTATCTCCAGAGCTTCCTCCAAATAACGGTTTTACAAAGTGGCTTCTTACCGTTTGAATGTTGGACGAGAGTTACAAGACTCGCCCTAGCGCTCTCTGTCTCTCTGATGACTACAAGGTCAAAGCCGAACTCTACAATTAAATGATAATGTCACATACACGCAGATAATGAAGGTAATGCGTTTGTTTGAGACAAGGAACTTGCGACTCGCTGGGACTCGGACGGCGATTGATTAGGTTTGTCTTTTGTACAGATACTGTATGCATACTTTTTATTACTCTACATCTGCGCGGTTGTACTATAGACATAACTCCTTGAGACCTATGGTATGAGCGTTAATGATAAACAGTGGGCATTGAAGCCCGTCAATTTGTCCCGGACGCTGGACCGCTCGTTTGAACACTCACAAGGACAGCCTATATATACAGTAGAGCGCGCTATATTCGAGAAGAGGGTACATACACGCGGCCACAATGCTCGATACCAACACGTGACCTCGACGCGTTGCATCTTCGATGAGGCGTTCAAAATTAAATTCTATACATACCCCCAGAAAAAATTGAAATACAGTTTGTCATTAGATAGGAGTCGTTAATCAAACATTCTAGTAAGCTCGCCAATAATACAATCACATGTCGGATCATAGTGCCCAGAGCCAGAGTCAGAACCGTCAGTGTCAGAGCCAGAGCCGGAGTTAGAGCCGGAGTCAGAACCGTCGCCGTCGGTGCCAGAGCCAGAGCCGGAGTTAGAGCCAGAGTCAGAACCGTCACCGTCAGTGTCAGAGCCAGAGCCGGAGTTAGAGCCGGAGTCAGAACCGTCACCGTCAGTGTCAGAGCCAGAGCCGGAGTTAGAGCCGGAGTCAGAACCGTCGCCGTCGGTGCCAGAGCCAGAGCCGGAGTTAGAGCCGGAGTCAGAACCGTCACCGTCAGTGTCAGAGCCAGAGCCGGAGTTAGAGCCGGAGTCAGAACCGTCGCCGTCGGTGCCAGAGCCAGAGCCGGAGTTAGAGCCAGAGTCAGAGCCAGAGCCGTCAGTGTCAGAGCCAGAGCCGGAGTTAGAGCCGGAGTCAGAACCGTCGCCGTCGGTGCCAGAGCCAGAGCCGGAGTTGTAGCCGGAGTCAGAACCGTCGCCGTCAGTAGAGCCGTCACCGTCAGTGGTAGAGCCGGATCCCATGTCCGGCGTGGTGCTTCCAGAATCAGAATCCATACCATCCGGGGTGGTGACGGCGACGGTGTTGCCACAACCAATACCGTCAGTGCTAGAGCCAGATCCCATTTCCGGTGTTCCGGGGGTGGTACTTCCAGAATTAGAATCCATACCATCGGGTGTGGTGACGGTGACGGTGTTGCCAGACCCCATGTCCGGTGTTCCGGGGGTGGTGCTTCCCGAATCAGAATCCATAGCCGGGGTACCATCGGGGCCAGAACCGTCACCGTCAGTGTCAGAGCCAGAACCGTCATCGTCAGTGTAAGATCCAGAGCCAGAACCGTCACCGTCAGTGGAAGAGTCAGATCCCATGTCCGGTGTGCTTCCCGAATCAGAATCCATAGCCGGAGTACCATCGGGGGTGCCAGAACCGTCACCGTCAGTGTCAGAGCCAGATCCCATATCAGTAGAACCACCGGGGGGGGTGACAGTGACGGTCATGCCGGGACCAGTCGTAGTCGAACAACCAGGCGCCTATTTCAGACCATCTCAGCCACGATTAGTACATTCAGTAGACAAAGCGACCCACCAGAGTGTTCAAGCACGTGACGATCTGGGAACGGCAAGCGGGCATCGACATATCAGCGGGGCAAGCCATAGTAATTGAGTCCAAGTTGGAGATAAAATCGGAGAAACTGCACAGGTTGAGGTTGCCTAACATACAGGCGGTGGGGCACTAGAGAAGCGTCAGCGTCGTTCTAGATGATGACAATAATAGATATTTACCGACTCTCTGGCCGCAACTTGAACCTTGTTGTTGTTTGGGACGACGGGCCCACGGAAGGCGCGGAGCGCAACGGCAAGTTTGTTGTTGTTTGCGGCGGGCACAGGTAAGGCGCCGAGCTCAGGCTTGACGTGCGCAGGGACGATAGGACTGGCATCGACGGCACTGAGATAGGCGAGGAGCTGAACGAGGACAGCGACGGGGATGGCTTTGGCGTAGGCTGGCATGATGACTAGAATGCTTTGGCTGTTGAGAAGGATAACGAGTGTAAGCGACTTTGAAAAAGTCTTAGAGATGGTTGTGGTGAGGGGTAGAGATGCAACTGGGGTGCTGGGGGACCCGGACAACAATTGCCCGCCTTATATACCCTCAGAGCCCAAACAATGGCAAATATTCGGTGGCGCGGGCCTGATGCGCTTCTTGACCGATTTGGAAAACCGACTGCCAAACCAGCGACCAATGAAATGCCGGAGACACTCTCGCCATCGATCCCAATGACGTCGTCCACCGTCACCGTCGCCCTCTGTTGGCCTTTGCCTACTCTTGCCGGATGTAGGTCTTTCCATAAACAGATTCGTTTTTGCCGCTTTGACTTGACCAATCCATAAATTACGTCACCAGCAAGACGGTACCGTGACCACTATAAATTCTGACTACCGCCACCATCCGTCTTCAACTCCTTACCACCATCACCCCCGGAGCTTACCTTCTTTCCCAGTCACTCGCTCATTTCTAGCCAGCCATGCAATTCACGAACACTTCCAGATTCACACTCTTCACGCTCTTCGCCGTTCTGCTCGCCTTTTCCTCCGCCTCAGCTCGCTCCGATGCTACAGTTACAGAACTCACTCAAGCTCATCAAATACCACAGCAAGCTTCTAGCACTTTGACCAACGCAATGCGTTTAGCCAGAGGTCTTCCGTTGAAGGCTCCGACCAGACGTCGCCAACATGGCAAGTCTTGTCTTCGACTCTGACTTTTTTATACATTCTATTCACCTCGCCTTTGTGCAGACCATCTCGCTCATCGCGCGCAGCCCTCTGGCTCATACTCGCCGCCGCCGTATGCTTTTGTGTTTTGTCCTCGCTCAAGTTGAGCTCTCATACAGCCTCTTACAGCTCCAATCCCCCTCAGACGGGTTGTATTCAAGTCTGCTCTCTCCTCACCGGTCTACCTTTGGGATTCATTGGTAAACTGTTCAACCCTGACGGATCTGCCGTACTCGTTCCTCTTCTGGCCACTACCGATGCCCTTCAAGTCACGGTCGATACCACGGTCCCCTCGACTACAGGCATCGACCTCCCCGCGATAGTGAGTCTTCTATCTTTTCATGATATTTCTTGTCCAATTATATCTCTGTAGAATGGTGAAGGCCTACATCTTCCCTCAGTCTTGGGTGTCATCACCGGTGATTCCGGCGCCAGGGTTCTCGGTGGACAGGTACCATCGCAGGCTTCTGTAAGTTATTCATCATTCGTCTTTGGGTTCTTGCTGATAGCCTTTTCAAGGCCCACTATAACAGCGCAACGCACGAAATCCTGTTCCACGGCATTAATGTCGCATTAGGAAATACTGACCGTTAGTACCTCTTCGGAGCTCATTCTAGTACCGTCTGACTTTGTAACATATTTAGAATTGTTTGCCGGCACAAGGCCAGCAGGCGATACCAGCGTGGTAAGTGTGTCCTCTCATTCTCTTCGTATCGAGTCACTAATGCTTTCCGTACTCTGCCATAAAGTTTCTCCGCTTCGTTCCATATCAGGATCATGTTCGTTCGTGATTACTACCATTCCCCTTCTCTTCTAAGTACAGGTGATGACTACTGTTTGGATTTCATGTTTCTCTCAACTCCGGGGGTCTCAATTCATTTCCGCGTACTCGTTCTTTGTTCTTTCTTTCGGTGTCTCTTTCGGTTTGTGTAGTCAAATGGATGTACGTGTAATAGTCTTTGTATTGACTCTCGGGGACAATGGATTGTACTTTTTACTTCATATTCCAAAAGCTCAACCGCAAAGTGAACATGCAGATTGAGGAGCCGAAACCGACGTACTTGTCGGGGAGCCCCAAAAGTCCAAAAAGGAAATCTTACAAGATGAGAGTCGACAACACCACGACTAGCTAAAATCTGGCTCGAGCAAAATTTTCTAGAAGAACCCATCACAATTCGAACGGACACAAACAGAACCGAAATACACTTACCACCCACGTGGGAGTATCCTCAAAAACCTCTTCGAACACATCTTTATCTCCAGTAAAGAACAACGTATCTGTAAAAATACAAGACTCAACCTTAGAACAGACGAAGACATATAGCAAGTACAAAACTTACCCTTAAACAAACCAAGGTACGTAGTCGGCTTGGATCCGTCCTCATTGATCCATCTCGGAAGGAGGTTCAACATCGCCGGTTCGAGTACAAACTATTCAAAAAACCAGTTCCTCTACAGGTATATATACACAAAAAGAAAAAGAAATAAACGTACAATCATACTCTCAATCCCTTCCTTGATCCCCGTATCCTTCGTGAACGAATTCTGTGCTCCAAGGACGGGGCAACTCCCCAAAGCAGTTCGAGAACCCGCTCCCAAATACGCATAACTGAAACGAACGTACTAAGATCAGCACCCCATTAAAAAAACAACCTAACCAGGAGTAGCTAGCTCACTTGTACTTGCCAACGTTCAGCCCGTCACTAACATCATTCGCATATCCATCGATCCCAACCAAGAATGGAAAATCAGCATCGGGTCCGTTCTGTTCACGTAACGAACCAAAAATTCGAATCAGAACGCAAAAGAAGGAAACAAGGAAACAAACTGCCCACGTACCAAAGTAGCAATATTCAGAGGACCCTCGGAGTTCGTAGTATCCACCTTCACCTTCAACCGCCTCCGAGAAGACATCGTCAACAGTCCATATTCACCAAACGAATTCAAAGTATTCGACACGTATCCCAAAGACTTTCCATTGGCCGCATCGTGAATATGCAAGGAGCCAGTGATCCTGGAGAAACACCATTTAGATAAACCTCAACCCGAGTCACTGGGGAAGAACACAAACGTACATTTTACCGGGCCTGCCCGAAGGCTCTCCGCGGGGAGCATCTATCATAGAAGCAGTCAGCTCACTCCAATTGACAACAATCTGCATTACTACCTTGAGAAGGAGTCGGAAATCGAGGTCGCATTGGAGGAAGACCCATCTTGAATCGCTCAGCGTTCGTAGACCCAAGCTCTTGAGGATACCTCTGGACGGCCGTTTTACGTATATCCTCGACTTTAGGATTAAAGCTCAGAGCAGCTCTTTTTTCGAGTTCTCCAGTAGTATTCACCCCCAAAGCATGAACCAGTGTAGACACGCTACACATGGCTGCGAAGACGATCCTAGTTTTGAAGAGCATGACAAGGACAAAGGTATTCTGCAAGTCGACAAAGAAAACAAACGAGCAGTCAGAGGGGGATTCGGGACGTAAAGAAAGAAAAAACTAACGAGCACCCCGAGCTGATATACTAGCGAGGTGGCTAAAGCGTGCTGATGGTTGTTATAGGAGGGACATTGGAGGGAAGAACGTCACCCCCTGCTTCTTCTCGGATATGAAAAAAGAACAGGTTACATCGGTGCATCGACGTCGCCACCCGACATAATCGTACCGCTATATGCCCACAAGTTGGAGGAAAAAACTTCAACAACGCAGACACTGCTGTACGGGTACCTTCTCTAACCTGGCAGGAAAAAGTCCAGTTTTTGAGGACAGAAAAGCACCCTTACGAACATCGTTACTACCAAACCCCATGGATGCGGAGCGTAAGTGGCCGTTAGAAGGTTTGAGGGTTCATCAGCACTGCGAATCCCGCCTCGAGTGACACCTGGTGAACGAGGAAAGAACGAAGGAATCCGTTTCAACCGTCCATTGCGGCGCTGGTTGAACCATTGTTAGGGCTGAGCTTTGGGCGGCAGGTACCAATCGGTAAAGCATCCTTCCAAACATGGAAAGGAGAAGAAGGGTGAGTCATGCGCGCGCTTCAGCCTAGCGCCAACTTCAAGTTCCGAAGGATCCGAAGTCCCGACTCGACCCGAGTTGATTCAAATTTCCATTTTCTCGCTTCCCGACCCTGCATCCATGTACATGTACCCCCACACCTCTACCTTACATGTCAAGCCGTGGCAACGTCGCATTGTACTGTTTCCCACTTTGTTCTCACTCCTCTCAATCAGAAAAGAAGAACTGGAAAAGTTTATGTACAGATCCCAAGTTACAGGCTACTCGGGCACAGTCATATCTTGGAATCTTATCGATGGATTTACATTGTGGCAATCACCGAAAATTGAACCTGGACCTGGACCTTTGACAATCCGGTCGAGAGGACGAGACTATGTACATAGACAAAAGGTAAAAATCCGGATATCGGAGCGGTTGATCCTTTTGAATTCGTAAGATGACGGACCTACAGTATATCGATACGCAATTCAAAAGCTACGCCGAGCAGACCGACGACAGGTAATAGGCTGTGGCATTCCGCGCCGACTAAAGCTCGCAGTCTGCCAGAATGTCATTTGTTTTGGAAATAACAAAAGATTGCGTTATCCAGCTGCTCATCGTTCCACGGGGACTCACCCATCGTTGTGGGCGCATACACGCCATTTTTTAAAATTCTGTTATCTGATAGTCTTTCAGCCAAGATCGTAACTTGGACAGTAAACCGAACAGGCTTTTGTTCTCAGTTCCAGAAAAAGAGCAGACTCGATGATGGAAAAAAGTCATGACTCATGGAAAAGGTAAAGGGCTCTCTGCCTCTGGAACCCCCAATTACTAAAGAGTTCACGCATGTAGCAAGATTATCGAGTCAACAGTGCTGTGCATTTTTTAGACTGGAGTGATTATTGGAGACTCGGAGAGGTCCTCGTGGCGCGTGGCGCTTGAGAGAGAGAGCTATTACTGAGTATAGAATCAAGGTCTGACATCAGAGAGCCCTTTTTACATCTCCGACATTGTATTGAAAGAACAATTGAAAAACGCAACCCACACCGTTTTTTTAGGCTGTCAAGTGATTTCAAGGCCGAAAAAAATATAAGAGGCACTTGCTCGCTTTTGGATCCTCTATAATTCTTACCCACTATGCTCCAGCCACTCGAAGGATTCGATGACCTTGGCCTGACCTTCAAGTTCGAATACCCCAACTATTACTGCGAAACACTACTATGGTATGATCGAAATTTACCCTCAGCCGTTCCGGAGCAAAAACTGACCCTGAGGGACCCTCACAGGAACAATGGCAGCTTCTTGCCCGCCACGAGTTCCCAGACCGTTCACCATCTCTCTCAGATACCTCTAACTGAAGGAAGCATTCTGTAAGTCTCTCTCTCGTATTCTCTCGATTTACTGACATATACTGGTTTGTTTCAAGTGATATAAGCCCTCAACATATAGCAGAGTCCTCCAAGCCAAAACAAGATATAGTGAGTACAATGAAGCTCTCTCTAGATATACGCTGGACCCTCATGTCTCCCCTTTTCATCGTAACAGTCGTTCATGAATCATCCGGCACATCTTGGAGCTTGGAAATATTCAAATCCTTCGCTTGACGCCTCGTTCGGTGAGCGTGAACGCCCAGCTAGCAAATGAGGGGCGAGTCCTAACTTGGAACATAGTGGAAGGCTATCTATTCCCGGGCATTTACGAGGAAGCCGTCGATCGAAGTCCAGCGACGCTATTCAGCACCCCTTCTACACCAGCGTTGTCCTTGTCAGACTCTCGATCCTCTTCGTCTTCTCCATACATTCACAGCTCTGAGAATACCGTTTTTGACAGAGAGCATAAGGGGTATATTTCTCAGCCTGAGAGTGGCGATTTGACACTGTTCCTCCACCATCACTATGACGGCCCAGTCGCAACCACAGCGCCACCCGCTCAAATGGCTGAGCTTGACTCTCCCTTCGCCATACATTCTCCGGGCGTCCATTCCATCCCAAGTCTTCGCTTAGAGAGTAGTACATCTCCCCTCCTCCTCCTCCTCGCCCTTCTTCTCCTCGCCACACACCGCCACCACCACCACCACCACCTCCGCGATCTCACACGATCCCTTCCTCTAGATACCTACGCTCTCCATCTCAGCCTCTCAGCGCAGAAGACGAGCCGATAACCACCCCTTCTCTTTCCATTCATATCTCACCTCGCAAACCACACACGAAGCAGTCGTCCAGTAGACAAAGTCAGATGCGCATAACTAAATCGCACGACTCTGACGAGTACGTTCCCCTCGTCACCGCCACCGCCCTCAGAAAGAAATCTTGTAAATCGTACGTCAGACAGCCTTCCCCAGACCGGATCTGCACCGACCCCCAATGCCACGGCAAGGTGTTCACGCGTCCCGCAGATGTCGAGAGACACCATCGGGAAGTTCACTGCCGAGGCACAGAAGACATCGAAAAGAGTACTTGTATTCTCTGTCTCAAGGTGTTTGCTAGACCGGATGCTATGCTCCGCCACTTGTACTGTCCAACGAGGAGATGCAAGAGTACAGCCCTACGGCGGTACTGCGAGGGAGATCTCTCCGCTGATATATGCCGAGAACACATTCCTGGATTCGAAAAGTTGCGTCGACACCGATACAGCTAAATCCGCGAAACCTACTCATAGTCTCACCCCATCTCCTCTTTCTTGGTTTACAATTCCCCCCTCTGTATCATCTGAATCTGCTCGGAACAAGTGTACAAGGCCCCCTGGAAGCCCCGTCGTTTTTTCTGCTGTACAACCAGTCGAATACATCCTATTCTTATTTTAATTAAGTGGACATACAAGTAGTACTGTACATGTATCTGAACTTATACCCCGTTGATAATTATGTTTCTAATGTCCCATTCGCATATTGCAGCGCATTTCACAAACCGAACGATATCAGAAGCATTCTATTCAAGTCGTTAATTATGCAACAAATCAACTTAACGCGTCGAGACTTACTTCGATGAACGATTCCTGGACCAGACTCGTCATACTCTTGTTTGGAGATCCAGAGATTCTGGAACGTAGACAAAGAAGCAAGAATAGAACCGCCGATCCAGACCGAATACTTCCTTTCAGGTGGCGCAACAACTTTGACCTAGTCAAAAGATGGGAGACATTCAGTAACCCGTCATCTACATATCCGGACACGTACCTTCATACTGGACGGAGCAAGAGCAGTAAGTTCCTTCGACATACGATCTGCCAGCCCGGGGTACATCGTAGAGCCTCCGGACAACACAATGTTGGAATAGAGATCACGGCGAACATCTAGGTCGCATTTGAAGATGCTCTCGTATCTACAATTCCAAGTTGTGTCAACTCGAGCAAAGAAAGAGCCAAGTATTACACGTACACCGCTTCATGAATTCCGGTGGCCTCCAGCCCCAGCATACCTGGCTTGAAAAGTGCTTCAGGCGCTCGGAATCTTTTCGACACATGATCAACAAAGGAAGTGAAGATAGTCCGACAGCGCTATACCTTTCGTTTCCAATAGTTATCACCTGCCCATCCGGAAGCTCGTAATTCTTCTCTAGCGCAGAAGAATTCGCTGCCACTTCCAGCTCCTGGTCAAAGTCAAGGGCGACGTAACACAGCTTTTCCTTGATATCCCGCACGACTTCATGTTCAGCAGTTGTAGTAAAACTATATCCTCTCTCTGTAAGGTTCTTGACAAGCTGATGGGTAAGGTCCCTTCCGGCGAGATCAAGACGTTTGATGGCGTGAGGTAAGGCGTATCCTTCGTAGATGGGGACAACATGTGATACTCCATCGCCCGAATCCAGGACTATACCCGTCGTCCGCCCAGAGGCGTAGAGCGATAGGACGGCTTGAATCTGAACAAAGAAGGCAGGGGCGTTGAACGTCTCGAACATAATCTGAGTCATCTTTTCCCTATTAGCCTTGGGATTGAGAGGTGCTTCGGTGAGGAGAATGGGATGCTCTTCAGGCGCGACACGAAGCTCGTTGTAGAAAGTGTGGTGCCAGATCTTTTCCATGTCATCCCAATTGGTAACAATACCGTGTTCGATAGGATACTTGAGATTAAGAATTCCACGTTTCGCCTGAGCCTCGTCACTATAATAATAATACTGTTTGTCATGTAAATAGAGTAGGAAAAAAAGTGAGCTTACCCAACGTATGAATCCTTGTTCCCCATTCCAATCATGATGCTCTGTGTACGTGGTCGGCCGACAAGTGCGCTAAGAGAGTCGGATTAGCTCGCTCGAGGTGTGAACGAAAGTCTACCAAGACATACGGGAAAACTGCTCGCGGTGCATCGTCTCCGGCAACTGGAGAGAGAGATATTAGAGCCTCGTCGACCGACAAGAGTAAAAAGCCCTTACATCCGGCTTTACACATTCCAGATCCATTGTCAATAACCTGGAAATGAATATAAGACCGGTGAACGCAAGTGCAAAAGTAACATTCCTACCAAGGCGGCAATTTCGTCTTCCATTGTGACAGAGAAGTTGGACTTTGAAAGTTGAAGAGATGAAGAGGGATGATCCTTGAACACTTGAAGACTCGGTATTTAAGCTCACGCCAAGAATGAAAAGATTTGGCTTACAGATGTCAGTAGCGGACTGCGAGTGCTGCTGCTGCGGTTGAGCTGTCTTTGGTGTCGAGAGTCAAGTAGCTGTAGTGAATTTGTGCAATGCGCAGCGCTGTCTCTGTTTCCCCACCCACTCGCGCATTATATAGACAAGAGACATCCCTATACAGATGACACTGTTGGTCGGCTGTCGGAAAATTGGGAAAATGCACTGCTGAATTCTCGGGTGTCGGAAAAATAGGTCTTGGGTGTCATGGAACTCGATGGAACTCGTTGGGTGCTGGAATACATATCTGAGTTTTCGATTTTCAATCAAATGGTGGGTTCCGTGAGCCCTCTGGCATTCTCGACGGTGATATGCAGAAGAAGAACGGGCAGTACTCGTGAACCGCCGAGACGGCAGACGACGCCACGTGCCGCGTTCACTGATAGCGCGTTCACTCGACTCCTCGAACATCCGAGTCGATGACTCGACCTTTCCGCTTGCTCTGCACAGCTTAGCAAAGTTCAAACACCCTCGGACCAGATAATGTAAAAATTTAAACAGTCTTTCAAGTGTATTCACGGTATTGATCATGAGTCTAGAAATCTAGATATGCGGAATGAAAGTCGCCCATTGGACTGTTTCCAAAGCACCATCCGGTAGGTCTCGAAGAGCCACAATTGCCAGTAGTAAGATGATAAGCCTGGCGACAATATACAACATAAAGATCGCCCGGAAAGGCTGAGTCCATCGGAACACAGGCGCCAATATTTTCGCAGCAATAAAGTAGCGATGTTGGCTGAATGGAGATGCAACATCAATTTGCCATGTCGCCAGGACTATCAGTTGCCGCAATACCCAGAGCACTATCGGTGAGGCTGCGATGTAAAGCGAAGCAGTTCTCCATAGTGTCTGCTCCGCTTTCGAATGGAATTGAAAAATCCAAGCTGCACAATGAATGCCGCCAAAGATGGACCCAATGAGCATCTGCAATGCAATCGGGAATGATGTGCCAAGTCCATGAAAATAGATGAGCGGAAGGTCCGCCATAAAAGGTAGGCACACACGTAATGTATTCGAGAGTGGGAATGGCCATAGCATCCTCAGAGTCATAGGGGTTAGACCCGCCAGCGGAAACTTGGATATCCTTTGTAACACGCATCTGGGGTGCCTCAGGCGTGCTTATCTGAGTAACATGAAGGGTAGACGTCAATGCGGTCCCGAAGTCCTCCACCACAGGCTTGGAAGCCCAGGGTCCCATAAACGCTCTTGTGGCAGTATTCAACGATCTCCAGAGCTCCGCTGGCCTAGGTAAACACTTGTGTAATCGTCCAAGAATACCGGAAAAGGATTTAAGCTGAGCTGAAAACGAACTGTCACCATACGATCTGATGGAGTGGATGTTGATTTGTGTTTCAGAACTCTCCTCTGTGTGTGCATCATGAAATGCATCGTGATCAACCTCGACGACTTTGGCTTCATCCAAAGTCACCATAGATTGCCGATGTGCAAAACACATTTCTGGTAGAAGATACTTCTCTGATCTACTTCCTTGAAATTTTATCAAGATTGGGTGTCTGACGTCCAAAGGCTTCGCCCACCACAAAACGTACGTCAGAACGTTGAGAAAGGCAAATGCCAACGTAGCGAGTTCTAGTTTAGTGATAAGCATATGCTGAATGGCACGAGATGCGACCTGCATGATGAACCATGTGGTTTGAAGCAGAACAAGAGCTTTAGTCACCGCGTCCCCTTTACTTCTGTCCATAACTGTGTGATGAAGACAAAGCGGGAAATGCGACATTTCCACTGGACAAAAGCTTGATCAAATCATTTTCTTGTATCACTCCTAGGCGTTTCCCAGCATGGTCGGTGAGCACGAATCTGCCCATGATGAGAAACATCCCATGAGTGACGCTCCAGTCTCGGCCTGAGGTCGAGTCGGTGAGCTGTCTTCTTTGCGCTTGGGGGCCACTTACAAGCGGGAAATTTCTGCAACGTTTGTACTGCATGTTTCGCAGATCGTAACTGATTTGCTGCTCATAAAATGACATATTCTGGGACAATGAGAGCGACCATCATGATCCGCGCTCTACGCCAGTAGATGGTCCACTCCGAGTCATCTTCGGAGGGAAGATTAGGATGAACTGCAATCCAAGTGCACGCAAAGATCGTGGTGACACAACTCCAAATGATACCAACCACTGAACGGGTACTAGACGAAACCGGACTCAAGTCATCGTCAGAGGCGAGTGAGGGTAGAGCAACAGGAAGAGCAAAGCTACTCCTGCGAGTGAGAATGAAAAAAAGCAGAACCAGCATCGCGGTCAGAGTCTAGGCGAACTAAGTTCATTTTAACAGCTTTCGCCCCAAGCCAAGCGCAATTCAATTCAACAGCTTTCGCAGTATTTAGTCAACTGCATCAGTTGAACGGACCATGTGGCAGATTCAGCAGCTTATGAGTGCAGTAATGGGTTTGGGGTGATGCAATGCAATGCAATCGACCTGACCAGCAAAAACCGGTGGCTACCACTATACACGAAATAGATCTTCAAGTTTTATTGCCTGAACGGTGCATAGAGTTGCTCCCAAGGTAAATACAGCATCCCGCCTATCGTAGACCAGAAAATTTCCGCCTACATAGGTGTTATCATTGTTCCCTCAGGACGAAGACCCAGTTGGCTATCAAAGTCTGGGCCGACATAGTCCTGGAATCGCAAAGCAGTGGTGAATACCCCATCAGCGACGAGCCCTAACCCGGCAATCGATGCACCGGCCGAGTCAAGAGACCACAGGGAGATCGCAAGTGTGTTCGTCGAATCTCGGAAAAGAATTCTATGCGTCCGTCAACAAACTGAGATAGGCCAGAATTTCGAAAACCCCTTACCCAGCGGGAAGGACAAACAATGTTTGAGGCCTATACAAGTCCAAAATCAGATCAGCTCGAACTTGAATTACCAAAGATGCGTATCTACCCTATATTGTTGAAATATTTCCCGATTTGCCAACCGTTCAGATATATCTGAGCTCTGAAATTGGACGAAATTGCACTTGGTGTGATACTCAGCCTAACAGGAACATCAAATCCTTGAGGTATACTCTAGGAAAATTTCCAATTGAGCTGCGTGAGCAGGACCAAAGTTAAACGACTGGAAACATACCAAGTTGAAAGTGGTGCGGTAGAAATTAATGCCAGCCTTAGATACGCCCGTGAGAGGGCTTCCTGTAGCCCAACTGCCATCCGGGAATCCAGGAAGATGTGCCCCAATGCGTTCCGCGTACAGACCACCTTCGTTCAAATAGCCCCGAAAAGTGTCCGGAGCTTCCGATGCCCCTCCCTAGGGATACACAGTGATAGGAGATCTGGTATTGGCAGGGCCTTTGCAATTACCAACCTGATTGCCTTGTAGCCTCCATGATGTGAAAACCGTGCTTGCTCCGACCAAAGAATATCCCCGAATTCCTCGCGGTTCTTTACCTCCATTTGCTAGTCAAGAAAGCATAAGATTGAGATCTGATCTGCAAGATGTTTACGCACTACTCGTTTCTGAAATCCTGAAATTCGCTTTAGATAAACCCATTCCGAAGATGTGTAAGTCCTTCTTACCCTGTGTTATCTTAAAGTTGATGCCTCGTTAGCTACACCAAACAATAGTGACAGTGATATAGGACGTCACCTTGCACAACCACTATAATATTCTCGGCTCCGGATTTCAACACACCACTCGGGAACGTCCAAACATTGCTCGAGAGACTGACGGTAGAACTTCCCTGGCTAGAACCAAGGAAGACTCCATTCAAGAACACAGAATATCCTCCCGCAAAACCGTATTGTACCGTAAGATTGACTCCGGTTTCCTTGCCTGTTGCATTGAAGCGACCGCGGAAGATGAGATTACCTCCATAGAATCTAAAGTCCAACGTGACGTTAGGATACGAAATGTCAAAAGCAAAGAAACCACTCACCCGTATTGTTGAGCATAGAGAACCTGACTTCCAGCTAACGGAGGAAGATTGGTATACTGTACTCAAGAGTGGGAAACACATCTTATCATTGATAAACGCGCACTTACATTTGTCGTCGTGATATCGGCCAAGGTGAAATTGGAATCATCAAAGTTTGGGTCGATTTCGGGTAAACTAAAAAGTATAATGGGTAAGATTGACAGTATCCTCGAGTTCAAGTTTACGTCGCTTACCTTCCAGAGACCTTCCAACTCAGATTTGCCAGTGTGGGTAGTGTGAAATTTGGACTTCCTGCTGTAACGGTTCCCGTCCATATCCCTTGAGAATTTTTGGTAACGGAAGCGAGAGCTCCATTCCACCTTAAACTAGTCACGGCAGCGGGAGCAATGAATTCGATAGTCGTAGTCCCATTGAGGTCTCCAGCCTGCAACCAGAATATAGTCGAACAAAATCACATAAATGAGACAGACCTTACCAAAGAAAGGACGTCGCCGGTAATACTAGCATTCCTCACAACATACGGTCCACCGACAAGAACACTGTACAGGAAAACCCGCAAGTCTCATACACGAGCAATTCTAGTGGCCGAACAAAGGACTCACGTGTTGTTACTTCCTATGGAGAAGTGGTTCGGGAAAGACCCACTGCTACTGGGTAGAACCGGTGCATTCCACTGATTCGCAGCAGTCTTGTCTAAAATAACGACTACGATCTTGGAGTTACCATTCGAGATGGTCACAAACTGCGATCCATTGAGGGAGTACTGGAGCGTAAGCGTATTGTTGGAGAAGGTCGAGGTGGTATTTGGTGCACCCCCCAAATTTACAGTTGGCTTCGAGCTAAATATGAAAGCAGTTTCGCCCGTCTGATTGCGTTGAGCATATAAAATGATGTAATCCGTCGAATCAATACTGGAGCAATGAAGAGTCAGAGGCAAGTATGAATCTACACGAGACTCAGATCACATACGTGGACCATGTCATAATCCTTTCAAAGGGAATTTTATCAGTATTAGCTGAATCGTCCCGGAGAGACAGCACCTACTCGGCAGTGGAATACAATATAGCAGTCTTCTGAGCTCCAAACACATAATCCGTCACCAGTATCTTGCTCTCTCGTCCATTGAAAGTGATCACACTATTACCAAGCCGAGGAATAGTTAACGTTCCCTGAGATGTTTGCACAGTCAATCGAGTAGTGGTCAAAGCCGTAGATCTACAGCTTCTTATCAGCCACACACACGTAGCAGACTACTACAAATAGTGCAAGCACTTACGGCGAGCTTTGCTGGCGGAGGAAATAGAACCCAGCTCCAGTCTCCAGGTTTCGCAGTTCGGACGTATGAACAAGGGCTGAACTTGTATAGTTTGTTCCATTCCCAAGGAGAGGAGCGTTGAACAAGTCGCGAGAGACTCGAAGGAAGAGTCCTACATGGCCCACCTCCTTCGATCTCGATCATTAAACCCAAGGCATGAACAAACGCACCTTGTAGCCTCATCTCGTTCATTTTTGGGCCAGCGACACGATTTTCGTTGATACCTGACACTCCATTAAAACTACGTCCCATGCTATTAACTTGACGCATTCCTACCTCCTCCATAATCGTAAGAAGTATACGATACAGGTGCAGCTGTATGGCCCCAGTTCGTTCCGCCGTAAAGCACTATTAGTCACCGACAGCTTTAGTGCCGCCCATCACTGAAAATAACAGGAGACCTACTATAAATGTCTTAAAATCAAGACCATTCTCTCAATACCCTAGCCCATCGTTGGAAATGGAGGACTTACTCAATATTTTGGCCGTCTGGGCGCTACGATTAAAAGTCACATCAACCATTCAAAGCAAAACAAGATAAAAAAACCTACTAAGCATCTTTATAAAAGACATTTTCTGTATATACTCATCAGCCCTGCATCGAAAAAAAAACAGAAAAAAAAGCCATTCACACACCATAATCAGCATCAGTCAGATCTGTTGAAAACTTGTCGTATCCCGTCCCGCCCAAAGGCTCCGAGCCCCACTGAAGTAAAAATCCTCCTCCAAACTATGCCATTCAATGTGTCAGTTCACTCATGCCTGGCAAAAAAACACGAGCACCTCACCTCGGCAAGGCACAACGGATTGCTAAACGCCACAGCTTCATGTAAAGAAAAATACACCGACTGTACTTGAGCCCAGCTATTACCTCCTTGAGGGTACGAATCGCCACTTTCACTCACTTCAGTGCCCTAGAGAAATCAACACACAACGAAAAAGGACTCACCAATAAACATTCACTTGACCAGGCCCCGGCAGGTCCGGTGAAAAGTTACTTGACAAGCACAGTCAATAAAAAAATCCCCCAACTCTAGTACACACGCACCCGTTTTGACCGCTATGTTGATCGTTATGTGTTATTGCTGTAGCACGAGAATGAGCTGACAATGAAAGGAAAAACAAAGGAATCTGTACTTACGAACGACGACTCCATTAGCTCTGTGCGTATTGATAATAGCTTGCATATACGGGCTATGAGTCGAACTTGCACTAAACTCATTCTCCGCTTGAACCAGGATAACTGGAAAAAAGAAAATCACAATCAGTTCATCCGCTATGAAAAAGCAGAAGACCCACTTGGTCCACCCTCCGTAACCTGATTCTTCGCAATCAATTTCGCCATCGTATTCAGATAGGGTGTCCACGCCACAGTATAATTCGCATTATCCGTTCTCAAATCCCCCGCAACATTACCTACCCAACCAGGAAACCCTCCTCCAGTCGTTTCACCATCTGTCCCCCAATGTCAACATCACCACCCCAACACACACACACACAAGCTATCTATCCTATCACTCACTTATATACGGCCCAGGTCTCGCAATCAGCCACAGACCAGCATCCTTCACCGCATTAATGAACAGCTGCAAATCCCTGTACGTATTCGCCTCAAAATCTCCCTCTCCACCATTCGTATCCGGAGTAGGATAGTGTAGCGCCCAGCTAAAATACGCCGAAACGGTGTTGAACCCGTTCGCTTTTACTTTTTGGAAAAGGTCAGACCAAAGTTGAGGATCTCCAGGAAGCCTCCACGGATGAATCTCGGCGGAAAGTATGAACACTCGTTGGCCAAAAATCGAAAGCGATTGAGGATCCCAAGTCACAGCGTCGGTCAGACCAGTACTGTTTCTCCGAGAGAGTAATGGACCGTCGACGTTCAAGTTGGCCCAAGACGTAGAAAGGAACAAGAGGAGGGCACTGAGTATGTTGAGCAGCGTCTTCATGGCTGTCAAAGGTGAGCTTGGGAGAAAGCAAATGTAACCTTTTTATATACGCCTTGTACGTTCCACCTGACGAGCCTCAGCCGGGCGGGCAGACGAGTCAACGGTCTGATGCTCAGGTAGAGTAGTCCACGGTCCGTCATCAGGAACACAGCAGCATGTGCGCAATGTACTTCATTCTGAGCCTTAAAAAGGCGTCATGGCATTCGAACATAGCCAAAGAGAGAGTAATGGAAATGCAAGATACATTGACCTGAAGAGCCGTACACAGCGATACACTTACAGCGTGAAAAAAAATGTTTCATGATTTTCCCGTAGACGGGAAGAACCTGGCGCCTTCGCCTTCAGCAATCCCAATGAGCTGCGCCCTGTTCGTCTTGGAGAGTATTACAATCGCTTGGCGCAAAACAGCGATGGGTATTCCGGACAACACAGATTCGACCGGCGGATCAGTAATTTCGTAGAAAGTCATTATCGTATTCAACTGTCCAGTCGAAGTAACCTGGAAGATGGCAGATATAAATCATGAGAAAAAGCTGATGAAAAAAAAAAACCAGACACACACCCATTCATGAAGAACCTCTGCCCATTCTTCAGGTAATCGCCAATATATCAGCACAGATCTATCTTGCTTCGGAGGATCGTAAGCTGCCACTTTTTGAGACACCATTTGCGCAAGGATATAAGAGAGGTACGACGGTAAGAGCTTTCCTGAGAATCGCAAAAGTTAGCGCACGAATGTGTTCGGAGAACCGGACACTACGCACGATTTATACGTTCGTTTCGGAGCACCTCATCCCAGTCATTGCCTGGAGCTTCACAATCCTGCACCTTTATCACGAACAGCCTTCTATGTCTTGCATATTTCAGAATGATCTGATCCACTGTTCGGTAGCAGTTGAGAGGCTTGCGGGATGCAATTGCTGTCTATTCTTCGTTTCAGCTTTTTTAGCCTGTCATTCTCAAGCGGGCAGACGGACGTGAAGAATGGGGGAGCAGAATGTATGGAAGGAAGAAGGAAACCTGTAAAGAATTCAGCACAAGCCGGGGAACATAGAAGAATGGCGGTTCACCTGCGGTGGTCGTATGGGTTGAAAGAGCCATGACATGAATTTATTATTTCCCTCCCGTTCCGGGACTACCTATATTTATTAGTGGATGATAGCTCTCGTCTCCATTATCACAGCAGCATGGCGCAGTGGTAGCGCGCGGGGCCCATAACCCCGAGGTCACTTGATCGAAACAAGTTGCTGCTAGCCCCCAATTTTTGTCTCCTCATTCAATTCTACTTATTTTACTTCACTATCTCCTACAAACCCAGTCGTTTCTCCAAAACTTCCTTCACCCTACCCGTCCACTCCCACTCCAAAATCGCGTAGCCCACAACGTCCGTATACGCCCCACCACCCTCAACCCTCAGATCGACCCAAGCTTCCTTCTCCTGCATCTCCAATCTCGCCCCCGCAACATTCTCCAACCACCCCCTCATCCCCTCATTCCCCGCGTCCGTCTTCAAATACACCCTATGCATCTCCAGCACTTCAAACACATATGCAAACAACGTATAAAACGTATCCGTCGCAACCCCCGTTCGATGAACATCAGGCGATATCAATATCCCAGTCTCGCAAGACCTTTGCGCGATATCGATATGGAACACCATCGTCGACCCGATATACTTTGTTTCCCCATCCTTCTCGCACCAAAGAACATTAAACTCGTGACAAGCCTCATTCGCAGCTCTAGACTCCCGGAGTTGGCGAATATCGTCCACAGAACACTCTGCCGGGAGGAAATGCAAGTGCTTGCGAGTGATAGGATGACAACGGAGGACAGCGGATGCTGCATCGTGTTCTTCAGCTGCTTGGATCAGCTTTACACGACCAGTACGTGAAATAAGTTCTGGAACTTGGGGTTTGATAGCGGTCGCCATAGCTGGAGGTGGTTCAGGTGAGTATTGACTCCATAATTTCTCTTCTATTCATTTTCGGACCCGGACACAATGCGTCATTACACTGTGGCCCAGATTGGATGCACCGGAAAACGGCTCTGGAAAACGTTATCCGGAATTTCTGGCCACGATAAAGGGTAGCGCTCAGTAGATAAAGGTAGCGCTCCTTAGATAAGAGTAGCGCTGGTTAGATAACGGGTTTTCCCGAAATTTATGCCGCTACTTCGGCTTGTCCTACGTAGCTCTTTTACACACTAAAGCTTAAAATAACTCCAACTGCCAGCAAAATACACTCTCATACAGTCATAAAGCCCTTCAAAGCTTCAACCCTGCGCTGTGAAGCTTGGGTCTAGTGGCGGTACTTCTTATCTATTAGGCGCCAGTAGGCGCTATTCTTTATCTGAAACGTGATGCTATCGAGATCACGGGCGTTTTGGGGTTAGAAATCCGAGTCAGAGCCAAGAGACAGGCGACTCATATCTGGACTGTAGGACCTGAAGGACCCAATGAGACCACAACTGAGAGAACTCATAATATCTGGAGCAAGTTGTTCTTTTTTTGAATAGTTTTTGCGTACTCATTCCGATATTATTCAGATGAAATTGTTCAAGATTTCCCACTTTTCCCTCGCCTGCATCTCTTGCTCTCGTCTCGTGCCAACATTACTACTGGTACAAGATAGCGTGATTGTGAGATGATATGGATTGTATCCAGATCGAGGAGGAATTTTTGGCATATCTCCTCGAAATCAAGGTCATCCAAGGTAGTAGATAGTAGAGATAGATTGAGAAATTTACGGGTCAGCCAGGAATGATAGCTGGTGCGGCCCATGTTATGGAAAATTGTCGAAAACAAGCCCAGTAGGTTCATATCAATCCTAAGCTACCCACTGTCAGCTGACCAGTCGGACCCGAAATCAACTCTGAGCTCCCCTATTGACATTGACATTGATTTCATATCATACGGCCAAGTCCCAATCGTTTCTCCAAAACCTCCTTCACCCTCCCCCTCCACTCCCATTCCAGAATCGCATACCCGACCACATCCAAAAACTCGCCAGTCCCAGGATTCATCCACGCCTCCCTCTCCTCCCTCTCCTTCCTCGCCCCAGCAACATTCTCCAACCACCCTCTCATCCCCGCATTCCTACTATCCGTCGTCATATATACCCTATGCATCTCCAACTCCTCAAACACATAACAAAACAACGTATACAACACATCTACACCCATCCCTACCCTCTGAACTTCCGGAACCAGAATAATCCCAGCCTCGCACGACCGATGTTCCATATCAATATGAAACGCCATCGTCTCTCCGATAAACTTGAACGTCCTCCCAAATTTTTCGTTCCCTTCTTCCTCCCCCGCTAAAACATGATACTCGTAATAATCCCCACTCTTAGCCCTCCCCTCCCTAATCTTTCTCGCCTCCTCAACACTACACCTCTCCGGAAAATGAGGCAAATACCTCCTTATCGAAGGATCTCCTATCAGCCTAGCTACAGACCCATCGTTCTCCGCTATAGCTTTCACAAGCTTGATTCGTCCAGTCCGAGAAACGAGTTCAAGGGCTTGGTCCTTTGCTCGTGGTATTGTAGTCGTAGCAGTGTGCGCCATAGGATTCATACGTTTGATTCAGGACTTTCAAGGTTACACTTTCTATCACAGAAAACGGGAGCTCGCTAAAGAGCGATGGAAGACGAACGAAGGAGAAACAGGCGAAACGTGTTCCTGGGTCGTATTTGAACACGCGTTGTCCTGGGATCACGCAGCGCGCACACACTAACTCTCCTTTTATGCATGTGCTTTTACCAGAATGTTCGTCCTATGGATCTCCAACAGAATAATGTATCAGGACCAAACTATCACTTGGTACTTCCACTCGCACCATCTTTTTTCGGTTCGACTCGGAAGTAGTGCGGCCCCATCGAAACCGCTACAGCTATTCCGCTATCCCGCTTATCCCATCGAGTTCTAAGCAACGGTGCTGGAAGTAGTTCAGTATTCATATATCCATATACTAGTTTAGTATACACCCCCTTCTTTCTATGAATGTACTTGGGGTTCTTTATACAATGTCAACGTATGTATACACGCAACACCCCACACCACGACAGGAAACCCCTTCCCCTCCCTATTCCTATTCCTACCTCCAAAAGTCCTCTTCCGACCCGCCGAAGACGGGACTTTTGACTCTCAAAGGGAACCCCCGGACTCGACGGAGAAAGTACTAAAGTACATACTGTAACATATGTAACTTACTACTAAACTCAAGTGTAAACTTGGATCCGATGATGATGGATGGAGTGAGGACCAACAACAAGCTACATAATCAAAAACAAAAACAAAAACAATAATAATGAAACACAAAACGGAAACAGAAACAGAACCACAAACACGAGAAGAGCGGGCGGAAGGGCGAAGGGCGAAGGACGAGGATGACGGCTCCGATGTTATTCCCACCTTCTCCACAAATCTAACACGCACACACGCATACGCACACACAAAGAGAGAAATACGAAATAAATAAATTACAAAGAATATAATAATAAAAAAGAAGAAAAAAAGTGTCTAAGTAAGCATCAAAGCATCAAGAAACAAGAAATCATGTACAGAGGGGAGACGGAAGCCGAGATCGGAACCAACATACACAAATACCAAGACAAGCATGCAGACTATTACTATATCAACAACACACAGAGCAGACAGAGACAGAGTCAATGAGGAGATAGAGAGAGATGGGGGCAAGTGACACACACACATTACACACAGCGAGCGAGCGAGGACACAACACGCCACACTGTAAACAGAGAGGAGGAGGGGGGGGCTTCAAAGTTACGATAGCACATATAAAAAAGCCAGCAAGGAAGCGGAGTGTCAAGAAAAAGTACAATAAGGGAAACATAATGAGAAAGACAAGTGCGGGGGGAGCAGGCATCGAACAACAAACACAGACCTGGAACATTCAAGATAGGGCTCCAAAGTCAAGATCACAACGTAACCCCCATCGTAGACCAACTCGAGTCCTCCATCTTCATGCCCGAATTCGTGGAGCCCCAACCCCCAGTCTCCATCTTCATCCCTCCATCAAGACCGCCGCCAACTTTCATCCCGGCAGTGATAGGTATTGGTAACGACTTGGCAGGCTCACTGTCCTGCAAATTGTTCCTCGAATTACCGGATCCTGATCGTCCACTACGAGTCGTCGAAGAATTCGGATCCTTGGCATGACTAGGTTTGGGTGACGACATGCCAGGAGGTAACGTTCCATTCTGTTCAAGCGTACGTTGACATTCGGCTCCGCCCTCGGAACGCACTAATGGAGTTGAGGGAGAAGAATCCCAGTATCAATAACGATCCAGCACCGACGTAAACTAATGGGAAAAAATGACTCACAATGCCTATTAAGCGCATCCATCCTCGCAAACGGCTTCTGGCATCCATCACACGTAAACGGTCGATAATTCGTATGAAGCTGTTCATGCCGTTTGCAGTCATGCTGACGCGCGAAACCCTTGTTGCATCCCGGCCAATGACAAAGGAACGGCTTCTCCTCATTGTGCGACCGAATATGACCTAAAAACGATTTCGTCAGTCCCGAACAACTACCCCCCAATGATCCCGAACGCACCTTTCAAATTAAAACTTCTCGTAAATGTACTCCCGCAGCCGGGAACAGGACATTTGAAAGTAGCCTCCTGCTTTCGTCGGTTTTGACTAGCTTTGGCAGTCCGCCCGGTCGTCACATTCGGTTTGGACACTAACAGTGGAACATTTGTCCCGCCGACTGTCACAACCGACGGCATAGGCTGTTTTCCACCCATGTTGCCAATACCATCTACACCCAAATTACCCGATGCTCCGAGCGGAGGCAGAGAAGGTAATCCCATCGTAGGCATGTTCGGCGTACCGTGGTGGGATCCAGGATGTTGATGATGATGATGATACGGACCCGGGCTCGACCGACTCAATAGTGCAAAGTCGAGACCACTATCATGCGACGGCAGTTCATTGTACGGTCTTCGAGGGGACACATTCGGCGATGGATAAGGTGATGCACGAAGTGACCCCGACATACTGCCCGCGTTCGATCCACCGCCATTTGATCCTGGGCCGAGCCCGAGACCTAATCCGGAATCATATCCTCCTCCTCCACCAGCGACACCCCACGACGGCGACGAACCCACTCCACGTTCACTGCGAGATCCAGAGGATGCACGTCGAATATGTCCCAGGGGAGATCCCTGCCTATGCATAGGTCCGTCCATACCAAGTCCCATATTCGCACCTAGATTGGGTAAAGCAGAACCTAAACCAAGCGAGCCAATCTCAAAGTTGTTGTTATTATTCGCACCACCCGAATAGGAATACGAGTGACCGTGGCCTCGGGGAGTCAAAAACGGTTGTTGTGGCGTATGCGATCGCTGTTGCTCCTGCTGCTGGTGTTGGATAAAGTCGCCGTGGGCACTGGGTGGGAAAAGTAAACCGTTGCCCTGGGCGCCACCGATATTTGACTGTTGCCCTGTCCCCGAATCGGCCATATTGATGCCAGGCACACTGCCGAATCTAAGGTCTTCAGATCTGGAAGCTCGGACATGGCCACGACCGTAAGAGTCGGATTTCGAGCGCCTGAGTGAGCTAGCTTCGACACCCATGAAACCGATGCCTTGAGAGGTGCTGGTGGTGGAAGTGGGAGAATTGCCAAAGGAAAAGGTGGAATTGAGCCTGCCAGCGTTGTTGGACGAATTGGGAGGTGAAACATCTGTCATGTCGACCGTGCCGTCGTCTGCAACGGCTGAATCGTCGAAAGAAGTTAGACCTGGGTTATCCCAAGCCGGTGGCTCCAAAGAACCGTCCGATTTTGAGCGGGTTCGGGGAAGGTTACCGCCTGGGAATAGAAATGCGTTGCTATTGCCCAAACGAGAAGAGCCGGACTGGGATGAAGAGGAAAAGTTGTTGTTGGTGGTGTCCTGAGGATGGGGGGAAGGGGAATGGCGCTGTGGCCAAGACTGGGGATTATTATTGGAAAACGGTGCCAAATTATTATCTTTTGGGATAAAAAAATGATTATTGCCAATTTGAACGAATCCAGTTGGAAAGCAACTTACCTTGCCTAAAAGGCATATTTGAATCCTCTCCCCCTCCACCGTTGGAAACTGCGCCGCCACCGCTGATGGGAGTAGCGGGAACAATACGGAGAGCAGGACCGGCACCGCCGTCGCCGTCCTCTGGTGCATTTATCGTTGGAACTTCATCGTCGGGCATAAGAAGCCTTGGTGGGCTCTGAGGTTTTCCTGGACCTCGCTGTGGGGATAGTGAGCGCGAATGGACATCGGCTGGGAACTGGGCTGATTGGGGAGAATGGTGGTCGGGTAGAGGCTCTGTTTGCCATGCTGGCGAATGAAAAGACATTCCTTCGAAAGACTGAGCGACGGCCATATGGGGAGAACGGTGAGGTTGGAGATTGGCCTGCTGCTGATGGTGATTGGAGGATACAGAGGAAGCGCGAGACCGGATGCCGTCGTTCGCGCTGCCATTGGATGAGCCGGGGGATGGATAGTCGGCGTAGCTTCCCTGGTAGGAAGAAAGGTAGTCGTTGTCGTTGAACATCAAGAGGGAACTGCCGCCGGTTGGGTTATCGTATTCAGATGGATCGTAGCCTGGAGCTGCGTTGCTTGGATTTGGTCCAGAAAATAAACCAAAGCCGGCTGAAGATTGCTGGTCGTATTCGTCGTCAAAGCTGAGCTCGCTGTGGACGCTGAAGGGAGAGTTGTTGTAGGACGATATGTCTAGCTCTGTAGAATGGAAGTTTGGGCTGTGGGGAGCTGGGTCGGCAATGACTTCGAAAGTGACGGGCGGCGAAGCGGGAGGGTTGTGGAAATCACTGAGATCGTCTGGCAGAACGTCCATTATAGTCTTTGACCAAAAAAAATTGCTGCGTAGGGCTCAAGGTGGGGGCTGTACGTGGCTGTGATCAGGTCTCCATAATATAAATTATATACCCGTCCAAAACAAGAACAAACAACCGCCGCCATTTCCTTCCGACACGGACTTGGTTTTTGTCCGATTCTCAACAAATTCCTCTCCCCATCTCTCCCTCGCTCCCTCAGATTCTAAGGCTAACAACCAACT
The DNA here is from genome assembly GCA_013368555.1 of Collybiopsis confluens. Taxonomy (NCBI): domain Eukaryota; kingdom Fungi; phylum Basidiomycota; class Agaricomycetes; order Agaricales; family Omphalotaceae; genus Collybiopsis; species Collybiopsis confluens. Next base: position 343,202 of record JAACJN010000024.1, read on the forward strand.
TGATCCCATCGCTGCGTCGCTGGCAATGCACCCATTCAGCCACATCACCATTTTCCCGCAAAAAAAATATCCCCACATGGAAAAATAAATAAATATTATTATTTTACGCCCTCGGACCTGCTTGTTTTGGTATCTGGCAGGAATATCTGTGGTAAAAACAAGAAACGGTATTTCTGACACGCGCGGATCTCTTCCATCAAACAGAGCCATCTAGATCGCACGACAACATGATACATTGATTATCCGGACCTCCCTCTGGGCAAGTACATATGTAATATGTATTACCTCTCTCCTGATCCCATCTCCCATCCAAGGGATATGTCACAGTTGAACACCTCATGACTGAGAACCCATCGCGCGCGTACATCCCTTCCTTTTCCTCCATCCTATCTTTCGAAGCCGGTCACCGAGTATCAAACTTTGAAACTGCACCGATACATGTTAGCAAACTCTCGGGCAAAACTTTCGGGCAAAACTCGCCATGCAAAACTTTCATTGCATTCATTCGATTCTTTCATCATTCCACTCCAAACAAATACAATACGCTCACAATACAGTTCTCGAAACAAGACAAATCAAATCAACACTAAACCCCAAACAAACACGAACAACAAAAGAGTTGTCTCCCGCTCCCTCCTCGCACTTCCCCGCCCTGGCCCACCTCTCTTCCCCTTTCCCCCCTTCCGCTCCCTTCCCGTTGCTCATTTTAAAAAAGGCTCCCAACATTAGCACTTCACAACGTCAAACAAGGCACCACTGCAACCATCACCATTTCAAGGTCCTGGCTCGTCGCGAGGACACCATGTTCGAATCTGAGGAGAACGCATCCCAAACTCAACAGAACAGGTCACACCTAACTGAATCTTCCGAGCAACCTCAACCGACCGGCGACAACTAACAACAGCCAAACGACGACAAGAACACTATAGCGATTTGACAATATGTTGAACGACACAACGACGTGATGACGCCAACACGGCACACGAAACACGGAACAAACGATTGTCCTCAATCTCAATCTCCATAATAAGGAACAAAATAATCCAACTCTAAACTATCATCGGGACGCCCCGCCCATGACATAACGGCTTATATCCCTCTGGCCACATACACCATCGCACATACCGACTGCGGCCGCAAGTACGGTATAGTTATCCATCACTCATTGGATTCACCTCACCTCATCTCCATACCCGGCGGGCACTCGGGGAAGCACAGACACTTTCACTTTCCTCTTCCCTCCTCCTCAACCACTCCTCAAAATGATCAGAATCCTTCAAATCGCATAGCATCTCCTTCCCCCCCCCGAAGATCGCCGGTCATCATCTTGCATCAAACCAACCAAGAACTGAACCGCGCCTAATTGCGCGCCTGCTGTAAGTATCGAAATCAACATCAGCATCAACATCAAACACATCAAACACGGGCATCGGATCCCCTCGCCCGCCCCAACCCACCTCATCCACCTCATTCCAGTCCTCCTACTAATATCCCGAAATGGCGATCAATCTAGCCGCGCCTCGTCTATATATGTAAAGCACATCGAGCGGCCCCTAGTCCGTCAAGTCAAATCAAGTCGTCAAGTCAAACAGTCCACTAGCCGACTATCGAAGAATTTCATCATCCCGGGGGCCGGGAGTGGCTTCGGAAAAGCATTCAACACAAACTCTTCGACTTCTTTTTCTCTCTTCTCTCTCTTCTCTCTCTCTCTCTCAGGCACTCTCCCTCTTTTTATCTCCTTCGCTTTCTCCTCCGACGGCCTCGTGATCGATTTCAAAGTGGAAGGTTTTTTGAAAATGATGTATGTACGCAAGATGGTGACAGAAAAAAAAAAAAGGTACAGATATCCTCCGCAGTCACATTTACTTGATACCCTTTGAGTCTTACCTCGGTCAAACTTGAGCTAGAGAGCTTGATTCATGAACGTGAATGTGATCTCAATTGAGACTATACGGTACGACAAACTCGCATTTACCTCGTTGTTACCCCCACTACCTGCTACTTATTTACCCATCCCCTGTACTATCCACATACCTACCTCCCTTTGAACCCTCCTTACAAACCAAGGAACTTCCAATACCAATACCTGGAAGTACTTACCTCCATACGAGTACTAATTCCCGCGTTTGGGGGAGTATTTATGTACTCAAATTGTATGATTCATTCGAATCAAGAGCAACACCCAAGTATATCCATATCCATATCCATCTCCATATCCATCTCAGTGTCCGTATCCATCAATCTGTAACCTTTCTCCGCTGATATGAGCGAAACAAGCTAACGACCGCGCCGATGATTACCGTCACCGAAGTTCCCAAAAATTATGTAGCTTGTTTTAACTTTTCAATAATTACCTATTTCTCTTTCCTTCTTATTTTACCTTCGCGATTCTGGTACTAACCCTTCCGTCTTCGGTCCTATAAGTACTAAGTACTTGAAAACCCCTATCCCGTATCAATCCCAAGTCGGAAAAGTTCAAAGATGCTGCGCGACGCGACGACGAACAATGAGTGACTCCGTTTCTGACCGTCTCCTCTCCGCCTCTCCGTGGATCAATCAATCAATGATTTATGTTGAACTTGTTACTTCGCTCCCACACTTCAAGTTCCAATCCACTCACGAGTCCAGCTTGAGGCCTGAGGTGACTTGACTCCTACCTGAGGACTTCTACCACGATCTACTGTTCGGCGTTCTACAGCCAGTGCTCAGGCTCTACTTGACCCAAATATCCACACATACAAGTTATCGACCTGATATTACTGTTGAATGATGATTGGAACATTGATCTATCCCATCAAATCTCTTGCTCTTTCCAAAAGTAAGAACAAAGCCATTCGTTCCTTGCACTAACCGAGAGAGCCACAATCTCATTCACACGTCTGAGTCTAACTAGCCGTTTGAATTACACACATACATGCGGCATAGACACGCGCCCAGTTGTGTCCGCATACCAACATACGTCGACTCGGAGTACTATGTATAACCGTTCACTCGATAAGGCATGATATTCAGCTAGACCGGAACGTGTAGCCAATCCGGATAAGTATACCTACGGCGAACTCAAGCCACATCTGTACATGGTATACATACAAATCTTATATGTCAACACGTAGAGCAGACGCAGAGACACCCCCCACTCTCACACTCACACTTGGCCATTGAAGGACCCCCGCCGCGAGGGGAGTCACGTCCGGACAAAAGCAACTCGAGATCTCTCAGGTCGAACAGAGCCTATTATACATACATACCACGACACAAAAAAAAAAAAGGCCGATGTACCTATCTGTTCCTCAACCGAAGACTGCCACAGAATAGACTGAATCTGAATGAGAACTAAATGAATCATTATCAGACCAAGGATCCATGATATGCAGTGCCAATACTTTACATGCACTTATCTTCAACCCCCGAATTACCGATCAAGTATTACAACCCCCCGGGAAATGATATTGGGCACGCGTTCCAATGCTCTCAGGCTCAGCACTCGAGGCTCCACGGTCATGGCGCAGTCGATCGTGCTAACATATGAGCATAAACAATTGTTAGCGTGACCCTGACAGACGCTGACCTGGTTCTGGGTCTCTCCAGGCGTTAAGTGTACTTACAGAGCAGAGTCCTTCAAAGTATTATTCCCCTATCTCCGGCAGTCTCCCATGGACAACGAAGTATACCTATATGATATGTAGCTGATTCAATTGGAAGGAGAAAGTTGTTCTAGTGGATTTCGGCTAGACTTGGCGCAAACGCGTATCAACCAAAGAATTGATCATGAGTTTGTCATTACTTACCATGTATATTTCCACCGCTCTCTACACGTGCACATGGCTTGGGAGCTTGACGAGAAATTAGATGTATGCATCATCAACATCCAAAGACAGCGACATGACAGCTTTCAAGCCGGTCTCAGGCTTGATTCTATAATACAAGGGATACCAAACTTATCTTGTTCATCGATGAATCTGGCAATTGTTGACTCGAATGCACCGCATAGCTTAAATCCTTCCAACAGCTTTGACAAGAAAGCTGTTCGGAGGATGATCACCAAATATATCTGCACTGCTTTGAGGGAAATCATACTTCGGAGCATAGCCTTGCATTATTAACCATCGGGCTACCTCGAGGCTCTACATGTGGGTACCACAGCTTTAGGATCGAAACCTCCCGTGTTCGCCGGAGTGCATTGTGAGTTTGAGTGGAAATAGTCAGCGTGGCACAACGGCGAATAGAGACCAACGTTTTTTACCATCTTTGGCGCAATTTGGCCATGACAATTATGGTTAATCGACCTCATCCAAAAGTGTGTTACGTTCCGAAGAGACCAATTCAGTTATCCAACGGCGAATTGCAATCAAGTATTCTAGTTCAGCGCCATATCGAGTCGTCCATTCGTCTTGCGCGCACATAGATGCCATGTACCAGACAGTTTCAGCATCATACGCGTGGTCTGACAAGGCAATTCCACCGAAGTAACACATTGAATCTATTATTATGCACTCACCCGCGAACGAAAGACGTGTAAGAGGTTCTATCCCGAGACTGCAACGCATCCAGATGCAAGCAGATCCGAGTCTTCAGTAGCAACCAGAAATGAATCAAATGGATCTAATCCGTTGCTGGCTTTCTTCGATCAGTACAGTCAGAACGGCTATGGAAGAATTAAAAGTTGCTTCCAGCTAAAGGTCCTTTAGTCTTTAGTCAAGATGAAGCTGTCCTTTTCGTTAGGCAAATTTTGCGATTGAGGGTACCAGAGATGTGATAGAGAGGACGGTGGCTTATAGCGCACACTACTCGTCAATACGCATGAGCGCCCAATTGGGTCAGTAACGAGACGTGTGAAAGAGACTGAGCCCCAGCCATAAATTGTGCGGGCAGGTCCGGGCTCAGTCGAAGGCCAGACACAGAGCTGAGATCTCTGTAGAAGGTGGACATTCCCAGTAGGTGTTGAGGGTTGACGGGTTCATATAAAGAATGGGGGCTGCAGATGACCGGGGATGAGGGCATGGTGTTTAAAAATTGGGCGGTGAGCCAAGCGATGCTGGTACATTTAGAATCATAGTACACCTTCAAAATTCGCGATGAGCCGGCCTGGGGCCAAGTTGGCTACAATCCGTTAGTAGTCCTCCCGGCGTCACCGTCCTATCAGTGTATGCGACTGCACCATTAGCACACAAATAAATGGCAAGAATAAAGTTTACGAAGGCACCAAGCAGGCGAAGAGGAACAAGTGGATGCATGGAATCAAAACACTGTGACGGTCAATCGTGACTCAAATTGAAATCGTGACTCAAATGCGCGTGGGTCACGAGCTGTCACGAGATCGCCAAATAAAATTGGGCGCTTATTTTGGCCAGAGCACCTACATACTAAACGAAGCACATTATCGCGAAATTTATGGCGAGAAACTTCTTTGGAATGTATCTTTAAGAAGGAGCTTGTATAAAGAAAAAGTTTGAATTTAGAAGTATACGTATCTGTCTCGACTCTCCATTCGTCTACCATTATGAAAGTAGGGTCTGCGTCAATAGCCTATAAAGTGCTACATAACCCGAATCCCTAATTTATAATGTAAGTACGTTTGAAATACCACGAAAACGCATAAGCCCGAAAATATAGCCCGAAAAGTTTAAAGTTCAAGGCAGCTTAGCTCCTGGAAACGCAAAAACTTTATCCTCCTTTATGATAAATGCAACCTCTTCTTCAGCTGAACTCATCAAGTGTTCAACCCCATATTGAGGAGTCCATCCCAGCTTCCGCGCATTGTTGCCACGTATCAGACAGCTTCGGCATGAGTAAGCATCAAGTACAGACGGGGTGCTCCTCTAAAAAAAGAACGACTGGAATCTACTCACTTTCCCGCGAATGAAAGAGGTACCATCCCCACATCGCAACGCAAAACTTGGCTCATTGCAACTAGATCTCCCTCAGTAGCTACCGGTAACTTATCAACCGCATCCAAGCTATTTCTTTTCCTGAGGGCATTCAAAAGGGCGAGAGAAAGCTGCCTCCAGCTGAAAGTTCCATTTTCGGAAAAGTAAAACCCGTCCTTGCCGTAAGGGGCTTTGAGGTCGAGGACACCAGCGAGAACTGTGGCGTATAGCGCGCATTGGTCATCGATATGCATGAGTGCCCATATCTGTAATCGGGTCAGATCATTTCGAGTGAATAGTAGAACAGAAAACCGGATATACCGTGTCCGTTGTGTCAATTTGATACAATTGACCTAAAGCTCTCGCCACACGGACCAGAGCGGCGTTTTGGATTGATATCTTATTTCCAAAGCCTTTTCCAGGACCGTCTGTAGGTAAATATGCATTAAGACTATTATAAAGAGCGTGAGAGGAGCAAGAAATCTTACAAACCATGGGTGGGGCGACAATATACGACCGGACCCCCTTGCTCTCAGCATAATCAATAATCTCGTTGTTGACTCTGACAAACTGCTCGCAATCAGAGTCGATTATACCACAAAAAGCAACGTAATACCGATGGTGTACATACCTTTTTCATCACTGGATGCTGAGTGTCCACCCTGGCCAAGGTGTTGTACACGTCGCCATCGTCGTTCAAAAAGCCAGACTGATCTATTCCGACTTGACTAGAATGCATTTTCGCGCCGGACGTCTGTCATTTCGGTCGTCAATCATATCCCGATCTGAGTTTCAGGAAAAACCGTGACACACGTGAACAAAGTGGACGGGAACGCTGAGCTTTTCTTTGACAACAGCAAGCGCTTCAATACACGGCTGTGCGACAGTGAACAGCCGTGCGTCGACCGTTTCGATTACAATCGAGACTGTTGAAAGATTATCAGTCAGCGCTATCAGCAACCAAAGGTTTTGCTCAGACGCAAGACAGTTACTGGAGTTATCGATTATCAACTTTTTCATCCCTTCCGCATCCATGACATCTCCGATCAGGACAGTCACATCGCCACCCAGCTCATGGACCTGGCTAACTTGTTCCGGTTTGCGCACGAGTGTGTACAGCTTGACATTACGGGTTTCAATCTCAAATTTGCGTATGAGATGGACCAACAGGCTCCCTCCTCTAAACCGACCATTGAGCAACTTACCATATCTGAAATAACAGATAAATAAGACAAAGACATACAGATACCCCGATGCGCCAGTCAAGAGAGCTGCTGTTTTGGAATTGACCATGTTGTTTGAAAGGTATTGAGCGCAGGATGAGTAAGAGTGATGGTGTCGAGCAAGCTGGGAAAATGCTTTTCCATTCTTGTGGGAGAAAACCCCCTGAAAATGGCCAAGATGGGTTTCCCGCTGACCGTCATCCGGCCGGCCAATTAGTGGCGTTTTCTTGCTCGCCGCTCTTTCTTTGCATATCTCAGGAAGCTGGGAGGGGAAAGTACTATTATAATCTTCATATTTGAAACCATTTGGATATTGGGCCTCTTAGAAATAGTCACGGCGACAAGCCCGGGGTTTCTCCCAGAGGGTTGCCGAATAGCTTTTCCCATGATACAGCGGCATTACAGTAATGGATTTTACGCCGGGCTTTCCAAACTTCCCTGCGCGATTCCTGGGTACGCCTTGTACAATCCCCACCGGCGCAAATTAGCAATGGACACATCGGACGAAACAGACGAAATCATTGGAATGGGGAAGGCAGAAGCAGTTTCTGGAGTCAAGAATTCTAAGGGTGGCCAGCATTAATGGAACATAAGAGAGAGAGAGAAAAGACAAAAAGACCGGCGCACCGTGGACAACGAAATACTTTGGAACAACCTGCGCTTCCGGACCAGACGGAATCGATACCCCTGATTTCAGACTGTCAATACACTTGAACAGTCTCGACCTAACCCATCCTTCACTATTCCCCAAATCCTTCAATACATTCTCGAACCATCTTCTTGCGCTCTCCTCAGCATCGCCGAGTCCATGGGTGACTAATCCCTTGCTAGGATTCTTCGAGGCCAGCGAGGTCGTGAATGTCGATTCTCCAGTATCAGCCACAATTTGCGATGTTTGTCGGTCAAGAATGCTCAATCGTTTTACCAAGTCAGCCTCTCGAGGGCTCCGGTTCGCTCGAAGGCGAGTGTAGGACTCGTGCGAGAATGTCGCAATGTCTTCAACATCGTAGACGGCAGTCCAAGATGGCACTTGAGAATCCAAAGCCGAATATCGGGCACCGGTGAGGAAGGACTTTAGATGATTCATTCGCAGTGGGACGTGCTCGTTATTGTACCAGTCTTTTACATGCATCACAAACCTGACTTGACTCGAACTCATACAATTTGAAAGACTGACCTTGATATTCATCGAGGGTAGCCTGCGCTCCAGGTTCAGAATAAACAATTAGAAATCCAACAGGCATGATAGTGGTTCAAGCTCAAGAGAGGAGGAGAAACGGTGGGAGAGCTGCGAGTCGGTGCGACATTTTCCCAAAAGGATTTGGTAGCGGAACAACCGTATTCCGAAGAGGTCACGTCACTGAGGAGTGACTAATTAATCACACAGGTCAAAGCTGGGAACCCGAAGGCGCACTCAATGAAAAGTGGGCTTTCAATTTATTTTATTACACCCCTTCGTACGCCGGCCAGAAAAACATTCACATATTCAGAACAACTGTATGCTTTCCTCCACTTAACGCCAGTGTGTTTCCATTGGCACGTGTTGGCTTTCCATCTACCGAAACTTCACCAGCACCAGGCAAAGTTACAGTCCCTTTCGTCCCACTAGGCGTATTAACCGTGATTGTGAACGTTTTATTGTTTGCCAATGTCCAATCAGCTCCGAACGAACCCAGCCCAGTCTCAAATCCCCCTTGTGCAGCATCGAGCCCACTAAGCACGGGTGCAACAGACCATGTCGCCCCTTGCGGAGAGGTGATGGTCAGACCGACGAGATGGAAAGTGAGAGAGAAAGTGGGTCCCGTGGACCATCCATGTGCATGGCTAGTGTACGAATGATCAAAGTTATAACCAGCGGCAGAGCGATAACTATATCAAAGGCAATCCAGGTTTGTAAACACATCCGTGGTGACAAAATTTTGTGAACATACCCTAACGAGCCATTCGCTGTGAACCCTTCAAGCATCGTGGATTGAACGGAGAGATTAGTATAGAGCATGTAACCCCATTCGCGATGAAGCAAATCAAGTGCACGTTCCCCTTGACCGGCTATGAAATGCGCTTGAAGCTAATCGTGGCCTCATCAGCATATCTTCCCACAGACAGAGGTAGCCGTAACAGACGCACCTCGAATCCGCCAACAAATGGGATAATCGTATCATTGAGCTCAGGGCTGAGTGGACCAATATCAGTCCAGAACTGAGTCAACCCTTCACTGATGGATTGAATCTGACTAGCATTGTTCGTAGCATTGAATAGTACGGCAAGCGAATTGCCATCTTGAGGATGCAATGTTGACGCATCATTATCCTTGAACAGTCCCGCCCCTTCGTCCCACAAAAGATCGTTGATGGCTGCTTTGACAGATGTGGCGTTGGCGGTATAGGCCCTAGCAAGGCTACTGTTTCCCAATGCAGTTGCCAATTCCGAAGCAGTGACCAAAGTCTGTGAACGAATTAAAGTCTATCAGCTTGGTGGAAAGGTGTCACCATGAAACTCTTTATACCTCATACAAGAGCACATTCGCTGCAATGTTATGTCCCTGTCCGTCATTCCTTCCCCAATCATTAGCAAACGCATTCGGCACGTTCATTAACCCAGTTTGATCAACTTGACTCTGCAAAAACTCCAAAGCAAATGTATAGTTCGCCCAGACTTGTTTGACAAAGTCCAAATCTCCCGTGTACAGATACACGGTATGCGTTCCTATCAAGGACCAGGTGATGTAAGTGTCGCTCCCGTGAGCATTGATGGGCGGTCCAGAATATTGCAGAGCGCCGGTGGTGCGATCTTGAGTCGAGAACATCACCAGGAGAGAGTTTTTCGATGACTCAAGGTCGAAGGTTGAGACTAGTTCGGTATGAGTGGATATGCCCATATCGCCGGGCCACACGTTCCTATAATATGAAAAACACGTTCGTTGATATTAGATCCGACTCTTAACCATGAGCGTACCTATCCCGTTTCGCACCATCGACGAGAATAGTCCCTTCTATTGGCCCACCGGTTGCATTATTAGCCCAGCCTATAAAAAAAAAACGATGATCACTTGATATACTGACACTAACAGCATAAGAACATACCCCCACCCGCGGGGCACGGTTGCTGCCTAGCTTCATGTACATCGATCGTGTTTGTTTGCACCGTATACGCTCCCCCATACCAAAGTTTCGTCAAGAAATCCGGGTCATGGAATCCAGTAGTGTCCTGGGCGTAGAAATACCCCGTATAGGCATTTAGATCTTCGAACTGAGGCATGAACGTGGCATTCAGGTTAATATTCGAGATCGTCACCGGCGCATCGTCACGGGATACAATAGTCAAGAACCTGAATCCCCCCCGCTGGTCTCCAATTGTTTGAGTGAAAGTCTCAATTCCTGTAAGAGGTGTAGGCACAGAAAGAACACCATCTCGATCCTCGCTCGGAGATACTTGGCAAGAGTCATCTGAAGTGGTAGGAGAAATAAACTCGGCCGATTCAGTAAAGGCGAGGGCAACGGCAGAGGACGACGTCGCGTTGATTTGGAATGATACTCTTCCGCCTACCTAGTATAATTAGTAATCGTGAAAAAATTTGGCATCTTCATACTTACTTCCAGTCCGAAATCTAGAACAACGTATGACCCAGCTCCCGTAATGGTTGCTCCATTACTCGAACTCGCGTTTCCCACGAGATTTTCCGCTCCCAAAACTTGACCTACTGTATCGTACACAGCTTTTGGGGAGAAGAGCCTGCCTGAGGGTGCAAAGTTGAAGGCGTCCCAAGGACCCGCCGGAGCCCTAGCCACGACTGAGGGAACGAGAAAAGAGAATGCAAGTGGTAGGTATAGCATTGTTGACTTTCTTGGAACATAGGTTCACCTTTTATATGTCAAAGCACGGAACCATCGACTATGCTTCTGATATTGCCTCAGCATATGCTCTGAAGACAGCCTTGAGAACAAGCTGGAACATCATGGGACCGATGCACATACCGTCTGAAAGTCACCAGCCCCTCCTGTTACGATGAGTCGGACGAGTGGGTGCAAATGACGCAGAGTTGCACACGGTCAACGGTCTCATATGACCGCAACATTCAAGCGAGGAAAAAAAACGCGCGTAGAGCTTTTACATGTGCAAAACAACAACGTGCGGTCCGCCCTCCAGCTCAAAAGCCTTTCCCTCTACCTCCTTGTGTACACCGTCCACCGAGACGCGACCTGTTCCAGGGAGCGTCACACCTCCTCTAGTCCCTTTTGGAGTATCGATCGCCAACAAGAAAACAGTACTATCCGTTAAAGTCCAGTTCGCCCCAAACCAACCCAGATCTGTCCCAAAACCACCTTGGGCGGCATGCAACCCACTCAAGACGGGTGCAACAGACCAGGTTGCCCCTTGCGGTGAAGTGATAGTCATCCCTACCAAGTGGAAAGTAAGGGAAAACGTAGGTCCTGTAGCCCATCCATGAGCATGGCTGATATCAGAATGGTCAAATTGGTACCCCTCCGAAGCACGATATCTACGACGGACAGAGATACCAGGTCAACACTCAAAAGGCCAATCCGACTTTGCACTCACCCTAACGATCCATTCGCAGTATAACCCTCAAGCATAGTAGAATGGACGGAGATGTTGGTGTATAGAATATATCCCCATTCACGATGGAGCAAATCGAGCGCACGCTCTCCTTGTCCGGCGATAAAATGAGCTTGGAGCTAGAAATAAAAGTTGAAATTTCCTCTATATACTCCAGATACGAAAACTGACCTCGAAGCCCCCAATGAACGGTATGATCGTATCGTTTATCTCTGGACTCAATGGGCCAATATCCGTCCAAAACTGGGTCAAGCCTTCGCTGATCGACTGAATCCGACTCGCATTGTTCGTGAGATTGAAGACGATAGCATAGGAGTTGCCGTCCTGCGGGTGCAAGGTCGTCGAAGTATCATTGTCCTTGAACATCCCCGCTGCTTCGTCCCAGAGCAGCTCATTGAGCGCCGTCTTTATGGACGACGCATTCGAAGCGTAAGCTCCAGCAACCTTACTGTCACCCAAAACAGATGCCAATTCGGCTGCGGTGAGCAGAGTCTATAACGAGATGTTCATTAAGCTAGCCTAGCGATTGAAAAATGAATCGTACCTCGTATAGGAGGGCATTAGTAGCAACATTGTGGCCTTGGCCTCCTTCCCTGCCCCAATCATTAGAAAAAGCAACTGGGACGTTCATCAACCCCGTCTCATCCACTTGACTCTGCAAAAACTCCAAAGCAAAAGTATAATTTGCCCAAACCGTCCTGACAAAGTCCAAGTCTCCAGTGTAGAGATACACGGTATGCGTTCCTATCAATGACCAGCATATGTAGGTGTCGCTTCCTACAGCGTTGATGGGGGGACCAGAATATTGAAGCGCGCCAGTAGCTGGATCTTGGGTGGAAAACATGACTAGAAGAGAGTTTTTTGAGGTTTCAAGGTCGAACGTCGAAACAAGCTCGGTGTGAGTGGATATTCCCATATCACCGGGCCATACAGTCCTAAATCGAATCGAATTTTAGGAAAACCAGGTCAAGACGTTAAATCGAGGACAAACCTATCTCGTTTTGCACCGTCGACCAGAATAGTCCCTTCCACTGGTCCACCAGTTGCATTGTTTGCCCAGCCTAAAAACGCATATCAACACCATGCTTAAACACAGGGGAAGGGCATCGTACAACATACCAGTTGGCAGAGGACAAGGAAACTCCCTCGCTTCATGAGGGTCAATCGTATTCATCTGCACAGTGTACGCCCCTCCATACCACAACTTGGTCAAAAAATCTGGGTCATGAAACCCGCTCGTGTCCCTCGCATAGAAATACCCACTGTACGCCTTCAAGTCCTCCATCTGGGGCATAAAGGTGGCATGCAAGACGAGGTTCGAAATTGTAACAGGTACATCGTCCCTCGAAACGATAGTCAAAAACCGGAATCCTCCTCTCTGATCTCCAACGCTCTGAACATAACTTTCATTGCCGGCGCCTAGGGACGGTCCAGGAAGCGAGAGAACACCATCAAGGTCTTGGGCTGGGTTAGACTGACAAGATGTGTCTGACGTCGTGGGAGATATGAAGAGCCGAGATTCTGTGTAGGAGAGAGCCACATTCGCGGAGGAGCGACCAACAATTTGAAACGAGAGCCTGCCTCCTACCTGTACAAATAAACCGGAATTTTTTTTTTCCAGCAATCACTCGCTATCACAATGAATGTCACGGTGACAGGGCTACACTGACCTCTTGTCCAAAATCTAAAACAACATAGGAGCCGTTCCCAGTGATTGTAGCAGCCCCAGCCCCAGCTACAGTCGCGTTCCCTAGTAAATTTTGTGCCCCATCTACAGAACCGAAAGTATCATGGACAGCGTTCGGCTTAAAGATCCTATTTGAAGGGGCAAAGTTGAAAGAGTCCCAAGCGCCAGCAGGAGCTCTTCCTGATTTTGCTTGAGAGACGAGTAAGAGAATTGAAAGACAGAACAACATTTGTGCACACTGACATTTCTCAAAATCGATATAGCTCTATTTTATACCGCAAAACGAAAAAGGTCATGGGTCGACGTCGAAACTTGGAGCCTGGGAAGGCCAAGGAAGGAGATCGTTGTTGAAGATCATGAGACTCAGGAAGCTCAATGATGGTGGTGAGTGCGCAAGAGATAATTATGAATAGACGCCGGCACAAATTTGCCATATTGTACGGTATGACAGACAGAACAGTCAAAGTATGCAAGTATGCAACTAAAGGAACAATGCTAATAGGAATGGATTTAGGTGACGCATGGACAGGTTCATGAATCCCTTAGCGAACTAAAATCCAAATGAAAACGCTGACCTGTGTACAGCGTCAAAATAGACACAGAGAAATCAGGTCGAAAAAAAAGATGTATCGGACAGATCTAACCAAACTTCTAGTAAATCTCAAACTCTCGGCGGACCACACTCGCCACCCGAAGGAACTCCCACTTCAGGCTCAAACATCAGCTAAACGAGAAGATAGCCCTCAGTAAGCGTTCACAGAAGAAAAACGAGCCGTCACCTTGATTGTCTGAACCGTCGTAAAAACAGCTACAAGCATACCGAATACCATCATCGCAATATCTCCCATTCTCTGTTTACGCGTGTGTGCACAAGCTTTGTAATGCAACATCGCTGGGTACACATAACACAACGGGACACTGCGAATTCAGATATCCCATTCAAGATCAGACAGGATTCCCGGGTCCGAGCGATGATCCACTTACCAAGCAAAACATCCAATAAAGGCGACAAACTTATCCAAATCTTTCGCACCTGCAACGGCGATAAACCCCGAAAGAATAACGGTCGCAAATCTAAAGGAGTTCTTCGTCCACTTGACGCGCGTATCGCTCTTTCCGCTACGAGTGAATAGGCCATTCTCCATAATCCTGACAGCCGGAAACAACTGGAGCGGAACAGAAAGCAAGATTGCTACGGAATAGAAGAATTGGACCTGCAAGAATATATCTCAGTATGTGCACCAGACGGCCCGCAGAAGGAGGAAACGTACAACTTGGAGCATCCGACTTCCTGGATTGACCTCATTAAGATTGACCAGGATAACCGTCTTGATATCCGAGCCGAAAGTCAAATATGCCAAAACACCAGAACCTCCGAACAAGACCGTGAGGAATGCCATTACGCCGGTAAGCACTGCAGGGAACTTATGCGGCTCGCGCATGGCGTCGACAATGGGGACAATAAGGCCGATGCCTTCGAAAGAAAAGACAGCCGTTCTAAAGTGTAGGGCCGTTCGTTAACCCTTACGACAGCGTCCTAGCCGAGAGTTGGAGACTTACCCAACAAATAGCGAAAAGTCCTTGGGGTTGAACAACTGTACATCTCTCGCGCCTCGGCTAGCGACTAAATTGATCTCGCTACTGAATATGTATAACAAGCCTACGAGGATAAAAGCATCCGCAACTAGTGCTGTCGTACTAAGCTTGACTATATCGCGTATTAGCGACAGAGGAAGGAAGATGATGGCCTGGATAATGATCAAGTACCTGGAGGCACGCATCAAGCAGAGTCAGTAATAGCAGAGGATGTCAACATCGAACATACTTGACAGGAACATATTGGACACAGTTAGTGACACTACTGACGAATGCTTGCAGATTTTCGGACACGAATATCATATACGCGCAAACGAAACCGATTTGAGAAACCACGATTGAAGTGAGGATGAGTTGTCGCATCCAGGGCCCATAAAGTACACCTCCGATATCTAAGAGAACAGTCGGGATTAGAAAGCATTCAGTTGAACAAGCCGCCCATACCTCCGAAACTCCCCGGAACAGCCAACTTTGCACGAACCAGAAGCAGGAAGGAGTGCAAGGAGATCACTGCGATAAAAACGAATAGAAGGGCGGAGAAGAGAATCCCCCCGTTCATAAATCTATCGCAAACTTCGCTTGAAAACGGACAGTAAAGTAACACGCGGAGCAACGCACGCTTTCCCCAAGAACAATACGCCTGTTCCAACAAATCCCTTTAACAACTGCAAGAGGAAAAGAACGTCAAAACCACGAAACGGTCCCTCAAGCGAGACCTTACCATCAAGATCGCTTGTCCAACAGTTGCATTCCCAGTAGAGATAGAGGCCGTTCTTCTTCGTGATCGGGAGCGCGACCTTGCCAGAGGTTGTTTACCTAACAGAGGTGAAGATTCCGAAGTGTAAAGGTCCCCGAATCCTGGAGCTGGAACTGTCGATGAAGAAGGACCTGGAGCATATAAGCCCTCCACATCTTCATCTTTATCCCCTTCTTCTTCTTCCAGATCCTCTCCGGCCTATTGAAAGGTGAGCATGAGCTCCAGAAATCAAGGTAAAAAGCGGATCAACTAACGAAATGACCAAATAGGAATAAAAAATCAATGAAGTTATTGACGAATACTCTTGGCTCCTCATTTCCTTCCTCATGACCAGCCTGAGCATGGAGCAAAACATAATTACGTCTGAAGCCTCCGGGCTCGTGGATGTGCTCGAAGGCAGGTTCCGGCGCGGTTTGACTCGCAGCAGAGAAGGATACGCTACGCACGCGACGAGCTTGACGTTGCGCATTCAAATTCCATTTATAAATGTCATGTCTAAGTAAAATCAAGTAATTACGGTGTAAAATGTGTGACTTGTAGACATACTCACGTTACATCCGCACCAGGAGCAGCGTAGGGAACAGGAAATGGCTCATCAGCATTTTCTTCCTCCGTTCGTTCGATTCCTGAGGACCGCCTTGATTTTCCTGCAACCGACGACGGCGCCTCCTCCTCTAGCTCATTTCTTTCCCTTTCTTCTTTCGAGACTAGATGTCTTCTTAAAATCTTGGCCTTCTCTTCGTCAGGCAATCATCAGTCGACAGGAGGGCTGAGTGGAGTACTTATCCCACTGGGACCAGCATGTATAGGCGGCGATAGATAATTCAACGCCGGAGAGAAAGACCTCGGAGTTCCAGCCGTCTCTGCGAATGGTCCTGATGGTGCAGGAGAGGAAGTTCTGGGTGGAATATTGGGCGGTATTGAGAAGCCGACGGGTGGTGTGCCATAGATGACTTGGGCGCGCAAAGCCCTTAAATCCGGCGTTCCAATTGGCGTAGTAGACTGTGACTGTGAGTTTCGTCTTGGAATACCGAGAGGCTTTGACGGAGAAGACATGGTCGTGGTCAGGAGAGCGGGGGCCCTGAGACGGCCGGTTATAGGACCGGTTCACCGGATCAGAATTCCCACGCCGTTTCCTATGACAACACCACAGCTCGTCTTCCAAGCGTGATGTACTTAGCTTCATTCGTAAGTATTGTGTGAGCATAATTCTGACCGCACTGATTGTCGACATTCGTGCTGCCACTCGCTCAAAGAAGTCCCCCTTGAGCAAACGCGAACAGGACTGTAATGATGTTATCATTTTTTTTGTAAGTTCCATTTATCGGACATTGCTCATACACATGTCTCGACCAACCTGACGTGATTTTATAGTTATTTAAGCATTAGAGAAAAGATTAATTCGTAAGATACTGAATAACTCGACAAGGGCGAAGAGAAACAACAACACTGAAGCTCTTGCAAATATTTGAAGCTTCATTCCTGCATGCCTCTTACAAATACCTTATACTCGAACTTCTGCCATTGTGGAATCACATAGTCCGACATACTTTGTAGATCGAAATCATGATTTCTAGAAGAATTATCATATTATCATGAGTATTTGCGTAGTCCGTGAGGTTTTCGAGCTCACTGGTTGCCTTCGATAAGCGTCAGATCAAGTCTCCGAAAGATATTTCCGAAAATGAGGTATAATTCGCTCCAAGCTAAGCTGCGAGGGAGGGGTTTCAGCTTAGATGATGCAAAAATGTAAAAGGTGTTATCGTACTTGAGTCCTAGACTACAAAAGATAAAATTTAGCAAGTATGGTCCACTGCGAGTAAGTCGAGACCTACCACATATGAGGTCCCTTACTAAATGGCACAAAATTGAGCATCATTTCCTTCGAATCCCCAGCCATCCATCGATTTGGATTGAATGCATACGGCTCATCAAAGGTCTCGGCATCCATGTGCATACACCAGCGGTTTATTGCCACGATTGTCTGCAGTAGATGATTTAAAATTATGAGACGTCATACTTTAGTAGGCGCAGAATACAGTATACTTACACCTGGTGGTATCTTCAGACCACATATCTCAGTGCCTTGGTGGCCAACAACCCGAGGAAGGGGATGAACAATACCGAGGGAAATGCGAAGCGCTTCTTTGATGAATGCGGTCTGCAGAGTAAGGCGTCCAGATACAATAATGCCAAAGCAACGTATCACCTACCAAGAATGGCAACTTCTCGAGCGCCACGAAACTCATCGGTCTCCCTTTATCTGGCCACGCTTCCACCAATTCTTCTGTCAGTCTGCGCAATATTGACCTGTCCTTGAGCGCAAAGTACGTTCCAACGGTGGATACATGCCCGACCGTGTCGCTACCGGCAGCGAGGAGAGTGAAAGCTTCCTGCGCCAGTGTCGATTTGGATAGCTTCATTCCAGGATCCTTCGGGTTTAAAAGATGATGGTAGATAGTCTCATGGTCCGTGGCTGACAGAGCGCTTGGATCGTTGATGAGGTCATCAATCTGGTTCTCGTACTTTTCTTTCATGGCGATATGACTTTTGAAAGCAGGCAAGAGCCAGAGAATCATTTTCTGTGGTGCGCCGAGTGTGAATTCGACAATGAAAGGAAAATGTCGTTGAATCCACACCCTCTTCACAAAATCGCGCACACTTGTCACCATCGGATGGCAGAAATTAGGATGAGCGAGGGTATTGGTCGAGTCGGCGAAGCAGTATTCGGTAATAATGTCGGTGGTAAGAGAACGGTATGCGTCGGATACCTTTGCAGCTGTTTCCGGAGAGTAATGATGTTCTGTCAACAATGCTATAAATTGGTCGACCTGTGAATGATGTCGGCTGGCTAAATGAGTCCGAGGATAGACGGTACATACCTTTTCCTGTATTGTATGGCCGAGCTGAATGACTGCTTGACGAGAAAAAGACGGTCCCAATAGCCCCCTTCTCTTTTTGGACTCGTCTGGATCAATCAAAGCAGCACTGCCCTGGGGTGCATGAACCGTGATGCTATGATAGAACCCAGGCTCCTTGACCAGTGTAGCATTACCATATATGTCATGGTAAGCCCGCCGGTCATTAAAATGAAGCTGGATCAGACAAGTAGAAGCTACATGAGCTGATCCCTTGACTCTGGATAGTTTAGCAAACCTTATTCGGACCAACTCGAATTACAGGACCTAGGGACACTCGAGTTTAGCACAGAAGCTGGATTAGAACTAACTTAACTTACCGTAGAGCCTATGAAGTCTGTCAAACTCAGCTACCAACCCTCCGCCTCGGACGATGTCATGGTATACTTCATGCCAGTCGGTTAACGCTGCGAAGACCGGCCCTGGAAACTTGTGGAGTGGATGAAAGAAAAGTCGGTAAAGAGCGAGCGTTGCAATGTAAGACAAAACCACAAGTAAGATCCAACTATACATTGAGTATGGCCCCATGAGTACCACTCGATGTCACGATGGCAAATGTTCTGATGGGGGGATGAGGATGGATGTTGAAAACGACAGCCTTCTTTCCATCAATAAGTAGCAAGAATTAGATTGGATGGAGACAGCTAGATTGGATATTCATGCCCACGCCAAGTCACTGAAGCACCGGTTGCGTTGAGCCTGGATTTTCTTCTCTCGCCGTGACCGCTCTATGTATGAAAAAATTCCAGCGTCGATGACTCCTTCATAATGCATACTTTTTTGCTAGAAGACCAGGTCAGTCTACAGGGATCCCGGATAATGCATACCTCTGTAAAATGCATACTTTCCTTTTTAGAAATAGTTTCAGTGAATTCTTCGACGCACAAGGGACAGATCTGGCATGTACAACTTGAATGATTTTTTTTAGCGAATAAACAGCGAATAAATTTATTTCTCGCCAGCACCCATTCAAAATTATGGAAGGCTACATACGCCTCAACAATTTTTGCGGTCACGATGTGTAGTAGCATCCTTCAAATTGAACATGAAACTTGATGTTATTCAGTACGTACATCATGCTACTCGCTAAGAAACAAACTACAAATTCGGCACCGGTAAAGGTATATACATACTTCAAGTCTTCATTCCTGCCTTCCTCGTACAAACACCTCGTACTCGAACCTTCGCCATTTCGCAATGACATAGTCTGACATACTTGGTAGGTCGAAATCACTACTTCTGAAGGTTGAATTGGATATGACGATGAGTATATCGTACGAATTTCATGAGGTTGCTGAACTCACCGATTTCCTTCAATGAGCACCAAGTCTAGTTTCCGAAAGATATTCCCAAAAATGAGATATAGTTCGCTCCAGGCTAAGCTGTGAGGGAGTTAGGTGACGCAAAGCGAAAAAAGAAGGTGGCATCGCACTTGATTCCTAGGCTTTATGGAGCAGTGGGATATATCAAGAACAGTCCACGAAAAGTAAGTCGAGGAGGCAACCACATATGAGGTCCTTTACTAAATGGGATAAAGTTATGCGTCATTTCCTTCGACTCTCCGGTCATCCATCGATCTGGATTGAATGTATACGGGTCATGGTAAACTTCAGCATCCATGAGCATTCATTTCCACGACTGTCTGTAGGAGAAGTAAGTTCGTGATTTGGTTCGACCTTGTCAATAGTTTGCTTACACCGGGTGGTATTTTTATACCACATATCTCAGCACCAATGTAAGCCAACAATCCGAGGAAGGGGATGAACGATACCAATGGAAATGCGGAGCGCTTCTTTGATGAATGCGGTCTGCGGAGGAACATGTCTAAACATAGTAATGCGAAAGGAATGCATCACTTACCAAGAATGGCAATTTCTCAAGAGTCACGAAACCTATCGGTCTCCCTTTATCCGGCCACACTTCCATTAGTTCCTTTGTAAGTCTTTGGTAGATTGGCTTGTACTTGAGCCCAAAGTATGTCCCGACAGTAGACACATGTGCAACTGTGTCGCTACCGGCACCGAGGAGAATGAAAGCTTCCTGCACCAGTATCGATTTGGGTAGTCTCATTCCAGGATCCTTCGGGTTCAAAAGATGATGATAGATAGTCTCATGGTCTGTAGCTGACAGAGCGTCTGGATTGTGGATGAGGTGTTCGATTTGTTGGTCATATTTCGCTTGCACATCAGCAAAACCCAAAAGTCCTGTGTTTCCTTCACAGGCACTGCCGTATGGCACTTGATGACCATACAAGGCCCATACTGGCGTGACCTGAATTCGGGTCGCTCAGTATGTTTGATTTTTGGCTGGATGAGATGACTGCCCCAGTGCTGAACAGTATGGGGAAAAACGTACAGTATGTAAAAAAATGTTAATTATGCAACAATCTGTAAGTACATGTACAATACAAATAATATAGTGTCGATATGTACAGGACTTCCAGAATTTTTTGCATTCACAGAATACACATATATGATAGACCAAGTACAGATCTGCACATAGTCAATCATAATAACCCATGTTCTGGATACATAAAGCATCATGATGCTTTCTTGCTTCTCAATCACTCGACGTAGTGGAGAATATAGATATATAATGATAAAAATCTACAAAACAGCATATCCTTCAGTATCGAGTACCTCTACATCATGATTGAAGGGCTCCTCCCCATCTTCAGGTCCAATGTTGGAGCCGTCAATTGCATCTCGCTCATTTTCCTGCTCCTCATCATTGCTACTATCACCATTATCATACCCAAAGTCCGACCACTCTCCATCAACATACTTGTCAGATTCAACTGAATCCTGATCACTATCGGCACTTCCAGCCCGGGAAGCAATCTCAATCTCATCCTCATCATCCTCTTCTTCACCAAGTTCCTCTTCGTCAACCTCTTCTTCAGACTCCACATCCGAACTAGCATACTCCATAGGGATCGAAGTTGCTATGTGGGCGCCAAGTGTTAAATCTGGACAAAATCGGATGACCATATCACGATCGGCAAAGCTATAGCAGAACGCGGTAAGAAAACATAAAGAAAAAAATTAAATAAAAAAAATACATGTTAACATAGTATCGGCTGTAGTCTTGGTCCTCTTCGTCGCTTCTACGAGCAATAGAAGGCCCTAAGATGTCTGAGACTTGTCCTACATCAAAGTTAGGTAACAAATGAACAGCGCGTATTACATGGGCTGGGTCAATAAAACCGAAAGCTTGATCATCTGTGCTATCAATAAAACCAACCTCAGGAAGACGCTTGGTCTTCCAACATGATTGATTATCCTCCATGGCATACCAGCGAACCCACAGAAAGTCCATTTGCTTCAACGGCTCGTCTTGTAATGAAGCGTTGACATGATAGATGCCAATGACTCTGGCGTATAGGTACGGATGTTCATCGTCGTCGCTGTCTGGCGAAAGGACCATGATGTCCGAATGAGTACGGGCGTTGATTGAATCTTGGCATCGTCGCAGGTCGTATGACGTGTAGTTGATTCGTAGTACCTTGTGAAGGTACATCCGATTACTATCAATAATGACCTGGCTACGATCCTCTAGTGATATGTCGCCTGAATCGTTTTGGGTGGTGAGTCGACAAAAGAGGTGTATCTTTAATTTACGTAGAAAGTGCTACATTAAAAACAGGTTAGAAACGAAGTGAAAAAAAAAAAAAAAAAAAAAAAAAGAGTCCACCCGGCAGGCAAAAAAAAAAAAACATACCTTCACAGAAAGATCATGCTCATGCTCCTCAGTCCAACGTGAGATGTTGTAAAAAAGTGAGCGATCCATCGAGATGTGGTAGTGAGTCCTTGGGTCCGTGACAAGGAGAGGGTCCTTGTGCTGAAAAGGAACTCGAGGAGCAGTCGAGTTTCGATCCTCAAGACGCTGCTTAATGGATTGAATAATTCGGACGCGGCGCTCGTGGCCGGTAACCTGTCGAACATAACGAAAAACCTTGTTTGTTCGACTGTAGAAGCGCTTAATACGCCTGTGCTCAAGCTCGCCCTTTAAAATAGAATTAATAGATTAATGAATTAATGAAAGGGAAAAAACTCACGACTTGAGTTGAATAACTATCAGTTGTTC
Organism: Collybiopsis confluens; assembly: GCA_013368555.1. NCBI lineage: Eukaryota > Fungi > Basidiomycota > Agaricomycetes > Agaricales > Omphalotaceae > Collybiopsis > Collybiopsis confluens. Next base: position 365,911 of record JAACJN010000024.1, read on the forward strand.
CAAACATTCGGATGAAGCGGGCGTAAGAGCCAAGCGCATGTATCTTGTACGTGCTGAGACTGAACACTTTTTTATTAGGAGTTTGAGCAGCCTTTTTGCTCCGCAAAGTCGATCCGCGCTTCTGTTGGTCCTTGGCTTGTCTTCGCTGGCGAGCGCCAGCTTCCTTGGCCAACTCTTTTGTTGAGAAAGCAGGGCAGACATGATTTTTGAAAACCCGTAGCGACTTTCCTAGTTGAGAGGTATGCCTGTCCAGAACATCGAGGGTAGGGTCGGAATGGAGGCGCAGCTTTGCGAATGAGTGGACAGCGTTGAGATCAAATAAGAGATGCTGAACGTTTTTGTTGTGAGTTCCAAATAGTCCTTCGAATACAGGCAGCGAGACCTGAAATTCATATTGATATTGAAAAATAAAATAAAATCAAGGAACGAATAATACCTGTAAAAAATCTTCATAATCTCGAGCGGCAAGATTCTGCATAAGCGAAACATTCTTGTTAATCTTGCGGATAGTGTCGCGACCGAAAGTAGGGATTCTCCGAAATCTACGAACTCAAAAAAAGGATATTCAAGAGTAATTTGATAGCGGACCTTTGATTCATTTCTTCTAAAGACAAGCTACCCACGGAGGTGAGTATCCGTATAAGGTGTGTTAGGACAGCTTTCCAAACGCCGAGTTCGATTTCGTGCAGAACGTCCGACACTATAATGTTGTAGAAGTTGAACCCAAACTCGTAGAATAGGGTAGAAAAAGTGTTCTAAGACAAATCAATTAGCAAAGCGTATCAAAGATATCAGAAAGCTCACTCGTGTAGATGTCCAAGAATAATCCCCTAAAAGATTCTCCACCGCTTTGCTTGAGACGCTATAGCCTTTTTCAAAGATAATCCGACGGGCCCGCTCAACACTACTGCGACGGAAATCAGAATCCACGCGTTCAAGTTTTATACGAGTAATCTTATCTCGAACAGTTCCTAAAAGATTAATCTTCTCTTTTTTGATACAGCACTCGCCACACGGATATGGAACGAGTACGTTCGTCGTAAAACACAATGCAGGACGAGGAATCTTCTCCGCTCATGGCAAACGTTCCAGCACCTCCATCTGGAATTAGTACACATTCGCCGCCGGTGAAGGATTTGATGAGGCCGTGCTTAGAAACCGTCAGTACCTCGCCGGCAAAATCAACTTCGCAGGTCAAATCCGAAACATCAACGATGGATGCTCGGATGCTCAGATACTGGCTAGGTATGAAGCCGGTGATTCCGTGGACCTTTTCATCGACTTCGAAGTACCAAGAACTAGGTATGGGCATTTTCGTGTAAGAAAGATGGGGATGGTGAGATGACGCGAAAATTTCGACAATCTTGGAGTCCCAGCTCGTTGGAGCAGGTTTGAGATTTGAATGATTGAAAACGAGAACGATTAGACCGCATTGAAAGATTTCTCCACGAAAGAACAGCTCCTTTGAGTGATCTGGAGGGCACATGGAACCGACGTGGCATCGACTCTTAATACTGTTTCCCCATAGAGGAGTTCCAGATTTTCCCCAATGCAGAACATTGAGAGAAGCGTAGAGGTTGGAAATCTGGAGTGCGCTTTCAAAAGATAGAGGAGCAGCCGCGGGCCCAAGCAGAGTGGCGATCATGGATTCCTCTTCGAGAGGAGACCGCGGAATTCGGGGCACTGTCAGAACCGTAACGGAGTTTTCGCTAGGGTACTCCAGTCTCGAGTCGTTGGGAACGACGAGACCAAGAGATCCGGCGTAGGCATCGCCACCTTTTATCTCGACCCAATCACCAATCGAACATCCTGGCGCGACAGGTGCGAGTGGATGAAAATCTGTGACGACGTGATGGATTGGCATGAAGGAATCTTGTCGATTAATGGTAGGTCGGTTATAAACGAAGGATGAGAAAGAGTGAAGATAATCGCACAGAGGCGTAATATCCGAAGTGTTCATGATCACTAGATAGACATATCCAGGCATTTTCGATGGGTGTACATCCTCGATGATCCGGTTTTCGGTTTCTTGTTTTGGACGCGAATCGAACGTTTTGATATCGTTCTGAATACGCCTGATTATACGTTTCTCGTAGCCTCGCTAGTAAAATAACACAACTGTTGAATAAAGAATCATTAAATGAAAGTAAAGCACGCACACGACAGCGGACATGATATACTGTATGTCGTTGTGAAACATCTGGAGCTCGAGGGTGTTGATATAGAGCGTTTTGAAGGAATATCTGATTATCTTGCCAAAAATCAGAGACTTTGATCGTGTCTACGCGCTCGAGTGGGGAATTTTCGATTCTCTGAATAACGTCTGCAAAGAGCGATGGTACCCGCGAAGATTGATGCTCTCGGAACCCTGAGAGATCCGTTTGAAACGTTTCATCGTCTGTCCCGTCCTCGAAATCTAATCCATTCTCATCCTCCACATCCTCCCCTGACTGATCCTGTTCGCTCTCCTCTGCTAAATCATCAACTTCTGCCTCATCTTGGATGAACAGATTCTTGGCAAGTCGACGTCGCTTCCGTGGAGGTCGTTGCACCGTCGATCTGGCACTTCGCACCGTTATCTTGTCCGACACAACGACGTCCTGAATATTATCAGTCAGTGAAAGTCCATCACTACTGACTCGAAGGTTTTTTCATATTTCTCATTAGTCCTTCAGACGTTGAGCTCATCGTTCACTTCGTGTCCTTCGGACGTTGAGCGCATTGTTTTATTCTAATATACTTCTATATAATTACTTATGTCTTACCTGGGTATTCATGGTCTCAGCCGTCCGACATGGGACTCAGAAGCAAGGAGCAAAAACTTTTGTTCCCACGCCTGAGCCCGGCTGTTGTTTCCGACGAACTGTCGAGTGAGTCATCATCCCGTGCTTGTGGGAATGTGGCTTATAGCTTACAAGCACGGGATGATGACTCACTCGACAGTTCGTCGGAAACAACAGCCGGGCTCAGGCGTGGGAACAAAAGTTTTCGCTCCTTGCTTCTGAGTCCCATGTCGGACGAGGTAGCTATAGCTATGTACCTGTGTACACCACAATATGTAGTAATAATAATTTGCTAGATACTGAGGCCTCCTAAGCCTCCAGATAATAATTTCACGAGGTCGTTCATAAATGGCCATAAGATAAGAAGAAAAAACTCGGGAAAATGTGAGTAATTGTTGAAATTCGCACTTGAGCGATGTTCTGATTGGATTTACTAGCTAGGAAAGCACATGTCGAGGCTCACAATATCAAACGCGACGATACGCCAGACGTTCCAACAATTACACAAGTTCTTTCAAGGGAAATTCCGAGGAACAAGTTCACTGGCTTTCGTTTACCTGAACTGGACAACACGACAAAGGGGACGACTCAAAAGTATCCGGCAACAACACCGACACGTAAATTGCAACCGAAACCTCGAGCAAACAAGGCCCCACCAAATTCATTCACCGGATTTCAGATCCCAAAGCTGAACGATATGTTGCCGTCCGAAACACCGACATTTTCACCTCTTTCATTCAACTCTCCAACACCCTCTTTTTTACCTGACAATATTGGTGTAGCGCCTCTTCCAAGTCAAGACACCAGTACTTCACAACGTTTATTCAAATTCCCTATCGAATTCTCGCCTCTGTATGTTTTGTCTTCCTTTTTTCCTATCTTTTATTCACTTCTTTTCAGAAGATTGAGGTCAATCATACGCGGGATTAAAGAAACTGATATAACACGTCTAGATCGCGATAAGTACTTGAATGATACCCTTATTGAGTATGGATTACTGTATGTGTTTTACGTCTTTCTTTCCTGTATTTATGTTCCGCTAATACTTGATAGCTTTTGGCATTATGACCTTCGCATGCGAAATCCCGCTTTGGGAGAATTAGTGCATGTATTCAATTCCTTCTTTTATCATCAACTGTGTGTTTTCGGGTACGTTTATCTTTCTTACGTTTGATTAGTTTTGTTAGCTCATGGTTACAGCCCTTCCGAAGGATATGAACGCGTCAAGACCTGGACATCTAGCAATAAATTCGAAGTCGATATCTTTGCAAAGGATTTTGTCATCGTGCCAATAAACGAAAGGTATGTGGTCATCTGTAGTCTGATATTGTATGTCTAAACTTTGCTTCTGGCGCAGTTTTCATTGGTATTTAGCAATAATACATCGTCCTAAGTTTATACTGCCCTATTATCTTGATTCTCCGACTTCACCTTTTCACCCTCAAGGATCAGAGATCGCCCCAATCGAAATTAATGACGAAGTCCTTATTCCCCCGCCTACTTCACAAACGATTATCTACATACTGGACTCATTGGGAATCAAGCACCCCCGCGTGGCATCCCGACTTACCAGTTATCTCCAATCCAGCGCGAAGGAAAAACATGGTTGTTCGAATACTTTAAGGGCAGTCGAACGCCATATCAAGGTATTCTTTTTCATGATATGCATTCCGTTCGTCACTCATGTACAAACGAGGTCCCGAAACAGCCAAATGCACATGATTGTGGTGTATTTTTATTACATTTTGCTGAGTTATTTGTAGAACGTATTGTTAATTCTTCAGATTCATTGGTCTACAATGAAAAAGAGTGGGACATTGACCGCTTAATAGATTATCGTACAAGGATGAAAAGTATTTTATTAGAAAATATTGAAATCCTACGTAATACTTAATTGACTGTGTCCGCAATGACGTTAAACTACAGGACACGATGGGGTGATCAAATCCAGTCCGTGCGTGGGAATTTTACCCCAACGCGACTTTCCTTCTTCCATCGCTCGGATCACTTTGTCAATGGCCCCCAATACATTTTCTAAAGAATCCGCCGGACGTAAACCCAAGCGACGCCTGAAAGACGGCGAAGAATCTTCCTCAAAGAGGCGAAAGCTCATTGAATCAAAGATCAATGTCGATATCGAGTCTGAAATCGACTCTGGGTCTGAGTCCGATAGCGACAACGGTAGTTCCTCCGATTCTGAAGATGATTCTTCAAAGAGAAAAAAGAAAAAAAATAAGAGTAGGATGATAATGTACGTGTAATAAAACTTACTTGCTTCTCGAACGCCAGGCTAACAACTTTCAGGTTCACAAGTTTTATCAAGTTGGCGCGAATCATGCCTGGACTGTGCCACCCCCAACCAGCTTTCCTCCAAATCTTCCAAGCCGGACTCGAGGATGCGTCTCAGATTGAGCCCAACCAGCTCTGCGAACTCTCGGATGATCCAACTGAAATGTACGGATTTTTCTTTTTATTTTCTACTTATTTATTCAGTTACATAGCAACGCGCTTTTGGATTCTTACGACTTTATGAAGCAACGTATTGGAGAAAATCGCTTTAATAAGCTCTTGCTCAAAGCAATCAAGATGAACCTCCTCGACCGCCTGATTTGCAAGGTATCCTTTCTATTTACTTGATATATGCGCCTTATTCACTTCAAATCTTAGATGAACGGCCAGGTATCCGATGTGATATCTCAAGACGTACGTGATTTGAAGGACACAATCCTTCAGTATGTCGAGGACACTCTTGGCGAAGAGTTGGTACCTCGCATCCCACCCGATGTAAAGAAGGCGAATACTCGCGGTTTCCATCACATCCAGCTGGCTCGTTTGCTTGTTCCAGCTACGAAGCTGGATCCTTTCCTCGTTGATCCGGTTAGGTACGACGTTTTATATTTTCCCATGTTTTTTTGCGCTGAATTTTTACCAGTTTCTGTGCTAAATACCTCGAAGACGAATTGGATGATGGCCGAATCCTGGCCTCTCAACCTCCCTCTTTTTTTTATCCCGACCTTGGCGTTTCCGTTTCAAACGACTTTGATCTCATCTTCGACGGACTACTCCAGGGCTGGTTGGTCTTGCAGGTATCTCATTTATATTTTAATATCAACAATCTACTCAGTTTTTCCGTAGACTATGATTCGCTTGTTCCTTGGGGCTGCAAACGCCCAAAAGTTTCGTGAAAATTTCAAGGATGTTCGCCAAGGTACTGGCGCCGGTACAAAGTTCAAGGTGAAGCGAACCGGTAAAGCCTGGAAGCATCGCATAACTTCTATAAGCTTTCAAATGATTGCTTATACAACGTTCATAGTGAGTTTTCTTACATTCATGCTTTCTTTTGATAAAGATCTTCGTAGATTCGTCACTCTCTCTCAAGCTGTGATGACCGTCGCTCCGAGGAGGGTGGCGTTGTTAAGACGGAGGCGTTCGATGTCCTTATGTCCTTGGCGCAAGATCCCGCTCTCTATAACCAGGCATTTTTCAATTCTCTTGAGGCCTTTTACAAGACGTGAGCTCATTTTTATTCTTATATCTCAAGTTGACGTTTTCACTAGTCATGTCGGATGGATGCTGCCTCAAGAGAAGAAGTCATCTCTTCTAAATGAATGGGATCCTCAATGCGGCCTCAATATCATGGCGCATGTTCTCAAAAAGAAAGCGGAAAAGGTGGCTGAAGAAGAACGTCAGAAAGCGGAAGCTTCAAAGGCCATTCAACAGCAGACTACCGAAACACCATCCGACACGCCAACATCTGCAGATGACAACAATTCTTCCTCCGCTCGTAGTAGCCTAACCCCCCCGATTCTAGTCCAGAGCTTATCGCGTCCAGTCAAACTGCCTTCGATGCCATAGAATTTGAGGACGCCTCTCCAGTCTCGTTGAAAGTAGGTATTTTTTTAATTCTTTTTTTTTTTTTTAAGCTCACGGCTCTTGCGTGTAGTCTTCTTCCAGCTCGTCGTTGTTATTAGTGTCTTCTTCTCGAGCATCTAAGACTTCTTGGAAGCATACGGTAGGTTTTCATCTTCAATTAGTCACCGCATACTTGAGGTTTCCAGGTCGATTCAAAGGACATTGAAGAGGGGAACACTCATTCCAAGGTATGAGTTGATGTTTCTTTATATTGTGTACTAATGTCCTTCATTTCAGGATGTTAGAAAAAAGGCCAATGCGAAGTCTAAGCCTAAATCTGACGTCGCATCTCAGCAGGTAAGTTTTATTTCACGGTTGGACGTTCTGAGCCTCAGCATATTTATATCCAAGTCAACTTCTTCAACTATTCAACCTGCCATCTCGGTGAGCGACTCGCTCGTGCTTTATATCTTTTTTTAACTCCTCATATTTTTTATTCTCATAGTCGTCAAGTCAAATAACCTCAACCGTGAGTATTGTTTGTAATTTTATCACGCTCTCTTTTGACTCTCCGTATAGTTTATTTCCTCTAGAAAGGGTAAACGACGCGCTTAGGTGTGATTCACTCTTGTTCACTCAACTTGAAATTGACTTGTTTTTACAGTGAACGTTCCCAGTTTGACACGTAAGTGTTTTCGTTAGATCAGTTGTATTCGGTTACTGATGCCGCTCATTTTAGCGTGCTTGATATCAATATCTTCTGCTTGTCGTCTGCTCGTCATCTGCTATTGTTTGCTATTGCTCTCTCACTTGCTGTTCTCTTCGGACTTTTACGCTAGCCATGTATTATCCATAGGATGGATCCGAATATGATGAATGTTCTATTCTGCTCACCGCGCTCGTGTTGATATTGGGTTGGTAGGTTATGACTTTATGTTACTATTTAGAACGACGCTCTATTATGATTGTTCTGATAGGAAATCATCATGATGCTTTCTCTTTCATTAGAATATCATTATGATAGTTCTGATAATATACTAACATTATGCTGAATCTGTGAACGCAAGTACATTATGCTGAATCTGTGAATGTAAGTACATTATGATAAATCTGGAAACGTAAGTACGTTATGATAAATCTGTGAATGTAAGTACAATATGTCAAATCTGTGAACGTCGTAACAATCCGTTGGTTCTGTGAATGACCCATCTACTGAGTATCCTGTGCATAGCTCACAGTCTGCCTAAGCTGCCCATAGAAGCCTGCTATGCCCAAACCTGTTATAATTGAGGTGTTACATGCATGGGCGCACATAGATTGGTCTATGCCCAGGCATGGGTCACCTTGACAGGCCTGGCCACAACTTTGGGGTTTTGCTGATGCAAGGCGATATGACTCCTGAAAGCAGGAAAGAGCCAGAGAATCATTTTCTGTGGTGCACCGAGTGCAAATTTGACAAGGAAAGGAAAATGACGCTGAATCCACACTCTTTCTATGAGATCGCGCACGCTTGTTACTATTGGATGGGAGAAATTAGGATCAGCGAGGGTGTTGGTCGAGTCAGCAAAACCGTATTCGGTGATAATGTCAGTTGTAAGAGAACGATATGCGTCGGATGCCCTTGCACTTGTTTCCGGGGAGTGATGATGTTCTGTCAGCAAAGATAAACTGGTCGACCTATCAAATGCCAATTGTCCGGTAAGTAAGTACAATCAAGATAGACGGGTACATACCTTTCCCTGTATTGTGTGGCCAAGCTGAATTAGAGCTTGACGAGAAAAAGACGGCCCCAGCAGCACTCTTCTTTTTCTTGATTCGTCGGGATCACATAAACCGACAATGCCTTCAGGGCAATGAGCTGTGACACCATAATAGAATTCAGGATCTTTGGCCATTGTCGCATTGTAGTAAGCCTGCTGGTCGTTAAAATGAAGCTAAACAACCAGACAAGAGCCGCATATGAGCGGATTCCCTCGATTTGCTGCAGGGATTCGACTTACCTTATTCGGGCCAACTCAAATTACGGGACCTAAGGGCGCTCGACTTTAGCATAGAGGTCGTTGTGTTATGGTTAGCTCAACGCTCTACCATCTCGCCTGTGCAGTCTTTCATGCTCAGTCACCAGCCCTCCGTTTCGAGATACGCTCCATACCAATCGGTCAACGCTGCGAATGTTGGTCCCGGAAACTTGTGAAGAGGATGGAAAAAGAGTCGGTAGAGAGCGAGCGCTACTATGTACAAAGCGAATGAAAAGGCAAATAAGATCGTGTACATCGAGCTTGGACAGTGGGAAGGAGCAACACTGAAGATCACCGTTCAATCTCAAGCTTGCACGGTGTGTCAATGGATAGTGAGCCGACACGGGACATGACTCCTGAGTGCATGGCACATCCGGCAGGCTGCCGGAATCGGCAATCTTTCGCGATCAATACGATATACTCTCGCAAGAAAGCGACGTTCTTGATCGTGATACAGGATTGATACAGGACCTTTGATTTTCAAAATATTACATGACAGCGCGGAGTCGCAAGCGGAGGACGTGCCGAGGAAAAGCGCATTGAAAGCATGTTATGTAAGCATTATAGCGAAACGACCATTAATCCCAAACCATTGCCAAACATTTCACCTTCACTCTAGTCTCTTCTGCCTATGTGGCCATTTTCATCGAAAAAAGACAAAGAAACAGGTGTGGCCAATCGAGAGGACCGCCAGAAGTGTTGGGAAGCAAGGGACCAATATTTCGCCTGCTTGGACAAAGTTGGTGTCATAAAAGCCGGTGAAGAGCAAAGCAGCGGGGCGTGTCGGTCAGAGAGCAAGGCGTACGAGAAAAACTGTGCAAAAAGCTGGGTAAGTTGTGCTCTGTGTGTGGTTTTGTCTATGATATTGAAGGTTGGTACGCGTTAGATTGTATATTTCAATCAGAGGAGGGTCATTGCCGAGGCGCAGAAGGACAGATTAGCGCAGGCAAATACACAGGCGTCAGATGCCAAGCGATAGCAGCTGTGCGAGGTGCATATGGCGTACCATGTATGTTTGCTCCTTCTCGGACTTTAGCTTCACCTTTGAAAACCTAATGAGAGACCTTTGAATGAACAAGCTCGCTGCTTTGCGAGACCCTTCAGTATGGACTCGCCTCGCGATTGCCTCAGTTCCGGACTTAGATTATTCGCCGTAATCCCAGTACTCCTGGTTGCATTTAGATACGCCAATCAGGGAACGCAATGAAGCTCCTAGAGTGGGATAATTGACGTTCTGCAAGCCCTTTACAACAACGATGTTATAAATCTCGATAATTCATATACCGAAAGGAAATATGCGCGTTCCTAGGTGTCGAGGTAATATGACTGACCTTAGGATGATGCATGCTTAGCCTAGGCGGGCTCGTGCTGTGAGTTAGTTGGAACTCCTTTTTTCTTCAAGCTGAGCTGAATAACGCGATCTGGGTTGCGTCAGCATAACTGTCATGGTCTCTTTCCGAAATCTTCCGAGAGACTGTCTTGGCAGGCGGTTCTCTGCATTGATACAAATTCCTAAGGCAGGTCCATTTTGATGGAAATTTCTACTTTGTTTCAAGTTCTTTTCCGTTCTGGACCTACTATCTTCCTGGTCGGGAAAGCACTTCGGACTCGTTGCATCAATGATCCAACATTGCTTCCGTACGCGTACTTACTTTCGGACTCGGAATTCGCCGTCCAGGAAGCGGTCAGATGGGGTTGATCTTGAGAGCATCCCCTTGCGAACTTGATGCTAATGATGCTTCTTTCATGACGGGTGTGCGAGCTTCAGCTTGATTACATCAAGCACGCAAGTCGTTCACTCAAACTGTCTGGATAGCAATTGGATTCACGTTTGATATTGAACCCTTTGCTTTGGGAAGATGGTGGTAATAGTTGAAGCGAGTCCTATATCCAGAGTTGAAGATTTTTTTTTTTTGTTTTTTTGCGGATAAAACTGTATGCTTTTCCGTAACGATGAAATTCAATCTGCATTGAGACAGAATTGGGAAAGATTAAGATTGCGAGGGCTCAGTAAGCATATAGAAAAGCAGCATACATAGCAACATACGACGCTTACGTGGAGAAATGTGTCTTAGTGCCTGTATATATTGATTTCCAGTATAATTTGAGCAACCTTTGAAGCTGCGCCACGCATCTAAATTGGGTAATTCCGGATGTATCCGGAACCAGAGACTTGATATTCCCACATTCGCGCTCTGGTTCTTGCCTTCATCTCTGCCACCTTTTCCTCAATGTCAATGCGAAATCGGAATGTGCCAGGACGATTGAGCGTAGCACAGGCAGTCTCTTCAGCAAATGCCTTCCAGGCAGAAGCTGGGCCCTCAAAAACGAGCGGAACGAACCCGTACAGCTTCAAAGCCCCTGCTCATAAACATGCTCATCATCTTCATTCTATACCGCCGAGGGAGAAAAGCACACGGACTTTGATTGTAGATCATATGCTATGGGTGCACGGTGCGCCGGGAAATATCTTTTTTATTCTACTTATCTAATTCATCTCTAGGGCGAACGCGCTTTGCACAAGCTCGGGCAGAATTAGGCATGACCGATCGTTCGGGCGGCCCAACTTCCTCCAACTATACTCACAGAAGAAGGCCAGAGAACTGCGAAGAGGAAGAGGAAGTCGGTAGCGAAGGGGAGGATGTATCGGTCTTGAAAGGCCGCCGGGAACCCAGCGACGATGAAGAGGCCCGACTTCATGCTCAAGATTTACAGCTGGCTCGCAGTCTGCGTATACGAGCTGAAGGGCTGGAAAAAGTAATCAACTCGATGCTTGTCCAGCCACCGCCTACTCGATTACACTTCGAAGATGATCTCTACCTCGACCCTAATCAGCATACTCTTCCAAACGGGGTTCGGCTGAGACTAGCTCTGGGAACACTCATCAATGACTTTTTCACCCGCCAAGCACCCCCGCCTCCTTTCAGGCACAAAAAGTATGCTGCCAGTATGTCCTCAAATTCACCCATAACCACCCATACCTCCGATTCGTCCACCGCCGTTGCTGGACTTCTTCCTCCCGCCCTGAATGTCCTAGTGCCGATCTCGGCTTACGGTGAAAGAAAGGCTGCTAAGAGAGCGGCGAAGCGTTATCAGAAGGAGCAAGCTTCCTCAGCGTCCTATTCTATATCTCAAGCGAACCCTACGACCCAGATTTCTTCAAGTTCCAACTACTCCCTTTCATTCTCATCAAAAATTTCATCTCGTGTCTCTACGCTCTATCTCGATGGGGCTGATCCTGAAACAGCCAATTCCCCACCCGCATTCCGTTGCCCACGTCATTTGCACACTGGCTGTGAGATATGTGTGGAAGCTAAGGAGCCGTTCTCTGTCAAAGGTGCCGGTGGTAAAGGAAAAGCACGAGAACGAACGGTATCCAGTGCAAATACGTCCGTCGCTAGCACGCCTACGCCCGGATCCTCGTTTGCAGCGCCGTCCTGGCCATCTACTTCTTCCTCGTCTGTCGGCTTGGGTACTTTCTCGAGCCAAAGAGTTACCCCAGTTGGAATAGCCCCAGATGGCGGGGGAATCTCTGGGTATCAGGACCCTTCGATTGCCGGTGGGTACAGCGGTGGAGTCGGTGAAGGGCTTTTGAAGCCTGCAATCAACGGTAGTGCCCTCCGCCGACGAACCCTAGCTCCGTATACTCAACGGTCGCTTCGGGGAGGTGCAGAGACCGAAGCCGATTCGACAGGGACGGGATACACAAAGCTAAGCGAGCTGCTGTCGAGGTTTCTTCGACTGTCGGCTTTGGTCTCTACCGAGTTGGGACGGGAAGTGAAAGAGGGAAGGGAAGGGAAGGATGTAGATGAGACTAGGACCACTATTTCCGGAGGTTCCACCACCAAGCAGGGCGTTGGCGGTGGACGTGGTTCATCCGAAAGTTACACTCTTCCCCCGTCACGCGAATGGTACCACTTGGTAGCTGGTATCTTGACTCGTGCTACTCTTCAAGGTTATCTAACTGCAGGATGGAGGGGCGTTAATGCATTGGAATGCTTGATGGGTGTAGGTCTCGGTATTGATCTGGAGCATACCGTTCGCCGTGCTCCAGGCTCAACCCCGACAACCAGCCCCGCCAATAACAACGGTGATGACAGATTTACTGAGACGGGAACAGATTCACAGAGGGAAGTTTCTCCGTCATCTTCCGTCGATAATCAGGAAGTTGATGCTGAGCCGGATATGCTCACGGAAGACGAAGACTTGTTCAAACAGTTCAATCCCGATGAGCTACCCAGTTTAGCGCAAGCCGTTGCGATACTCTTTCCTTCTCTAGGCCTCGATTGGGATTTGGATATGGATGAAAATGATGATGAGGGGAGCGAGCAGCGAGTAAGTAGAATGTTTCCAAGACAGAGGAAGAAACAACCTAGCGCTGCGGAGGCGGAGTTTGCTAATGAGATGAATGAGAGGTTAAGACAGGTGAGTTCATACTCTTTCTTCAACGTGATTGGACTGACTCTTGTTAAGTTTCTGGAAATACCAGAGTCTACTCCCGATCTGTCAACACACATGGAAGATCTTGCCTGGCAGTACCCTGCTGAACCCATGGAACGCGCCGCGACGAGGTTTCTTGAAGCCGTTGCGGGTTGGAGGGGTAAACCTGAGCTGGAGAGTGTGAGTGCCGTATCAGTTGTTTTTCGCCTAATCCTTACGTTAGCCTCAGTACAAGAAAAAGCCACCTCGAACCTGGCCTTCAGCATCCTCTCTCAACGGTACAATCGGAAGTTCCGCTCCACCGATCCCGTTAGAATCCCTCGTCCATTCTAATCCGACTACACCTACGATGACTTATTCTATTCCAACTCAAGCTCCACCGAAACTAAAAAGACCTTCGATCGATCTCTATTTCATGCATCCAGACGATTTCGTTGTGACTTCTCAGTCCATATCCAGCCCTAATGTTCCAAGTGGATCGCCTCTGATCAACAACATTGCACCAATCGCGCCTAGAAACCTTAGCATGGATATTCCGCACCTCACAGCCTCTCATGTCGGCGGAAGTCATAGGAGACAATCACTTTCCAATACCATGACCTACTCGGCTCCCTCGCATCCCCAGCCACATCCCCGGTCGAGCTCGTTCCCACAGTCCAGTCTCGGCTCTACGCCTCCCTTTCCAGCGCGCTCTTCACAGAGTCCCAGATCATCCCATGCCGTTCCCATGCCTCAAAATCATCTCGCTTCAGCACCCACACCTCCTTCCCAATTCCCTTTCTACTCACAGACTCCACGTACTTCTCAGCCACCACCTCAGTCCCAGTCTTCCGGTGCTTCTCCAACTTCATCTATGATGCCATCACAGCGTCTCACGCCTGTCGGACAGCAGATTCCTGTGTGGAATGCAGCTACGGGTGTTTGGATGCCAGCTGCGCCCTCGCAAGTGGAGATGGGATCTGATGTTTCCGGTAGAAAACGACCTCGTTCTCCCGAACGCCTTCAAAGTATGGGCATGGGCCCGATTCCAAAGAGACCAAGATGATGATTCCTCCATGCCAAATTGGGTCATGCTGTGTTGTGTCCACTATCACTTACCTTATTATTTTTTCTTCCGTTTTCTTGTGTTGCTTTTGTTGGTCAAATCTTGAATGAACTATTTGTATTTTTAGCTGGGAAAAGCGTTGAATATTTTTAGTTATTTTTATTGTACCGTCCGCTTTTTTTCTTCTTTGATTTTATTGTTGTTGTGTGTGTACATACTATCTTGCATTTTTATGTGTTAGTCTTTCTCTATCCTAACGCGGTGCCTTTGCTGTGTCGAAATGTATAACCTGTGAAATTTTCAAATATCGACCGCGCCTTCACTGGGTCCCAGCGCCTAGCGCCTATGTACGTATACGTTGCCTACATTTCCTGGCGTACTATTGGTGGCTTGTTATATGCGCTCATTTACTGGTGGTAAATCGGCCAGGGCAGGGTACAATAAGATGGGGGAAAAGAAATCAATTACCCTCTCCCTGCTAAGGTTTTGACAGCAAATTGGCATCGCTTTCGAGCTCAGGGGTACGTACCAATAGTATGCTTCCAATATTGTGGTCTTCATTGCACGCTGAAGATCTGAGAATAACACATCTTTGAGAGCAGACAGGATGTTTCTAGCCAAAAGTCGGAGTACCGCCATCAAGCGATAAACCCAGCTTTGACCGACCGTATACGGTAGTTGCTAGTAACTTTCTTGCATGTCGTTTCACTAACACGAGCATCGACATCTTTAGCTTTACTGAAAATAATGTTCTGTCGTTCAGGTTAAGCATGCTCCCATAGCCGTATAGCGGCAAGACATTTCCCCGAAATTGTGATGCCAATTGCACTCTGTGAATCTCACAGAGCGTAGGTTCCTTGCATTCAAGTGGAGCACTTTCGCTTTGTTGTAGGTATTCTCCAGGGCTATTATCGGTATTTCCTACGCTACAAAAAGCACTTTACTCCCATGATCATTTTTCGTTTAGACGTGGATGCGTCCAGATTCGCTTGATATCGATGTGATTACCCCCGAGATGCCAACTGGCAGCCGAGGTCAAAAATCTCAAATATGTAAAACTAAGCGTAATCTAGCGTAGTTCGGTTACTCAAAGATCGATCCTCGATATAAGGCTTTGCTTCAATCTATGGTCAAAATCGGACGCTGTCAACCTTGGATTTACGTGTAGGCAAACCTCAAGGCTCCTCAAGGTCGGAATTCAGGGTTTTGCTCCATCGAATCAAGGCTAGACCATGAGCCATTGCTATGGTTCAGGCCTTTGTTTTTCTGACCCTCTCGTCGAAATCGGGGGTACCTGACAAAAATTGCACCGAATAAAGCGCACTCATAAGGGTAGGATATTGAATTATAAGGTACGGCATAGCAAGCCGCAGACTCGTTCCCTGTTCAAAATAACGGAGAGTTCATTTCATTTTAATAACCTGCACATAATCTAGGCCTAGCTGGGAAGCCCCTCATAAAAAAACTGGGACACATGAACCACAACATATAAAGGACCTAATAGTCGATAGCCTTTGTTTCCCAGTTTAGATGGCACCCACAAGCTTGACCAAGGCCTATCATCGCGACACATACTCTGCTATTTCCCCTACCAAGCCTTCCCTCAGTCAGGCTGGCAAGACCATTCTGATTACCGGCGGAGGGGGAGGGATAGGATTCGCGATTGCCCGATCCTTCGCCAAAGCCTCCGCTTCCAGGATTATCATTGTAGGCCGCAGAGCTGCTATCCTAAATGAAGCCCTCGCGAAGCTCCGCACCGAGTTCAACGCAACTCGAACCCGAACAAAATTCATGGCTCGACAGACAAATATCGGTGATGACTCTTCAGTCATGGCTCTTTGGGACTTTCTCAGTTCCCAAAATATACTCGTCCATGCTTTGGTGCTTAATGCCGCTCAAATCACTCAGAGAGCGCCCGACACATTGAGCATGGATAAAGCGGATCTCATGGAGGCGTTTGGGGTAAACGTGGGCGGGAACTTCTCCATGTCGGCGAATTTTGTCAAGCAGTCTCTTCGCCCTGCAGGGCAGCGACTCAATCTCGTCCATATCTCGACTTCGGGGACCTATTTGGATAGCCCCGCATACAACACCTACGCGTCTTCTAAAACGGCGTTCGCCGCATTGCTCGGTCGAATTGCCAATGAACGCCCGGTGGAAGACGTCCAGATAATTCTCTTCCATCCAGGATTGATATACTCAGAGCATATGTCCAAAGCGATGGACCAAAACGCCTTTGAATGGGATGAGAGTGAGTTGCTGCTGTATAAAGGTATCATGCGTCCATACTGAAATCCGTATCCGTCTTGGCAGTGGATCTACCCGGAGATTTTTCCGTCTGGGCTGCATCTCCCGAGGCAGCTTGGTTACACGGTCGCTTTGTTTGGGCACACTGGGACGTCGAGGAGTTAAGAAATGATCTTGATCTCCTGAAACGGTTAAAGGACGAAGAACGATTCTTGAAAGTCGGGGTGGAAGGTCTGACTCATCCATCTTGGGGAGAATTTTTATCGAAGCTCCGATGAATGATGTTATTCAAAATCTCTCTCTCTCTGTAAATGGTGCAAATGGGTATATTAATTCTGTATCTTACTGAATTGTAATAGTAGTCCCCGAAAAGGCGATGTTTGCGGTATACATTTGTCGGGTATTCGCATTGGTTCCCAGATCAGCATGGAAAACCATCTTGGTGCCATCCGGGCTGATATCAGCTCCACCGGGGGCGAATAGTTGCGAGTAGGGGTTGCCGGTAATCATCAACCACGGTTGTTTGGTGTATGGACCCAAGATATGGCTTGCAGTGGCATATGAAACGTCATACAAGGATGAACTGTCAGGAAGCTCCGAATAAGTCATGTTATCGCGAAGAAAAAAACTGGGTCCGAGGCTACAGACCTGTAGCAGTTGGACGAAAAGGTAAGGAAATAGATACCCTCTGCACTACGAGTAAGTGAGGGTGCCTCGACCAAAGGTCCGTCGATATCGTCGCGGTCGAGGATCTGTGTAGCAACCGAGCCTGATGCGAATGCAGTTCCGTCGGCAGTCAATTTCTGAATCATGATGGGTGTGGACACCTTGAACAAACGAGCGAGATGAAATCACGTCAAAAGGCTGCGTCCTTATGGCAGTCGAAGCTAGTACTCACAATCGGAGCAACACCGTTGTTGCAGTTTCCACCGTGTCCGATGTTATTGCCATCGACTTTCCAGACTAAGTAAAAGCTACCATCAACATCATGGAAGCCCGCAGGATCGATGGCTCCTCCGGCGCTACGAAATTAAACACCGTTGATTCACCAATGACACGGAAAAGAGAGAGAAATATGGAACTTGCGAAATATCACAAACGAGTGGTTGAGCTTGGGCGGTGTAGGGTCCTTCTACGGTTTTCGAAGTTGCAACACCCACGCAGTGAAATCCCGGATTAGCGGCGCTCTGTCCAGCATAAAAAAGCACAAAGCCTCCGCTCTGTCCGAGATGAATCAATGAATGGATAAGCAAAATACAAAATGGGAAACATACCACTGCTACGACGTCCGGAGCCCAAATAGTGTTTTTCACTGTCCAGGCACCCACAGTAGGAAGGGCGTCATGAGAGAGATACGACCAAGAGTGGAAATCGGGCGAGGTGGCGACTGGAACGTTGAGACCGCCGCTCGTGGTGGAAAATGCATAATACTGGTCCGTGAATATGAAACTTGGATCCGGGAAGTTCTGGGAAAATACTGGCCCTGCGACAGACCGTTTCTCCATTGTGATCCCAAATGCTGTAGCATTCCAAGCGAAGACCGTCACAGCAAGGAGTTTGAGGGCTTGGGCGATAGTAAAAGAATGCATCTTCCAAGGATAGTATTGAAATGGAAAAAGGAGGGATAGGGGGACAGAAGAGCTACATACGCTCCTTTTAAATATATTTGGCGAGAATTATAGACGAATTTGTTGGTCGCATCAGTGATCTTCTACCGGGCAAGGGAGCAAAACAAGGGGAAAAAAATTGAAGCAAGCAGCATCACTTTTCCAAAACATCTTGATCGGTTGACCCGGTTGACCAAGTATGTTGTTGTCCTAGATCATTTCGTTGCGATTGCTAGTGCGGCGTGAAACATTTGCCCAATTTGGCGGGGTCAGATGGGTCCTCTGCATGAGCTTTGAGAGCTTTGAGAGCGTTGGTTGATGCAAATGGTATTAGAAAAATCACACGAGGACCAGGATTTTCAAAACTGATTTCATGAAAGAACATATCAGCTCGGAACCTTCCTGAGCGCTGTGAATAGAGCTAAATTGATATCGATGGCGATGAAATCGTTCAACAATCACGGGATAAGTAGACCCACCCATGTCCGGAGAGCAGCATAGGTCAACTTGGATTCATGTCGGACATTGACAGACCAATCATGAATCATCCTCTGCTTTCTAATGGACCAGATGAGGGAGACTCGGAGAGGAAGAATCAGGGTCGGTTGATCATCGGTGTTGACTCGGAAAGGAAGAACCATCAACGGTGTTGAAAGTGTGACCCATCCCGCCAATCCCGCACTCCCGGCCCGCCAATAGCAATCCACCAAGTCCCCTTTCCTCGCAGACGAGGATACTTGTCAAACGTCATCCCTTTGGAGGGCCAGCACACAAAAATCACCCAATGCCGCCGTAGCAACATAAAGAAACCGCCCCAACTCTTCCAGAATCGGCGCCTTACTACAGCCTTAATGAGCCACCGTGACACTCTTTAAGCTCAAAGCAATTCTGCGGCCTCATGAAAATAGATTGTCGGACACTTGACTTGGACAGTATCGACACCGCCCTTCCCTTTCCCGACTTTTAATGCCCCGCCTGGAGTCCCATACACACCATTAATTACTGGCAACACCAGTTCAACACCTTTTACCTTTGCAGCAACTTGTATAAGCCTTGGAAGGAGGTCGAGGATGGTTTTAATGGCCCAGGCCATCATCATCACGTCAAGCCCTCTTCCGAGCTATCCGAGCTCGTTTACTGATCTACTTGGCCCAACGAAAATTCTTTTTTTATTTTTAAATGTATGTATGCGTGTATCCTACTTACTATAATATAAAAAAGGTAATTATGTACCAGTTGTCAACAGCTTTCGTACACAGGAAAAAAAAAACCATTTTTATTTTATACTTTGACCAGTACAGTTGACGTGCGGGAGAAGATGCAAAAGAAAGACAGAGAGGAAGATGCACAGCCCGGAGGGGGAGAAGAAAGAGAAAGACAAGGATTACCGACAAGTAATTTGGACGTATGCGTAAGCGAGGCGAAGGAGAAGAAAAGTAGGGGGGGGGGGTGAGAACGAGCAGCTTGAGGACAGGAAACGAGGTAAAAAGCCTTATTATCCGATAGCAACACGCAGAAAGAAAGACAAAGCTCGAGACACGACAATCAAACTAGAGGAAGAAAGGGCACGAGGAAACGAGGACGCAAGTTGACGGGGGGAGAAACAATATATAACTTTGTAAGGTGAATAGCACAACAGCAGCAGAAAATGAATGAAGCATCAGGAGATAGACAACAATTTCTTCGAAAGGATGCGGTCAATAAACGGAAAGAGGGGGAAAAAATGTAGGTTTCGAGCACGCGAGCCAGAGGACGTAGAAGATTTGAGGGGGGTGATTCCATCCAAAAAGGAAAGCAAAGCAGCGAGAGGGGGAAAGAGGTGCGTATGGATACAGTTAATTTGAGCGTTCATAAAACACAGGGTATGTTTAAATTCATGATTTCTTTGTACTTGCGAGGGGCGAGGGGTATAGCGAGAACATAGACTATAAGGGAAGGCTTTGCAGCCAGATATGATAATTATACTGGAAAAGAAAAATAAGGCATCAGCCGTTCATGTATGCACAGAATAAAAGGCAGACACACCAGTTATTAGAGTACAACAGTAGGATTTTTGGGGCTCACTCGACTTAGAGTCTTTTGCGTACAGGCCGGCCAGCGCAAATAGACTCATGCCTTGCATGGGTCCCTCTAGTGGTGAACGAGTTTCCACATTTTGCACACTCATGCGGTCTCTTGTTCGAATGCGAGTTCAAGTGATCTACAAGGAAAAACACGATTAGAATCCTAAACCGCTTGAGTAAAAAAAAAAAAATGTGCGAACTCACTCATCAGATTATGTTTGGCCGTGAATCGATGCCCGCAAAGCTCGCAAACAAATTTCGGCTCATTCTTCCTACGCAGATTACTCGCCTGGACAATCTTATCAGACCCAATAACCGACTTAAACTCTGCCGGCGGAGGCGCAGAATGTACACCCTCAATGGGAACATTGATCATTATGCTCTCCGGATAGGCAGACCCAGCTTCGTCAACCTCCTTGGCGGGTTTAAGTAAGCCCGGATACTTGCGCTGTACAGTGGGCGCCCGAGCTTTGCGCTTGTGTTGACCGATAGGATCGCTTATAGTGCGATGCAAAACCCCAGGAGACGGTACATCGGGCAAAGGAGAGTTGCTGCGACTGGTACTGCGGCTACGCATTCCTCCTCCATGAGTGTGTCTGCGAGCTACGCCGCCGCTATATTCAACGGAAATAATTTGCGGTTCCGAGTCCTGGCCATGGATGGTGATTGAGTTTGAGGGCAGAGGTGAATGCGAGTGAGATGATGAGCTGCTGCTGGACGGCAGTCCCGGGGAATAGAAGCTGTCAGGACTGGCGTGAGATTGGGGAGATGGACTCGACGGAGAAGTGGGTGAGAGAAAATCAGTATGGCTGTGCAAAGATGCGGGAGAGTTGGGAGAAGAAGGGGACGGAGAGGTGGAAATGGGAGACAAAAAGTCGAGCAGAGGTGGGGTAAAGTGAGAAAGGGTGGGATCACTATGTGTTCCAAAGTTGAGATAAGAGGGAAAATCAGAATGAGTGAAGGGGGAGGAAGGAGAGGGATCACGCGACTGAGAAGAGTGCCGGCTCGAAGGACCGGGACTGAATCGCGGTCTACCTCTGGCACTGTCCTGGTTGATACCCGTGTGGCTGTGGCTTCGACGATGAGCATCTCGTCGTTGAAGGGAAGGGACCGTAAGATGAGTCGAAAGACTTCGACCGTGGGAGCCGTGGACCTGAGGGGGTGGTGGACCAGGAGGAGGCTGGTAGACGGGTTGTTCAGGTAAATTCGGTAGATTGACGGTATTCCATTGAGCCGGGTCAAATGAGGGAGCATAGACATTGGGATCAAAAGAAGGAACGCTGCTGCTCTCACTCTGGTTCTGCACGAGCCATTGATTGATCTGCGTAGAGTAGTCGCCGTTTGAGTGAGCGGAAGCGTTATACTGGTTGAGGGACTGGATGAACTCGGCTTGACCAGAGTAACCCTGAGAAGTTTCACCAAGCGAAGAAACGTCGGTAAAAGATGCAGAGCGCTGTCGGACGCCGAGATCGCTCTGGGGATCAGGTAGACCAGTATAAGAGCTACTTCTGTGACGATAGAACGCTGGAGCCTGGGCGCTGTTGTCATCCGATAAAATGATGTTGTTGAATGAGGTGTTGAGAGGAGATAGGGAAGGGGATGACGGAGAAGAAGCATGAATCGAAGGGCTCCAGTTGGACGAACAATCGCTCAAATTATCTGAAAAGACTATAAATTGGTGATCAGTCGAGAGTTTATGAGACAGTAGCAGGCACCTCTACCATCTCCTTCGGATGCTGAGGATGGGCTCCAGTTACCATCCACGGGTGAATTCTGGTCGTTAGGTGCCAAAAAAATGTTGCCTGCAGATCCTATATAGGCACTAGATGAACGAAAGCAAAAAAAAAAACAGGCAAGACGCCGATCGCAACCGTACCATCGCGCAGTCCTGCGGTAATAAGAGGGGATATTTGGGCGGTCAAAGGCGACGGGTCAAACGGTATTGAAAAGAGGCCCTGCTCAGGACCTGCAGGTAGAGTCCGCGCCGGAGACGAGGAGGTTGATTGAGGGTAGACTTGGCGAAGAAGTGCCTGAACATCTGGATGCTCATTCTGAAAAGCACTGTTTAAACTGGAAGATGGACTGAGATAAGGTCGATACAGGGCTTTTTTCAGCCAGAAAACTGGAATCCAGAAACTTACTACCCGCTGTCTATCAAGTCCTCCTGCTCGTCTTCCGGGGGCGCCTCGACGAATATTGTCGGGGCTTCTAGGTCTTGAGCGAGACTCATTATGGGAAATCGGGAAATGGAATGGTGGTGGAGAAGGATGAAACCGGACGCGCAACTTTATATTTGTCTTGCTTGGCTTTGGTAACGAGGCAGTGTCGCCTGCCTGAGGCGGTGTTCCACTTCCAGAATTGGTAATCAAAGCTGTAGAGAGTCTGTCAAAAAAACCATTATATTGATTTAACTATGGGTGAGCTATCGTAGAACCAAAATATAAAGCTGTAGGTGCCATTCAAAGTTTCCTGTTCCTCCATCTGACCTCTGCAATTGCCCAATTCGCTGTTGAAGCAGTGGGACAGCCAGGAACTATCCTTTCACCACTCACTTCTTGCAAATCTTGCGGTGTCGCGTCAACACATGAGGCGTTCCAAAATCCCGCCCACATTGAACGCACTTACATTCCTTGATACCATAATGCGATTTCTTGTGGACTGAAAACAATCAAACCCAACAGTAAATGATCAACCGTCAGCAATTGCTGTAGAAAAGCGAAAAATCTCATACATCTTAAATTATGCCTAGTCGTAAAAGATGACGAACAACCATCCAAGTCGCAAAAGAATTTCGCATTATTCTTGCGGCGACGAGTGGTAGCATTGACAAGCGCTTCAGAAGCCACCTTCTTCACAAAACCCGAGGCAGTACCAGTGGGATTTGCGGTAGTTGGAGATGGCTCATCATCTTCAAAAGTCGGGATTTGCTGTGCAAATGCCCACAATTCACCCTTTATGAACTTCCCGCTGTCATCGCTCGACGGCGGTGTCCTCATCCTTTCAGTCAGGAAACTATCAGAAAGCAGCCTCGTTCTAGTATGTGCAAAGTCCGAGGCAGCATTCGACATGCCGCTCGAGAATTCACGGGGTCCACCGCTAGATGCGCGCCGTTCGCGGCTCACAACGCCGCGGTGAACAATATGCTCAATAGATAGACTCGGGCCGAGTTCTATCTCTGGAGAGAATTCCTGAGGAATACGTGCACCGCTTGAAGCACTGGATGAGCGGCTGGCATTGTATCTTTTGCGTCGTGTCCGGTGATCTGCATGAGATGGCCGTCGCCCTCGAGGGGCAGAAAGTGCTCCTGTGTCGCTCACAGGACTCAACGAAGATGGGGAAACAGCCGCATTAGTGTCATACCCCATTAATCCGGGATAAACTTCGCTGAATGGGTTTGCACGGTCAACAGAATAGTCACCGAGTCGAAGACCACGGTTGAATTGAAGAGAAGGGGTATAAACCATCGGAGAGTTCGACCCTGAAGAAGGGACGGAAGTAGGGGTCCCAAAACCTGACCAGCAGTTGGAGGGAGATGAGATGGGCGTATTGCTCTCCACGGCAGCATGTATGAAATCTGTCCGAAGGCGCAAATTTAGCTCGACCGGATTGGGGGGAAAAGAAGGCGAGGCAAATCGTGATTGATCTACAGTCACATAGGCCATTCAGTGTCAATTATCTAAGATGAAATTATGTACCGCCGTACCATGATTTAAAGAATTCGGAGACGAGAGAGTTGATTGAGGGAATCCGAACAATGCGGACGTATATGGTTGCGCAAATATAGTGGAGCCGCTCATTGATACATTGCGGAGAGTCGTGTGGTCCGAGAATATCAAGGGGTCGAGCTCAACGGATCGCGTAGTATTCAATGCAATGTCCAAGTGAATGGTATTGGAAGGGGCAGACAGAGGGTACGGATTCCCCACCGGTGCCTGGCTTTGGTCAACCCAGAGGGCAGGATCAGATGCCCCAGAAGAAGCCAAATAACCGTTACCAAACCAAGGTTCATCCGTCACGTTGAAGGGGTTCTGCCACTGAGGTCCAGCTTGGAAAAGGGCGGTCCTAGTAGGTGACGAATCTGCCGGCTGAGAACTCGTCGGTAATGAGAGCAGTGGTTCATCATAAGTGTCGAGCGCGTCAGCACCGACATCTACAGGATAGGGACCGTGATCCCTAAACGAAAAAAAAAAAAAGGAAAAAGACGCGTATCAGTGTTGGCAATGTTGGAAGCAGTCAAAACACGTTCTTACCCGTCCGGTGCCATCTCGGCGCCGTCAGGAGTCGTGCATATGACTCTTGGGGGTCCGTCCATACTAGGCTGGATAGTAAGAGGTATTAAGGTAAGGACCGTGACAGAGAGGAAAGAGGAACGAAGAGGATGAGGGAGCAGGTAGCTTCAAGCGAGTTTATATCATTGCTCGAACGAAGTGCTGTTAAATTACCATTGAATTCCCCATTTTTGTTTTTGGTCCCGGAACAGAGGAGAGGGTGTGCAGCGACATAACGATTAAGGACTTTCTACCGGACACTGCTAAATCCGAGTGGCCCGAGCTATTCAACAGATGGATTTCTGACTCGAAGATTTCCGCATACTATCTTCCGAGTTTGAACACATTCCCGGTCTTCAAAGTGTCAAGGCGGGTGATAGACCCAATCGTATGATACTTTTGGACGGCCAACATTTTCTCTAGTCTTATTACTGCTTTTGGGAAAGAGGCAACACGAGTAAGCAACGTGTTTGATATACCCTCGAGGCTGGACGTGAGAATCGCATGGTCGAACGAGCTTGATGTTGTGGGGAATAGAGAAATACTGATCGATGAACACCTGCGGTGCGGGGAGCGGGACTGGACCCCAGACTAAGTAGCGCGTAATGTTGGCGAACGTTGGCTGGAGGACACCACTGGATTGCACAGCTGCTTGACATTGCGTGAGAGTTAGCTTTGGGTGAAATCATAGCGAGGAAAAATGTTCCATGGAACATACAGCGAAAACAAGACCGCAAGAACCGCTTTTGGTCCTGAAGAAGCTAAAGCCAAGTTCAATGATCGCCGTCTTCGTCACGGTAGCCTGCAATTTTTTTTTTTAGTTTGCGAGCTTCAGGAACGAATGTGAAGGTGCCAGCCTATTGCTTCGCCCCTCGGCCGTGGGATCGTGAAGAATCTAGGTCCCCTGATATAGATGGGCGCGTCTTAAGCCGTTTCAGAAAGACCATACCACTCGCAGTGGGGCCAACTTGAAACTCACTCACCGAATGAACGAGGCGTTTTACGTCGAAGGGAGTATAGTTACTTCAGATCTGAAAATTTTACGAATATTTGGCAGGTGACAAGCAGTTATAAAATTTCTCCATGTCGAAATTGCGAGGTTGGTTGTGGCTACGCTCCAAGTGGCACTTCACCTCCGAGCCGATGGGAACGGGAGCACGTGACAAAGTCCGACGCGTCCTTAAGGCCTACAGTTAATGCGTACCAATGGTAAACGTCCAAAAAGCCGAAGAGCGTTTCCCTACACAGGTCAAAACAAGATTAAGGTGATACAGAATCAGTTAGAAAATTGATGCATTGGTTGGTGGATTTAATCAAACAAGGCTCGCTAACGAAAGGCCTCCCGCTACATTTACCAGTAAGTAGATTAAGTCGACGTCACAGTAAAAATAACATAAAATGAAAGCAGGCTCCGGGAGGCCTAACTTCAGTTCGAACATAAACTTTCGTCAATCTCGTAAACAAATAAAACATAAGCCGAAAAAAAAAAAAAAAAAGAAACGGCGGGTATTGGAGAATGGAACTATACTGTTCTTGGTATCTAGAGTTGCAGATTATGGTAAAAGGGGTACGATTTAATAGCTGGCGCAGAACAAGGAAAGCAACTTGAAGAATGACAAAGATTCTAGAAATCAAAAATGATCAACAAACTATATCTAAAATCGCAAGCTTTGGTCAAGGCACAAACAACAAAAACGGAGAGCAACGAAAGTAGGAACAACAACTCGAAACATGATTCTAAGCCTTTCCTTTACAAGTCTTCATGTGACGCTTCAGCACCGCACTTGTAATAAAGGCGGTATCACACGGGATACAAACAAAGTTTCGAACACCGTTGTGCGAGTTCTCATGATCTTTTTTACGCCAGAAGGTATATCAGCTTCATGGTATGAACAAAGAAGACACTTGACGCACTAATGAGATTGTGACGCGCAGTAAAGCTGCCCCCACAGCCCGGCACGCTACAGTGAAATCTGGCATCCTTCTTCCTCCGCTTCTGGGCAGCATTTCGAGTCTTCGTACTTGCTACTCGACGACTAGGGCTTGCTGTCGAGTTATCAGCAGGTAGATCCACACTAGTCGGTAGTGGACTGGAGGACTCGTTTGAGTAGCCACTACTATAACCCGAACTCGATCCGCCCGCCGTCAAAACATGATTTGAAAGGAGCTGCGGGTTGATGTGTTCCGAAGTCGTTGAAGCATCCTCAGAGAAAACACTACTCGCGTCCGAGAAATAATTATCCTCAGATCCATATTCAGAGCTGCCCGGAGACATCCCTCGCAGGGGCCATGAGTGTGGTGCCAAGTTGCCAGATGCCGAGTAAGACCGAGGGCGAATGCGATCCGGATGGGGTGACCAAGTTCCACTACCACTACCAGCACTCAAGTAGGATGGGTCGGGGCTAGATGGAGAATGAAAAGGCGATGCTCCATTGTATGGCGCCAAGAACGAATGTTCGCTGGTTGCACTCCTAGGAAACGAAGGAGGGAGGAGTGTCGGAGGAACATGTAAACGGGGGAGATTATGATGGCTAGGGTGGGAAATTGTGTCCATGGTGGTGGTATAATGGTGTGATCAAGGTCTAAACCATCCAAGGATGCGACCAATGAGTCTCCTCCAGAGATGGGCCCCTCAGGGGAAGGAAACTGACTGGGGTAGGAGTGAGGCAGACCAGCCATTCGGAGATCATCGAAATTGGGTTGAAGTACATCGGTGGGGATATTTGGTGCAGATGAAGCACTTTGATCATGGTAGTGAAAAGGACCAAAGCCATTAAACTGATGAGGATCCTCGTAGTCAGCCTGTCCACCAGGCCCCTCCACCGAGATGCTGTAGCTGCTTAAGTCGCATTAGCCTCGAGCTAATAGCTGCAAGAATGAATGACGCACTCGGAATCGACATCTTGGTCGGGAGAAGGATCGTAGTCGCCCATTGCTCGTACTAATAGATTTAAAAAAGAGTGCTGATATTCAGAAACAAGAAAGGGAGAGAAATTGGCCAAAGCGAACCGACCCAGTCTATTTAAGGGAGGGCGGCATGGATCAGGCAGGCAGAGTAAAAATTCAAACGACAGTGCACTGCCAGTGCTTCAGTTGGATCTTTCTATACAACAGCTTTAGCAGTAAAACTTGCAGATTACAGCAATTCGTACTCACATATTCTTGCATCATTAAAGCAGCCAAAATATGTCTGGTTTATCCTTAGCTCTTTCGCCCGAGTGATGAAGGAATCATCCAGATGGAAATGATCCAAGCACCGTCAACGTGGGTCGGAGGATGGTCTGTGTTGAGAGTTCTTTCTATGAGAACAAAAATAAAGTATAGCTGCACTGGAATTGATATGCATAGCCTGATGATTTTTCGGCACGTCGACACTAGAAGTACCAGCTGACATCCTCATGCCAGTCTTAAGCGCCAAGCTGAGATTTGAGAATCGAAGCGATTCAAAGGCGCAAAAGCGTCCCTTCAACCACTCTTTAGCAGACACTCCTCTAGTGTTTCTTGTGTATTCTAAGATTCCGGTTCGAGTCCTCGACCACAAGCTGCAGCAGCTTTACAGATCGCGAAGACAGAGGAGAGAGGCAGTGTGACACATGAGCGGGAAGTTTAGCGCCTCAAAAGATTAGCGCGTGTGCTGAGGGAAATACAAGGGAAATACAAGGCCTTCAGATTGTTTCCTTCACACACTGCGACATGAATATGTTCAAGCGACTGGAAGAAATATCGATAGTGTGGTGAGTCGAGGTCGCCGGACATGGCTTCCCCCGCACAAGAAGGATCAAACGGTGGTTTCTCGTTGATTTCTCGTTGGGGGTCATAGGAAACCACTGGGATAGGCCGCTTCACCTAGAAGAAAATATGAGAGCTGACGAGAATTCTCCGAACAGGATTCGAAGACTAACCCGCGTGTGATGAAGGCGATGATGGTTGTGCTCAGCTACCTCGAGGCGATCGTTACTCTAAGCAGTATCTTCTTCATTCTGTTTCTTTTCTTTCGGATTCTTCGAGTGCATCGGATACGTCCCTCTAGAACCATCATCCCAGTCGGCCATAAAGCGCATGGGAATACCCATCTCCGAAAAAGATGACGGTTGCTGTTAAGAGAGAGAGCGATCCGGGGCCAAAACGACATGCTGTAGATGCGCCGCAATGTTCACGGGGCTCTGCATTTACCTCACTGACGTTCATAGGGGTGGTATTCTCTGAGAAACCGCGCAAAACCTGTACAAGGAGGGTCCTTTGCAATCATTCAACGTGCTAGGTGGTTAATGCAATTCAACAGTCAAAGGAGTGTCGTACTGCCCTGGATAGCTCCAACTGGTTTTTTTTGTTTTTTGCGCTACAGAAAATGTAGATCGTGCCGAACGAAAAAAAAAATTACGTAACTTTGACTTCGGATCTGTTCTATTCGAGCAGCCAACCAAATGAAGGTTAGAAGGATAAAATGTAGTTTGGCTTCCTATACCCAAGGAGATAAGTCCCAGCGATGCTGCCGATGTGGTGTTATTGTTCCTGGCCCATGTCGACGCTAATTAGATAGTATGTGCATCCGTTCCGCGAAATCGACAATCCGTCCTTCCAACAAAAGCTAGCTGTCGCCCCAAAGAGGATATATCAGCGATATTGTGGAAACGGCGTGAGTTGGATGTTGCTAATATACCGCAGCTGGAGATAACATCGTTGACCTATATCAGAAATGCCAAAGCGGAGAATACAGGCCATATGGAGATTCGGTCCTGATCCGAATATCGGTCTAGATGATTCGAGGAGCGGAGCCTCGGGTTGGTCTCGTCAAATGGTTTATTGTTGTAGGGTTGCTCTTCAACCGCGTCGCGTGCATAGGCGCCCACCTTTCCGACATCTTCCGCTCCCGACGACATTTTCGCTTCTTCATCAAAGCCTGTGTATCTAGATGCTGCTAGTCCTCGCTAGTTGAATCTAGTCGTTGCAATAGTTCAGTGGGGAAATTTTATCTATCTCAAACGCTGTGTCGGCTCGAGGGAGGATTGACCTAGACATGGCGACAAACCTATGTATAAATTGTGGAAGCAGCTGCAAAAGAATTCCTCACACAAACCTTGCGCATTTACAGAATCATGTCGTCCTCATATCTCGCGTCTCGTACATCCAGCTTTGCTTTGAAATCTTCATCGTCGAGATATCTCGCTAGGTCGCCGAAATCCGTGCGATGTTTAAATAGTTTCGGTTCACCGAGTTATGTGGCTCCACTTACCCGCTCCGATGTAAGTCTTCAATCTTTTCCGCGAGCACCGATTCTTTATTTGCTATTTTGGATCAGCACATGCCGTTCGACTTTTCAAACAAGAGGGCTTTCACCTACAAGTTCATCGCATATCTAGGTTTTGGATTTGCCCTTCCGTGGGTTGCAGTTGGATGGATATGGTAAGGTTGATATTGGTCCTGCGCAGAACCTTGAAGCTGACTGAGTTCAAGGTACCGACCTGGCGGCCTGAGGAACCCACAGGTTTAATCTATGCTTCTCGGTTATATCGTGTATTATGTCCTGGCCATATACTCTAGAATAGTCAGTGTAGTAAAAGTAATTGTTGTTTGGGAGTGTAGGGTATACCAGTTTGGATGAGCGATGTCATTGCAGAGGCTTCAATGGAGGTCTCGTGATCATGTCTTATCCCTACCCATAACTACGACCTTGGCATTAGATGGAAGACGCAACAGCGACGCTCCGCAGGAACATGTGGGCACTATTCTAAAGTTAAAGGGAATCTGCTGACCTCTACTGACCTGCATTTTTGAAAGAGCCAGGTAGGTTGTGACCCTACTCCGAGACGTCCATGTACCTACCCTAGTAGTTATACAGGAATCCAGGCACCATTTCACCATTGAACCATGACTGGCACCACTACCTCCTGCCCTACTTTCCCAGTAGAGCTCTCCGAAATCATCATCGACCATCTGTTCGATGCGTCGAAAGCATTGGCGGCGTGCTCATTAGTTTGTTCGGCTTGGACAGCTCGAACGAGGCACTTGCTGTTTGGAACTATCGACATAGATCTCAACTTCCCATGGCGGGCGAAAGTTCTGCTCGGTCTACTCACGCACTCGAATTCAACCATCTCCGGCCATGTCCATTCACTAAAACTAGGTTGTGGTAGCGACTTGATGCAGGATTGCGGCTCACCCCAGAACGAAGAACCGATGAGACTCGACGCCTTTCTCTCTGCATTCACCTACTTGGTGGAGCCAAGCACGGTCCTTGGCATCACTCGTCTCCACTTGTCAAACGTCGACTTTACGGCATATCCTCTTGGCATCCAACGGCGCATCACCACAGCTCTTTCTCGTTTTTCCAATGTTGCGCGTTTGTCTCTGGACAATACAGTCTTGCATGACGTTCGCCAGCTCAATGTCTCCGTTTTGCACGTGTTTCCAGCGTTACAGGCCCTCGAAGCTGGAGTCAAGTTTTTGAAGTACGCGGACCAGTCTACGACTAGGATGAGCACGCACGAGGCCCGGAGCGTTCTGAACGGACTGCAGGAACTCGAAATTCATGAGGCTGGAATGGCCACACTCTTAGCCTGGATCGCAGCAGATGCTCCACAGATGGAGCTGCCACGCAAACTTTCAATCAGCAAGTGCACCCAAGAAATCATTCCTGGTCTTTCCGCCGCATTACGCGCGTTTTCGTCGAGCTTAAAGGAAATGAAGATCTCATTCCTCCAAACGAAGCAGTCCGATGAGTCTAGTTACCCTGGTAGGTTCCTTCCGTAGAGCCTTGTTCCACTCGTACGCAGGCACTGAGTTTGTCATTTTTGACAGATACCGCGTCATTCTCCCTGTCCGACGGACCATCGTTCACTGCTCTCCAGACGCTGCATGTGGATGATATTGATCTCTCACCACAAATTTTCCCGGACGGTCAATCTCTCGGCCCCGTAATGGAGTTTATGAATGGCATCACATGCCCCGCTCTCGAAATTTTCTCTTTATCGCTCCGTCTCACGGGCGATGTGGATCAGGAAGGGAGCTATGTTGCCACTGAACAACAGTGGTTTGCCCTCTGTGACATCCTCCTCGACACAAGACGGTTTCCTGCTTTGTCGAGGCTGGAGATCTGGCTGGCTCTCAGGACTGGAATGGATTGCAGTGTTGCCAAGTCCTGGAGATATTTGCGGGGGATGAAGGAGTGTGTTAACTCCAAACTATGTGGCGACGAGAGTTCATCGTTGGATAAGGGAATAGAGAAGAAAGTTTCTGACCGAATTGCGGTAACGTTTCGGATACCTGAGCGGTCGGTTTAGGGGCATCTTGGCAGGGATAGGTGAGAAGCCTACTCTCTGGTCGATGAGACGAAGTGTTAGTCACAAAATATTAATTCAATTCTTGATTTCAGGTGTGCATTAATGGGGTAGTGGTAACCTGGGTCGTTGCCATAGTCGCCTTTCGACCCGCCGGGGGTTCGATTCCCTCTTAATGCATCCAAGGCATTATCACTTTTTTGTTCGAAGCTTATTCCGTTCTCAAGGGCCGTATGATTGCGATCTTCTCCCCAGCTACATAAATGAAAGGCTCGGGAATCCCCACTTTAGATATCCCTTATCCTCAACCACATTTCGCCTCCTTGTCCGACTTGAGTTCGTCAACATCCCGATGTGCCCATGTGTTAAGCGTCCGTGTAACCTAGTTCTCCTCCATACACCCCATGATCGTCGAGAAGGAGTCTCCGATAACAGTCGGCCGGCCAGGGTCGGGAGGTCGAGCGATGTCCAAAAGCATCTGATGTTGTGGATTCGAACGTAGTCATATTACCTTGAGGAGTTTCTTATATGCAGATATGGAATTCGAGACTTCGAGCGATATTCATTATTACGAATCATGACTTCGAGGTTCATTTTACCCTTGTGGCAGAGGAGAAAAGCGAGTGGTCTGTAAACAAGACCAACTGACACGACTGAAGAAAAACTGACACGACAGATCGTGCGATTGCCTGGCTAGCCCGTCTTCATAGTTCAACAAAGACAGTCGTTTGTTGAATAAAATCGTGCGAGGACGTGCAGTGACAGTGTAGATCACGTGACGCGATATCACCATGTCCTCGACTCCGGCAGTCTCGTCTTCGAAGAGGAGCAAGCCCCCAGCCTGCGATTACTGTAAAGCTCGCCGAGTCATCTGCCACCCTCGACCCAATAGTTCATGTCCGCGCTGTGTAGAAAAAGGTATAGAGTGCGTAATATTTAATAACAACTTTTCAGTTTCAGTCGCTGAACCGGATCCTTTGTAGATGTAAAACAACCCCTCTTGTTCGTCGCCAGCGCAGGACCAAGGCAGAGATTTTGGCTGCCAAATCTTCAGAGGTCTCGTCCCCACCCAGCAATACTGAATCATCGGCGCCGATTTCACCAAATCTTGCTGGGACTTTGAGCAGGGAACAGCCGGTTGCTCTCATCGTTTCCGTGCGTAATTCAGGCACAAACATATTGGGTGAGCCTCTGCCGGCTCCTCCCAGCTCTGAGTTGCCAGTGGAGGTTCTACAAGAATTATTTGAAAGTGTGCCATCGTTCATGTTCTCTACAGTTTCCAAGCTGACTTTTTCTGGCAGCTTTTCGGATTTCGCACTACAACATTCATCCGCTGATGAGCGCTTCCGACCTGACAGAAAAGTTACGTCTCAACTCGTGGAACACCCACTTCCTCTCGTCTCAGGATCGGGTCCTTGCGCACTGCATTATTGCAGTCGCAACTCTTTTGTCTACCAATCCATTCGTTTTGAGACAAGGCGAATTAAATACTGGCGATTTCGAGTGCTTCCTTCACAATGCTGCACCTCTCAAAGTACCGCTAGTGCCAGATCTTCGTCCGTATGGCATCCGGAGGGAATATCTGTTGCGACGACTGTGGGCGGAAGCGATATGGTTAGCAAACCAAGAAGGCATCACTACCAATCCTTCGAGGGAGAATGCAACGTCCTGCTGGTTATTAGGTCACTTGAGTTTCAGTACGTCCTATTCCATTTACCTTTTGATATGTCCTGTTTTAATGTTGTATTTCTCAGTGATATGTGGAAACGGCGTCTCACCGCACTTATCTGCTTATGTTTATCATGTCCGCTTTCTTGCAGAAAGTGGGCGTTTGGGTGATTTCAATGTTATCAGTCATCACGGACATATGGTGAGCACTGGAGGTTGTTGTTGGCCAAGGGAAGTGGTCAAAAGATAATTTCAGATGGTCGACGCAATGGGTGCTCTCTTTTCAAAAAAATCTATCCCATTGTGAGTATAAGCTTACCCCCGTCACACCGACCAACTTATAATTCTAAATCTCAGTACCCTCAATGAAGAACGCTTAACTACGCCTGTTCGACCTCCGGGAACGTTGGAGCAACTCATTTGCTCAATTCCTCAGAAAGCCTGGTCCGTCTCTGATGTGTTTCTTTCTATTCATGCATGTGAGTGATATAAGTACCTCAGAAACATATTCTTATCTCGCTAGCACAGTCTCTCATCACTTTCTCCGTCTCGCGCGAGAGACCGTAGAAAATCTCACCGGAGGCAAGTGCACGCTTACTATCTAGATTACCACGTTGCCAACTCCTTTCTTTCTGTGCAGCATTCGCCCAAACTCAACCGCTAAATGAACCCTTCCTCATCAAACATTTCGCCTCGTTAGATTTGTTCCGTTCATTCTTATCAGTAGAGATGGAACAGGTATCTACCGCATTGCAACAACTTGAACCTCGGAGTCGAACCAACCCCACCCCGCAAGTTCATTCCCGTTCTCGTTCTCAACTTCACTACGCACTCCCGCCGTCTTACCACCTTCGATCCATTCGACAAGGATTTATTGCTGCTTGGGGATCTCTGGTTCTTGCCATGTACGAACTCCTCCGGGATCGCGTCCAGGCTCAGTCCACGTTTGTCGCTGAGGCCGGTTCTAACACGAGCCACATGAACAATGTCAGCGATAACATTAGCGATTCTGGATCCGCGAGTGCCTTTGTCAACCCGGCTACGGCCGCCCGGGACAGAGATAGATTATTAATGCACTATCGTCATGCACGGAATATGGCGGTTGGAGCTGCTGTAGAGGTAGGGGAGGCTTTGAGGGATGCACCTTCGGCTGCGAGGTTGGGTCATCGTGAGATGTTGGCTAGGTGGGCTGGGCTTTTAATGGATATGGAGGTGGGGACAGGGATAGACGAAGGGGGTGTTTATTCATACTCGTCTACAATTCCGCGTACACAGTGTTTTCGTGCACTCGAAAGGTACGTTTCGTATGAATTTTCTTGTTCATGGTCGCCTTTTATTTACTCGTTGCGTTATCCGTAGTTTCCGCGATGCGATCCAACTCGTAGGGTTTTCATATGCCGATAGGACGGGGATTGTGGAGAAGATTAATGAATACCTTGCATCGTCGTTTGTGGATGAGTTGTGGACGCACATGGTGCAGGTTCAGTCGACCGCACATGTGGTCGAGCCTTGGTATAGTGGTGCAGCAATATGAGCAATACGATACGATACGAGGACGGGTTGTCCATGTTAGTTTGAGGGAGTTTCTTTTTCCTTTTTCATAATATGGGCCGTGATGAAACGGGTGCTCAAAGCAGGGGCAGAGAATATTTTCTATCCTATCCTTTGTCAAAGATTTTGCAAAGGGTGATGGATCTCGAAATACGAGCTTCCGACTGTGAGCACGGGTTAAGCGAGTGCGCATGTGAGCGTCACTACTTGACTCCTGGTGGTTGCCCCGGTAACGTTATTCACACAGTCTGATAACCATCTTATAAATAAAGTGCCCTCGAAATCCTTCCTTCGAACAACATGCCCGTCACTTGGTCCAA
Source organism: Collybiopsis confluens (assembly GCA_013368555.1). Classification (NCBI taxonomy): domain Eukaryota; kingdom Fungi; phylum Basidiomycota; class Agaricomycetes; order Agaricales; family Omphalotaceae; genus Collybiopsis; species Collybiopsis confluens. Next base: position 401,050 of record JAACJN010000024.1, read on the forward strand.
ACCTACACCTTTTTCCATCCATATTCCGGATGCACGAATACAATCTCTTCAAGCCGCCGTTGAAGCATTCGATTTTGACCATTTCGACTCCAATATCCTTTCCACCCCAATTAGCGAAGGTGATTTCTCGCTCGGTCTTCCCCCTATAATTGCCAAGAGATTGGTAGAAAGATTGAAAAGTGGGTATGATTGGCGTAAATATGAGCGGGTGATGAACGAGATTGGGAATCATTACATTGTCCAAGTCGATGGGATACCCGGAGAATCAGAGCCCTTGAAGGTCCATATCATCGAGAGAAGGAGCAAGCGAGAGGATGCGACGCCAATCGTGCTGAATCACGGCTGGCCTGGGTCGTTCTTCGAGTACGTGTTCTCCGTTAGTATGCATAGCTGATACATACGGAAAATTGAATCATGAGCGTTTGTAGGTTCCACAAGCTTGCACCTTTGCTTGCTGATCCTCCGAACCCGGATGATCAGGTTGGATTTTTAACTTACTAGGAAGGCCTTTGCTTATCAGTTGATACTGATTTCTCAGGCATTCCACTGTATTATACCCTCAATGCCAGGATATACATTCTCGTCTCCCCCAAAGTCTCATGGATGGGACGGATACAAAGTCGCCACAGCAGTAGACGCAGCTGTCCAAGCCTTGGGATACAAAATTTATCTTGCTCAGGCATGTAACGCAGTGACCAGCCAACATCCGCTCTCGTAACTTGGACCACTAACCTTGATATCAGGGCGGCGATTTGGGCTGGGCAACATCCAGCCGTCTGGCTTCAGAATATCCAGAACGATGCAAAGGAATCCGCGAGTATCGTGTTTAATCTTTATAAAGCAGAACAAGCAATCAACACCGAGATCTTCTACAGATTTGAACGCCATACCTTTCTCTTATCTCCCAACAGAAGAGCAAAAGGCCAATATGTCCCCCGATGAGATCCGCGGCTTGGAAGCAGGTGCAGAATTCGAAAAGAGTGGTAGTGCGTATCTCAAGATGAATCAAACGGTCCCATACGTGCGTCAATATATCGTCCTCACTCAGCTTTTTGGCCCAGAATCTAACCCAAAAAAAAAAAAAATCAGACTGTTGGATTGATGCTTGCATCCTCAGCCCTTGCAGCGCTTTTTTACATTGGAGAAAAACTCTATCGCTGGGCGGCACCTGAATCTGTCCTCTCGATTGACGATGTCCTCACCTCTGCGCTACTCTACATCTATTCTGGCTCGCTCACGTCCACTTTGTGGCTATACGTCGCTCCAACATTTGTGGATCACTCGCACAAGAAAATCGATGTTCCGTCCGCGTTCAGTAGTGGAAGAGCTGATCTGCTCTGGGCGCCGAAAGCGCAAGCGGAGGAGCAATATCGGAAATTGTTATGGTGGAGAATTTTGAAGGAAGGTGGTCATTTTTTAGCGTTGGAAAAACCGGAATTGCTGGCAGGGGAGCTTAGGGAGTTTGCTTCCAAGAACGAAGTAAAGAAAAGTCTGTCGGCTGATTGAGGAACGAATAGAACTGTACTGTGGGGAAAGCGCGGACAAACATGTTCTGCCGGCTTATAGTTCGTTACTATTACTATGGATGTCCGTTCGAAGGATTTGGTGACGACACGTCAAATTGGATTGCGAAAACTTCTATAGGACAAAAATGAAGTACAAACTTACTTTACATACTTACCTCGATGGATAGAATACAAAAGGAAACGTGAAATATACCTACGGATATGCGATTCGAATGCACTATCGATACAGTAGCCTACTGTGAGATGAATGAGAAGCTGGGATGGCCAGTCCCAGAGTCCATGAAGGAGAGGAATGGGGAGCGGGTATGAGGTCATGTGAAGGTATTGAAGCGTGTGGTTATAGAGGGGAGGAAAGATAAAGGTTGAGGAAGATAGGAAGCAATACGAAAAGCAGAAGGGAAAGCAGAACGACGGAAAGCCAAGAAAGGAAACGAAAGGGAAGCATAATTTTTTTTTAAAAAATGATGATGATAAATCAGATGAAAAGCATACGGGAGACTAGAAAAGCATACGGGCGACTAGAAAGAAAAGCACACTGGAGACTAGAAAGAAAAGCATATGGGAGAGTAGAAAGAAAGCGCTGAGAGACAAAAGATGAGGCAAGATCTAAACAGGGAACATGGCCGACGGAGATAAGCAGTAACAAGAAAACGAGTATGAGCTGTCCCAATGGAACCGACACGTTGGTGTGACAATGCCCGAGCGACCTAATCGTCAAGGTCGGCAGATGGGGGGAGGAAATATTGGGTCTCTGGATTCTCGGATTGCGTCGAAAGATGATCTTGTCCAGAGAAATCCGGAAGTCCATAATTGTCGGTATTGGGAAGCGGATATTGTGATAAAATCTCGTCAAGGGTCTGAGAAGAACTTCCTGGAATCTGAGAAAGATCTCCGTCGAAGCCACCCAGTCCGAAGTTGTCCGAAGAAAGGGAGCCGCTCAATCGTCCGAAAGTGCCCCATCGACCAGGGTCGTTGTCGATGGGTTGACCGGTGGAGTTCTCGCTCTGCAAAACATTCAAATTACCCATAGAGACCTGGAACTTGTTGGAGTGATCGAAACGTTCCGAGCCCCCTTCCGGGTAGGTGTTGTTGAATTGACCGGGAACATCGAGATTCGGAATCTGTCCGGCGTCATTCTCGTTAGATTGGCTGTTCACATTTCGCCTCCACTGTTCGGCGCTCTGGTCATAGGTCTGCAAGGCGTCCAAGTTGCTCATCGAGATCTGGGTATTTGGCGTCTGTCCATGTAGCATCCCATTAAGATCGAATGACTGCGAAGGATCAGAATAAATTCAAAATCGAGAGTATGCCGTCAAGACTTACCGGGTCATAGGTGTTCTGGAACGCATCGGGTGCAAGACCTTCAGGAGTTGCCAGGTGCTCCATCCCGGTGGTGGTTTGGGTACGCTCGTAACCGGAAGACATCCAATCGTTCTGGGACACCTGGGAAGCAGAGGGATCATAATGAAGAGCGGATGCGGAAGAGCCTGAGGTTCCGTCGGAGGCCGGCGAAAGAGAGTGAGAGGACGAGGCGGCTGAGATGGGTCGCTAAACGATCAAATCAGTCACAAATTCTTCAGGAAGAGAGTAAGATTAACACACCCATTGAGAGGAGTAGTCGTTTGGAACTTGAGAAGAATGGACTCCTGGACTAGCAACCTGCATTTGATGAGCAAAAGGAAGAGGCGACGGCGTCAAGCTATAGTTAGAGGTCGGCGAGCGGGCGGGAAGCTGATAAAAGAGATCATGATCAGTCAGTAGTAGCGATTAGGAAGGCTGAAAAAGTGCCACATACTGCTCCCGAGGAATAATCGAAATGAGTCGATGGGCTTCGCTGAGCAACAGGCGAGGTGAGTGGGAAAGTGTCTCCTCCATAGCCACTGCCAGGAAAGCCGATGCTTGCGTGGACACTTGAAGAATCACTTTGATTACTGGCTTGCGCGTCGGTCGGAGAAAAAAGATCAGCATTGTAGAAGCTGGACCATCCGCGGGCGGGCGGATCGGGAAGTACAGACGAATATGCCGACGCCTGCGATTGGGGAATATGGGGAGCAGATCCCTCTGGGATATCAGGAGTCGGATAGCGAAGAAGTTGGGCGGAGAGCGGGAATGGTATTGAGGAAAGGGTTGTAGGTGGAATCCTCTACAAGAGCGCCGGCTGATGGAAAGAACGCGTCGGAATCCGTGCCTCGAGAGAATGGTCCCATTTTTGAAGCATCGAGGTCGTCCTGGGGAGTTTGCTTGGCCTTGCCTTTCCGAGACCGGTTATCGGCTTTATACTGGATATCGTCGATAGCAAATGGGTCTATTCCGTCGAGCGATGCTCTGAGACGCGCTTCTTTCTCTTTCCTCTTCTCTTCTCGCTCCTTCCTCCTCATGTGCGGCGCATAGCTCCACCCGGGATACTTATTTCGATGTTGTTCTGCCAGAATCAGCCGTTCTTTTTGCAGCTCAGCCTTCGCCTCTGGCGTGAGACGGCGAAACTCTTCAGCCACAATTTGAGAGATCGTTTTGGCATCGATCACACGACCGCTCGCTTCGCACTGCGCTCGGATTTCTGCTGATCGTCTAGTGCGGAAGATAATCCAAGTATTGGGTGGTCGTTTGATCTCAGACATGATGCAGAGGAATAGGTTATGAGTGTGAAAGATGGGGGAGATGTTCCGAATTGTAAGTTGGGATGAGGAGATGGTTGAAAATGGCGTTTAGACGCCAAGGTTTATATACATTTGACACGTGGTCGTGCCACCGACAAGCACCAAATTCAAATTTGGCAATTGGCATTGCCGTTTTAGGAACAAAGCCCGCTATTGGCCCATCAACAGCCCATTCATCCATTTTGCTTATAAATAAAGAATAACGCATTTCAATCAATTGAAATCATCGTACAGTGTACAGTCGGAAGGCACTACTACCTGTGGGTTGACGCCTCTTAGCTTTCTGTCAATCATGAAAATTGATGCCGAGAGGATATAGACCGCGTATCAGACCGTTGCTTTTAGATAACCAGGACCAGCGATACGACACCCCCGACACCGCGGAAAAACGACGTTAAAGTATCAAATCGTTATTAGACGTCGAGCATAAGAATGCTTCCCTCCACATCCTGGTTGGAAATGGGATGATCAATCATTCAACGATTTCAGGGGCAAGTTACGCGCAGTATTATTCTTATAAGGCAAGGGTGAAGGACTCGTCTGCAAGACGGAACGAGGGCTCTGTGGCATTATCTGAATCAGATACCAAAGGAGAAGAGCCGGATAGATTTGGATGCAGAGCAAGGAATGTCTCGACTTCTAGTTCTGAGGCTGTCGCTGTGGCTAGCGAGAGTACTGGAGGTATGAAGAAAGCCAATTTGGCCTAGTATGAGCATAGTAGACGGTGAGCGGGGCCGCTTATCAGCGCTAAGTCAGCGCTTACTGCCGACGTGTAACCTCTACCGCAAACTGTGGCATCACAGTCAGCTAGCAAGTCGTCAATAGCGAGTGACTATCTAACTTGTCCTAGGGCGAATGGTAAATATCTTCTCTGCCTGAAGCTGTTGTACATGTAACATCATAGTCATAGGCCAGTCTCAGCGGAAGTGACTGAATTTATACCTTCGCCAAAGGTCCGTGAGGGATTCTTCTATTTCTACGCCTGGGACACCTCCATCATGAAGATCAAATAATGTAGCGTTGATGACTCTGGAGTTGTTGTCGTTTTTAGGCGCGTAGCCTTCCTTACCCTCCGGCATCAAATTGGGCATTTAGGCGTCCTCCAAAAGTGTCGACCGATGGTTAGTAACTTATGAAATACAAGAATGTAAGTGTAAAGTGTATAAATAATCGACGCTAATAGATTAGATAAGTAAAGTAGAGTCCCGGCAAAACTTCGTTGCTCAAGTCTTTCAAGCAACCTACGTAAGGATTTCATCTTTTTTATTAGTCTAGCGCTCGGAGCGATACTTCAGGGGGAGAGGACTGAATCCAGCAGTCAGGCTCGGACTATGTCGGTCTCGAGACGCGATATTTCTGAGGCAGGTGATTATATACTGGTAACGCAGAAGGGGAATTTGGATTGGAACATATCGGTCTTGGATTCCGCGATACTTCTGTGGCGGCGGGTTCAAAAAGAAGTGAGCGATGGGGCCTGTCTGATGTCTCTGCAGAGAAGGAAGCGGAAATGGCCGAGGGATTTCCAGATTATTCTGGGCATCCAAGGGCGGCTGTGTTTCTGGATCAACGAGAATCCTACGCTCTCCAGTTGTAGTATCGCAGGTAGCTATACTAATATTGTTTTCAATGCTGATTCCTAGATCGACTCTGACCATGATCATTGTCGGGGCAATTCCCTAGAGTAACGTATTAGACGCACAACAGATTTCAGAAAATCATACAATAATCGCACCACGATGACCGTAAGCACCGGTGCCAATAGCATGACTAAATCATCAAGGTTCTCGTCGATGGTAAACACCATGATACTCGCTAACATAGCAAGAGGATAGAGCGCACCCGACTCGGCACTAAAGTGAATGAGAATGTCTTTCGAGATACTCGGCAGTCAACGAACATTAATACCATCATCCTGTTCATCCTCGAGTCATTCCCCAGGTATTGTGTGATAGAGCGAGATAACCGCCAGAGCCTTCCCGCTAGTATTATAGAACAGTCAACGTGTAAGTACTTGGAGACAGAAAGGCTTTACAGTAAGTTATAACCTCACCTATCAGTCCCGTAAGAACTAGGTTTGTGAAAAGGTTTACACTTAAAAACACAATGACCAATTCCCTATGTATAATCCCATTGGAGGATAGAGCTTTGTTACCGGTATCGCTGCTTCTGAAAAGATTGACAGATGTGATGGCTATGCCTACCAAGCAAGTCAAAATTCATTGAAACCTCACTCTTTTGAGAAACATCATCACTCACCTGCATTTACTATGGATATTACAATCGGACCTGATATGATCCACTTCAATCTCAGGCTAGAAGCCCATAAAATAGAGCAGCGATATAGCTTTAAAGATTCAACGCAATCAGAGAACAGGAGTAAGTACCACTCAGTCATTGAAACTGTCACTGACAAGTAAAGCATCGGCGACGATACTTTTGATGCAAATTAGATATGTTGGAAAGTGCGTGAAAATCAAGACACGTACGTGGAAGCTGCGTATATAACCCTCAAGCTCAGCCTGGAAATTTCGTGAATACATGAATCATCAAATAGTCGCTGTCAATCAGCCTAGTAATACGTGCAATAGATTTGTTGTTCTTGACGTGGAGAGTGGTGGTAGCCCTTCTATTTTGAGTTTAGATCCCAATACCACCGTGCGAGTAAAGCTACAGATGGAAATAATGACAGCTCCAGAGCTTAACAGGAAAAGCAGCAGAATGGAGACTTGGTAATATCGATGCTGCCCCCGTTGCTGGACTTGAAGATATAGGTATAGACCAAAAATGACCACATATGATCCTACAAACTGTTTAACAATCCACCCAACTTCCCGCTGTAGAATGAAGACGCACCAAAAAATAATGCTTCAACCTGACAAAGTTCATCATCATTATTACTGAGGTCATAAAAAACACAAGTCGACTCACGGCCACCGCGGTGATATAGGGTTGCAACTTGGTGCCACACACAACGACATCAATTTCTGCCTGGTTGAAGTCCTTGAGAGATGCCATAGTCACGGAATTATATACCTGAAAGTGCTTGGTTAGATATTCAGGTGCTGGCCAGAGGATGACAGTGGTAGGCCTTGAGTCTTTCTTGATCCAATTTATATCATCCTCCTAAACGTAAACTGGCTCAAGTGGGTGCAATGCCGGATGAGGGTATCACTTAGACCGACCTTCAAGTACCACGCGTTTTCTTGCCCCAAACATTTGTAATTTTAGATGGAACGCAAGCATCATCGGTTCACTCATTAGCCTCACTGGAGATACATTGTAATCTGTATTGAGCCTTTTTAGTCGGCAGTGCGTTGATAAGGCTGGCTATTCTCATGGAGGGTTATAGGTGTCGGACGACGGATGAACGTTGGACTAGAATTAGTCGGCAGCAAATAACAGCCCGACCCGTGTCTTCGGGGGAAGATGTGTCAGATGGGCAGCCGCGTGAGGCAATCATTAGTACAAATTGCAACACAGAAGCTCGAATACGTACATATATTCACAAAGTTTGCCGTGCAAAAAACGATATCAGAATAGAATATGACTTCCGTAGATACAGAGACTTATGTCAGTGGACTGAACGCTAAAGGTTCTGTCGTCGTTCATTTGCAAAGCACTCAAGTCATCTACAGAGACTGCGAGGTTACTGTCTTGGGGTCGCTCCTGGTCCGGGAAGGTGTCAACGACATGATTGGATCTGCCAACATGCATAACTTGACAGAAATGTTCGTTGGTCAGGCCGCCACGAGTTTTAACCTAGGGGACAAGGGAGTTGGTGTTGAGAACAGCTATCGAAGGGAGGCGGGTTCAGACCTCACTGAGACAAAGAGCGCAGGAGGCGGCGACTCTGGAGACGACGACGACGACGACAAAGATGGACAAAGACTAAGTATGATGTGGATGTACGACGTGTCAATAGAATATGATCCGGGCCCCGGTCTTGAATTCCCCATAGAAAAATGCATATCTCAGCTCTTTGGGTACTACAGTAGCCGGCTGTCAAATGCCTGCTCTTCAGCAGTGTTAAAGGCAAAGCGCTGCTCCTGCTGAAAGCCAAAATCAGTTTCAGGTCAGAGCGACAAGAACTCTGAAACGTACTGATCCAGTATCAGTCGTGACAGCTGGGAAAAGGCAGGTTCTTCAGATTAAAGTCGACATCTGGGGATTCCGAGCACTCAAGCATCGATTTTTGGTAAGATTCTTGACCTAGAGTCCCGTCATCCTGAGATGCACAGCCGTGAAGGAGAGGAGGCATCGAGGCAGGGGACTGATGAGGAGAAGACAGGGACTAGAAATGTGTATCCATTCACTACAGGAGTATATCTAGAGGACCATTTAAGGCATTCGGGGAGCCGTGCGTACCTCTGACATAGACTCGAACTCCAAACATCAAATTTGGGCGAGCCTCCTGGCTGGGAACTTGATTCTCATGAAAAAAATGGGGGCACGACTGGGCCCGATGTCCTCCGCGTGAAATTCGAGATTAGAGACTGGGCTGCCAAGATCGCTGGCATTACCTGGTTGTATGAAAAATCGGTTTCCAACTGTCGAGGGGAGGTAGCTAAGAGTAGACATGTACCACTCCGAAAGAATGGCCGAAGTAGGATTAACTCATGAAGGGCTTTGTACGGTCTCTGTCATGGTTGGCAATATGGACCTAGCTCGTACAAAACTTCCCGTACCTCGGGTTCTTCGTTATGGACAGTCCGGCAACTGCTCGTACATTCTCATGGAGCGCATTCCTTACCCCGACTTTCCTTCTGCGATCGATGTTAAAATGGAATGAAGATCGCTTGCCCCTGGGATCGTTGATGCAATGAACTGGATAGTCGTGAACGTGCCAGTCTGGGGCTCAGTCACAATGATCTTGTTCCAAGGAACCTTTTCGTTGACATGGCGGCTGGAAAGATAGCCTCCATTGTGGATTGGGATACATGTATTCCAATCCACGCCGGTGGCGAGTACGCGCGCAATGTTCATCAACACAACGTAGTAGTTCCCGCCTGGAGGGTGACGATGCTTTTCACGTTTTTCTTTGCCACTCATTTGACCGGATGGGGGAAGAGATTTTGCTGGGATGCAGTGAACATAATCCATCTCGACATCGACGTTGGTCACTCACTCAATCCAAATCTTATCAACTTACCTCTCCTCTCGGATCCTCATAATCAGTCATTTTCGGTACGCGGCACTTTTATCTCTCCATCTGAAGTAGTTCTTGAATCATTTCCCAGCGACAGAAAATTTGTTCCATCCAGACCCAGTAACCCAAGGCTTTGGATCATAAATCGTGAGCAGTAGGATCTCAATCGATATCACAAACACTGCTGTCCTCGTGTGTGATGTCCACTTCGTTTTCGTTTCGGTTCAATATAGATTATTGCTATAGCAGATCAAAATATCATATCAGGAGATTCAGCTGAGTCCCAAGTTCCATTGTATCCCAAATTCAAGATTTCTCATATTTTTTGATACTCAAGTTTCCTTTTCATCTTCCAAAACTCAAAGATCCATCCCATCCACCCACATACTCAGGCGTTAGGGCATGACACATAGCATCATTTCGCAGGACTGGTTCTGGATCTTCGAACAAGGCTCCTCCGAGGTCCAATGCGACGAGATTGTTGGCCGCATTAGTCTCACATCAAGCTTCTACCTCGTCTCCAAACAAGTTGTTCACTCGGAATTCGCCAACTTGCTGACCGCTTGAAGAAGTGCCCAAAATGCAGGCAGCTGAAGATTGATGAACTCGTTCATCATCGTGAGGAATGCCAACCCCAGGCTTCGGATAGCAACCACATCAGCCATTTGCACAGAAATGGTAAAGAATGGAAAGAAAGAAAGAAAGAGCGGAGAATTGATATTGTTTACGAATCCGCCGCCTGGTTCAAAATACGCCGCGTTGTCCGTGATTTGATCTTCTTGTTTCCTATTACGCTTGACATGCTATAGTGATAGGTTACTCATATATCCTATGGACATTACTTGATTCACGGGTCTCTGCATTATTTATCAGTATTTCTTACGAGTGCCAGTGAGAAGTAGAGGGTGATACATAATAACCATGGGTATGACTGTGCCCAGCATCGAATGGTAAAACCAATGGACGCTTACTCCACAGTCGCCCGGTCTGCACATATACACCTTCTCATCCATGGCTTGACGAACAGCGCCGGGGAAGGGGTGCTACCTGCGAATCCGAGTCAGAGAGTAGCCCAGAGAATTGATGACGACTCGCTACTCAAAGTAGGCATGGTCGCTGGTGGGTGCTATACGAGAGAAAAAGACAACTGCTAACGTGAGTGTTTGAGAACCCGAAGGCAAACTATCAAGTACGTTCGGTGAAGCGAGATGATACCATTCTGAGCTGATAGCATAGCCAGTCCAGATAGCGGCTCAAAAGTATTCGCAGTGTACCCGGAGGCAGTCGGAGCTGTGAGTGATTTCTTTGAATTCTTCGTTATTGTATATTTTCCTCGTTATTATGGTCGTTGTCATAAACGACCGCGATGAACATGCTGATTCTTCGGTATTACCATTGAGATAGCGATGTGATAGCTTCTTCGCGTAGTCCATTCCAGAGCGGATTCAAATATCCGCTACCCATCATCCAATCCCAGCTCTGCGATCCTAGCCTGTTCCTCAGCCGCATCTTCCTCCTCCTTCTGTTTTCTGTACTGCTCAAGATCCCAATCATCATCATCATCATCGTCCCCGTCTTCGTCTTCGAACCATTCGGGGTTGTATTGGAACTGGAGGAGGAGAAGGCGTTAGTATCCACAAATAACCAGTGAGATGGAGGACGATAATATCCTCACCAGGTCTCTTCCGCTCATCCCCGTATTCTTCCCAGCTGCATGCTGAGTCTCCTTCGTCTTGCGCATCGCCTCTTCCTCTGCCGTCTTCTTGTCCAATCTCGTCTGCTTCCACTTGGCGAACGTTTCAGGCGTACAGGGTGTCAAGTTGGATCCAAGTTTATGGCGCTGAAATGGAATGGAGAGGAATCCAATGAGAATCTTTCCCTGGTGGGCTAGCTGAGTTGCGTACCTCAACCTCTAAAAACTCTTCCAAACTGATAGTATTCGCCTTATTGGCTTCTTCCATGGCTTTCCTTTGTGATTTCAGGACGAAACCGGGAGGTAGAGCATGCCGGTATTGGCAGGATTCGTTACCGTTTGGACATTCCCAGAACCAGCCGAATCTGCAAAGTGAAGTGTGAGTGATGTAGATAGTTGCGCTTCAATGGCCTACTTTTGTGATTCTATAGCCTCGATGAAGAATTTACACACAATCTTAATTATGGATAGTCAGATGTTGAGTGTGTGAGCGACAGGCATGGCACGTACGTCGGTCGTTGTCCGTGGATTTCCATGCTTCGATAAAACGACGTTTCTGAGCTTCTCTTCATCCCACTGATCCATCGTATCTGACGAGATCTATATGAAAACCCATAGCGATAAAATCCAAGAAATTGACCCACCAGCCTCCTTTTCGGCCCTGCCGTCGTCATATAGATTCTTCTTCTCCACCTTCCTTCCAACATTGAGATCATGACTGAACTTGCACTTGTTCCCCTTCTCACACTGCCCCGCTTTGAAAAACGCACATAGCACCGTCTTGGGATCAACACCGAAGGGGAGCTTCGGTTGGGTGATGACAGGTTTGAGGAGTTCGGCTTCTTCTTTCCGCCTTTTCTCATCTTCCTCCTTGGCTTTCTGTTGAAGCTTTTGTTCCTTCTCTTTTTCGAGCACTGCACGCGATTTGCCTGCCTGTGCGGTTTGAGCCTGAATCCGCTGGACTTCCTTTTGGACCCTGGCCGATTTATTTTTCTAATCCGGTCAGTATCTGTCTGGATATCGAAGAGGTACAACGACTGACATTTTTCATTCCAAAGGTCTATATTCTGAATCAGTCAGTGCGACTTTTGACGAGGATTTTTGGGTGAAAAAGGTACCTTGTCCTCTTTGACCTTTGAGGAGCTGCTCGTAGGTTGTTTTTTGGGCGGCATAGTCGTAGTTCTCGTCGATCGGGGGTTTCGTCGTCGTCGTCGTCGATGGCAGGGAGCGAAGATATCAATGCTGACAAAGCATCACTGGCTGCTTTCGTCCTGACTTCCATGCACGCAAACTAGATCGGCCCTCAACTGCACAAATGGGGGCTCGCCTACATGCTGTACTCTACGATGGAGCAGACATGTAGCGGTACTTCCGAGAATATCAACAGCTGAGGGTGTGTAGACTGCCTGCTTCCTTTGGCGCCACCAAATAAAACAGTCACTTCCTACATGCATCATGTTAGCCGTGAGTTCACCATAGTTTAGATGAAAATACTAATCCTGTCCCGCCAGTTCGAGATAATACCCCTTGGTCCGCTACTCGTTTCGTTTGCTGGGTCGCACGTGGGATCATACGCGATTATTTTTGCTCTCTGCGTGATTATTCAAGTTCAAGAACGAGGACGAAAGCGCTGTTACCAAGTTGCCATTTTGCTCCTCTGTTCAGCGCATATCCTCTACATGCTATGATTTTTTCTTTGTTTAACCTTCTTGTTTGCGTCTAGGCTTTTGTTGAGGGTCATATGTGTCATCGCCAAGTTGGTGTCTAGATCTCTTCGTTTGACCATCTAGTACCTCAGCCTACGCGTTACTGGTGAGTTCTAGTAGTAGATCGACTCTATTCATCTACTTGATGTCTCCGGTTCATTATGACTCCCCAGCTATATCGCTACTACAGCGTCTCGGCCTTGGACAGGCGGGTCGTCATCATTCCACCCGTAGTTTCTCTAGCAAATGCCGTTGAGTGACACTTGCTCTCCATTGAAGAAAGGACCACCAAACGACAGCCTACTTCAGCCTTCGCAACCATTTCAATCGTTTTGTTTGACACTAAAACTAATTCCAAGTCGTTGAATGATAGAATCCTGCATGCAGCACAAGACTTTTCTCCGTGTATCTCGGCGTCAATCTTCTTACCCACCTGAGTCTGACGGATTGATAGGTAAGCTTGTCAGATTCCTTGTTTCCGAGACAAGTTGTCTTCCTTATCTAATCAATATCCAGCGGGAAGGCTGGGATGGTTGTGCTCCACTGCTCCACTGTATCTACTAGGAAAAGATCCCTCATCACGGAAGAGTGAATGATCGGTTGCGATAAAGCTCCTCTTGTTTCAACTCCTGGCGTGCTCATCCACTGACACTATCATTAGACTCAAATCTGGGTTGCTAGTATCCCCATTCTCTCTGCTTACCTGCATCATCGCTTTGGCAATAACGACTCGGAAAGTCTCCCGCAAGTAGATTCAGTGCTTACTGACATAGTGGTACAGTAAACACTGTGCTTGCCGAGATCTGGCGCGCGTCTGACGTGTCACATTCTAGGGACTAGCATCAACTTGAATGATCATGGTTAAAGTGGATCTAGGAATTAGCCTGGAAAACGCGTCTGGCACTGTCTCTGCCCGCGATACAGCTGCAAAGCTTGAACTTGAAACTCTCCCCAGTGATCCAGAATCACAGTTCAAGACGCAACCTGCGACTCTAGAGACCCATCAGCCATTCTCGTTTCCTTATCCGCAGAGCATTCCCCGCCGCCTTTCTATCTCCCTTAGAGGTATCGTGCTACTCGAGGCTGCTCCTCCACTGAACCCATTACCTGCAGAGATATCACGATCAATGAAGCTCGCGTCTTATTCGAGCTGCCCTAAATCTCCCCCCAGAAATGTCGCTCGAGCTGAGAGAGCTCAGAGTGAGAGGCTCAGAGACTCGGTGGAGACTGGTAGGAGAGGCAGGACTCATTGTACAGTGCACGACCAGCTTAATTATGCGCCGCGCGCTGATGACCAGTCACTATAATCCAGACTAAAATACCATAACTATCAGCATGTACTTAGGCGAAGGTGCATTTTTGACTATCGGAGTTATCGGAGTTATCGGAGACGTGCCTGCAGCTGCGTCATGTTGGTTGTTGGGTTGTTGACAAAGCATCCTAAGACTTTTATTGCAACAGTGATGATCCAACGACACCCTGTATACTGGCTCGACGACGGGGACAGCATTTTCCACCAAAAGGCTTCGGAAACGATATTTAAGATACATTCATCAAAACTAGATTCGTCAAAACTCTTATCGGATTCATTATCGGATGCCTTTGATGCATTGAAAGGACAGACAGTGGACGGCCAAGGTCTCGATGGATGTAGTAGATATGTTGTTCTGGATCCTATTGAAGCCAGGGATTTTGTTGCGCTGTTGGATAGTTTATACGGAAACAAGTGAGTGTGTTGTGTGGAAGCTTTGGATGGCGGGTTCCCAATCTAATCTACAGAGCTCTCTCAGCTGATTCGACCCTTGCCGAGGTTTCGTCTATCTTGCGCGTAACTGGTCCAAGTCAACTTGACCTCCCAGTCTTGCACGAGCAAGCTAGACACTTTTTCGAAGACCTGTGTCCGAAAGACGCGTTCAAACTCGCGACGTTCGAATTTCACGACTCCTCAGCTGAAGAAGCCATGGCGTTGAGTATACAGTACGATATCGATCAGGTCAGTTCAGCTTACGTGTATAGAACTGTACATCCAGAACCCACGTTTACAGTGTCAAAAATCTCTCTTGTACTACCTCGCCTCCGAAACTCATCTCGACGCGTCAACTTTCCCAACCACTATCATTCCACCGACGCTGACTTCGCAAATACTACAACACGGACATGCCCTGGAATCGATACTCATCGAACGATTTACGCCACTCCTCTTCACCCCTCCGCCGACCAGTCATATGGAATGTACCGACGTCTTGGCGGAACAGTGGATGCCTTTAGTCATAACCCCCGCTATTGCAGACAGCGCTATGGGTAAACCTTTGCAGACGCTAGAGAAGATGAAGAGCATTCCGTGGGGAAAGTATGGAATTTGCGATAGTTGCGTTAAGGAAAAGTTGGATGAGTGGTCGGAGGAGCAAAATGCGGTGTGGGAGCTTCTGGATGGGTCAGTTTGGGGTACGAAAGCTCCTGAAGTTTTGTGATAGTAATGCCTTGCGTGTCTTACTCGGAAATTGCGATTATTCGGTACCCTTTGCAGAAGTTCCAAGTCCATTGTAAGGATGGATGATTCTGGCTGAAATCGTGAGTGATGTTACCTCTTTCATTCCAACATCCCCTAGAATGGAGTTCGAGTTCAAGAGGGGTCGCCAAGGACGAACTTAATTGCCTCTTTGCATCGAGCCCTCAATCCAAGCCCACTTCTCCCATATGTGATACCTGGATCCGATCCGATTCCTTTCCTCAGAATAAAGGCTCAACTCGGAACCTACTAGAAGGTCAAAAACCCGATGACATTAATTCTTCAAAAGTATCGTTCTGAGAAGAGGAGACCCTGTACTTAATGAATGGGCGTCGAGGATGAGAGTATGACACTCATTCCTTCATGAGCCTCTTCAAAGACACACTCGGTAAACCAAGGACTCCGATTTTCAAATAACCCTCCTCATCTTTCATCTGTTTGCCGACTTCATTCGTTACATCGGTAGCCGCTGCACGCAACTCATCAACATCCCAATGAGCCCAAACAAATCGACCATGTAGCCAGGATGCTTCGGAAGAGGCAGCCCAGACGGCGTAGTCCGCTGGGAGTGACACTGTTTATAAAATAACGTCAGGTCGGGGAAGAGAACGAATGTGAAAGAGCACTCACTATCGTCCCAATTCAACAGATCCTTCGGAACGTATCTGCTCGCTCCCTCCGAATATAACGCCCCAGGATGATAGGAGATAATCTGCAATTCATCCACCTTTGATTGATCCGCTATTCTACCTAACATGGCCATCCACGCAGCCTTCGACGTCCCATAGGTGTTTAGGCTGCCGGATGTTGGGTAAGTGTGAATCTGGGAAGTGGACACGTTGATGAGGTACAACTGATGATCAGCTGCAGGGATACTGGGTCGGAGAGTCTGGTGGACGAATTTCGTCGTCATAAGAAAGTTTCCGCCGACGTTGACCTGGAAAGCTTGCATGATCTCATCCTTGTCTAGAAGCAGCGTCTCGGCTCCATTTGGACCAAAAAATGCCGCGTTCAAGACGAGGACGTTGACTAATATGCCTTGGGAGTGAAGGTATTCCCAGAGCGAAGTGATGGACGCATCGTCACCGATATCCCCCTGCCGAGCAATGAAATCCGTCACTCCCTTCGCCCCAAATTCCTGCTGTAGATTCGAGACCGCTTCATTCAGAAAGGCAGCCCGTCGATCAACGATAATAACTCTGGATGCCGAGGCTTTAGCAAAAGAGCGGGCAATTTCGAAGCCTATCCCGCCTCCACCGCCCGTGATGAGAATAGTTCTACCAGCCTGGCTGAGAGCTGGCTGAGAAGGAGAGATAGCAGGGTAGCTTGTGCGGTGGTAAGTTGTACCGAGACTTGGGAAAGACATTGTTGTGTTATTCAAAGTGGTCGGATTCGGCGAGAGGGTTTTTATACGCTGTCTGCTTATCTTTGAATGGTGACATAGGAGAGTTCGTTCCGAATCCACTCCGACTTGAATTTTCTGCCCCAGGGGGAATCGACTCCGGAGAATTGTGGATTGAAATGGTGAAGCCACGTCGGCATCGAGCCAGAATTACGGGATATCTCGAAATTGTGGATCGTTATTGAATCAACATGTTGAAGACTCTCCCGTTTCCCCGGGAAATTCTGGCTCGTAATCCAGAATGAGATTGGTCGCCTGCTTCAGCGTGTCGCGTGTCTTTCAAGAGCGTGCTTATATCCAACGCGACTGATGAAGCGTTCGGATCTTCTATGCCCCCGCATGAGCGCGATTGAGCACGAAAATATGATTTCAACTTTCGATATCAACTCATTACTGAAGAAGACCCGGATTGCGTCCATGAGCGCTTTCTGGTCTGGCCATAGCGGCCGCCAAAAGTTGCATGACCGGAGTCATCGTCTCCCCGGAATCATTGTCTCCCCGGAATCATCGTCTCCCCTTCGTGCAATTGGGCTTTTGTGCACCAGGGGGGCTTTCTGGGAGCTATCTGGTTGGGCTGAGGCTCTGGCGGAGCCGGTCCGCGGAGTGAACTTGTTCGCAATGCCCAAGTCACTCGGCTAACTCCGTAACAGCAACTGAAAAGAACTAAGGGCGAGGTGGGATGGGATCTTTGCAGGGAGCTGAGTGCGTTGAACTGTTGCTCAACGCCAGCCAGTGAGACGACTTGTGAGGGAGCGGAGGCGAAGAGGCACAATAGCTTCCGCCTCTTCGCAACCGCTCCGCTGGACGTTGATGCCGAGCTACATGCTTCACTCGGCATCTGACACATTCCAGCGTCGTCTCGCTGCATCGTCTTTCAGGTGCTGATAGGAGCTATCTGGTTGGGCTGAGGCTCTGGCGGAGCCGGTCCGCGGAGTGAACTTGTTCGCAATGCCCAAAGAAAACAAGCCACTTGTGGCGATCCGTGAACAAGTGAAACAAGCCCAACCAAGAGCGGCAAGTGGCAAAAGAAGCAAGCACAAATAATTTTCTATTTATATATTGTCCAACAGGAAATCAAGACGAAACTATTTAGGATAGGCTAGGATAGAGATAAATAAAAAATAAAAATAATTGACACCAACAATTAAACCATAACGTCCACAAAGTGCTTCGATAAAATGTTCTGAAAGGAACGGATATATAATTCGTAAGCCAAAGACTTCCACCGCCCAGCGATACGAACAATTTCTGGGCTGACGCCTTGACCAAGCAGGTATGAAGCGCCACCAATTCGGAAAGAGTGACCAAATGCGTTACCCCAACCTGCGGAGGCGAGTACTTCATTGACTCGAGAAAGTGCAGCCTTTCTAACTAAAGGACGAACAGCCCCAAGTCTGTCCCTCCATGAGAACAGAGGATCAGAAGGAGATGCCGGCACTACTCGCTCAAGGTTCGAGAGAGCCTTTGCTGGACACAGATCACCACCGGTAGGCATAAAAACTGACTGCAATTTACCTGGTTCTGATGTCTTGGCCTTAGGGAGGTCAAGTCGGACATACTCTTTGTCGAAGGAGTCTACGAGGAGATGTGCATTAACTCTAGCCAGGTGGGTTGTCGGAGAAAACACTGTTCTTCCGCTGACAGTGACCTCACCCCACCGCATGAGTCCCCAGAAGGCACATGCACACGCCGCCCACAAGCAAGCGTCAAAAGGGTCGTCCAAGTCCAGTGAAGAGTGTAAAGCTCTTAGCATGGCGATGGTGATAGGGGGTCGAGGTGGTTTCAAACGTCGAGCACCTTGAATTTTCGCGAGGCCCCGGAGAGAGAAACGAATGGACGCGAAGTTCATATCTGATAGCGGAGGCGGCCAGCCTTGTGCCAGATGCCAAGCCCGAATACCTGATAGGTACTTTGATACTGTAGATGTTGCGACCGATTCCCAGGGTATATCCGACGGGAAAGCAGGATCGTCTGGGTCAGGGTCAGTTGAGGCCCAAAGCGCAAATGAATGAAGTAAAGCTGGGGAAGCCGGAAGTCAATCCTTCTCCGCAATGGAGAAAATATCACAGAACAAGTGGAATTTGCGAAGGGCAGAACCCACAGAATCAGGGTTGTCCAGGGAATGGGTAGAGGCGAGTTGGTGTATATGTCTTAGGACCGGGACATTGAGAACAGGATTGGGGGGAACATTTACTCCTTTCCACTCAAACATTCTCTCACTTGCGGCACAAGCAGGCCGAAGAGGGGATGGCAGGAGCGTGAGCGAGGGTATCTCTTCTATGACTCGTGCAGAGCCGGGCACTATGGGTGGCGCAATACGACAGGCACTGACAATTGGGTAGATAGTGATACAGGAATCAGTTTGTCGACAAGATGTGGCGGGAGAGGGAGCGACAATGGACTGTTGATGTGTGGATATTTTGCCAGAAACTCCATGATTTTCCCGCGCGAGAGGGGGTCGGATATGTTGTTGCTGGAAGCGACGTGTTCGGGCACCATCAAAAATGAATTCCGGGCAAGCAGGGTATAAATTTCCTTCAAAATGATATTCCCTTCGCGACTCTTTGACCTTCCTTTCTTTAAACATCCAACAACTCCCAAATTGTCTGAACGCAAGCGGAAAGATGACCATTTGGAATAGCGCATATGAAATCCCATCTGTACAAACCCGCGAAGTGCAAGTTCCACAGCGACTGCTTCTGCCCATCCAATATCGTACCTGTGCTTTGGACCGATTTTGAACCCAGGGGCCCACGTCCAAACGGCCCAGTAGCAATCTATAACAATCGCGATTCCGTAAGATGAGCTTGCATCGCCCCATAGTCCAAGATCGAAGGGTGTTGAAGAAGCCAACGGCATCTCGTTTGGCAAAATCTCGAGGAGCCATAGGATCCACGACAAATCCGCATCGAGGTGACTGGGAACCCCCAACTTGGCGTGGACTGAGCGGAAAGAGCGAGCAAAGAAACCTAAGAAGGAATCAGATAAAGAGCAATCAGAGCACATGAATTCCAACGAACCAGCAGAGGCGATAAAAGGTCGAATCAGCGGATAGATACAGGAAATATGAATCAATTTTCCTTGAAGCGAAAGCGCGTTTGACGCTGAAAATTGTCCACCCGCGACCCTCCACTTCTTCATAAGCAAGACAATGGTGTTCAACTTCTCCGGCGGCAAGGAAACCACTTTCTGCTCTAAATCCCACATGAAGCCAATGTACTGCTGTATGCGAGAAAACCGCCGAGTCTTTTTGACACTCCACGGGATGCCAAACGCAGCAGTGAGGGCAATAAACTCCTCTTCCGTCCATGACTGGTCTGGAAATCTGATCGCGAAAAAATCGTCGACCCATTTCAAAAGCCCACGAACCCCCCATTTTCTGTAAATTGCAGCTAGCATATCTGCAATAGAGCCAAACACTCCTGCGCTGGTTGCCAAGCCAAAACAAACAGCACGGTCGACAATGACTCTCCCCTGCCAGTACAGGCAAAGAGAATTCTGTTGAGTGGGTAAAACAGGCGTGATGCGGTAAGCTGCAGAAATGTCGAAAGTTGCGGCTTCGCAACCAGCAGGGAGCAATAGGATGAGGTTTGATGCGTCTGTAAAAGTTCCCCACTCTGTAGGGAAATCGTCTGAATTGAGCAGAGAATTCACGGATGGAGTATCGGAATTCCGCGGATATGACAAATCCTGTACTAGGCGAAACGAATCTGAACCGGCTTTGGGAACCAGTCCCAAGGGTGATGTGCGGAAAGGACCGATCAGAGCCTGGAGCTCGTCCGGGGTATACGATTGGGAGAAGCGACCGGCAGCTTGCTCCTGTGTAATGTAATCTGATATGAACTGGGGATTGAGCGACGAAGAACGATGATTCTCGAAATAAATAACGGCGTGAGAGGGTCTCTCTCACGCCAACGTCAAAGCCATAAGCGACACCGCGAACGATGTGACTCCATTCATCAAGGAGGTTAAAATGCCTCAATGATGCTCCCAACGCTTCTGCATTGATGGGCGAAATAACTATACGAGGATCACTCGGCACGAGGGCAAGTTCCGGCCCCATGTTCGGAGGAACCGCAGAGAGTGCATTCGTGGCTAGCGGAACAGTCAGAGCGTGTGCAGGAGGATCCACGGGTGAAGTTGAAACAGTAGGGCGTGCCCGAAGAGGTGACAAGTTTATTCGGGTACTTTGCATCTCCAACAACCTTTGCACATACGCGGTTTGCGATTGTCCTTTCTGCAGAGCAGCTGGACGGACGGCACCCTGCTGCTCCACATCGAAAGCAACGACCACTTGGGCGTTGGTAAGGTGTATGCCTGAGAACACGAGGCTTTGGCAGGCGAGAAATAGGAGACGAAGGGGCCGGTACCCTCAAGTTCGCCTCAAGCGCTAATTTCGAACGTACAATATCGAGGCGGTGATGATCAAAGACACTGATGTCGAGAGTGTGGTGAGATGCCACTGCGTGTCGGAAATCCGCGTCATACGCCATGGCCAACTTCCAGTTGAGTGACTGTCCGACATTTATACAGTTCATGCAGTGGGCCACCCATAGCTGCCCAATCTCGTCTCCATGAACTTCGCCAACAGTGGAAACAAGTAGCTCGAGGCAGCTTCTCCACTCCATAGGCAAGATATCTAATTCACCTGTCCTATCTGCCAGAGATTCTGCACTAACGAGAGAGCCAGTTATGTTGTCAAACGAGATCGAAGTTGCTGTGGTATTCTTCGTACGATTTTTCATTTGCAGGTACGTCAAAGGAACGTAATCGTAATTCCGAACTAGATGAAGAACTTTCTTTGGGACATCTGCACCAAGGAAGAAAACAGTAATGAGCTAAACCATAACCAAACAAGAACGGAAGGAACAGCAAGCGATATAGGGCTCCTCGGGCACAGAAAGCCCTTTTGGGCACAGAAAACCCCTTGGGTACAGAAAAAGCCCCTTTTGGGCGCAGAAAGCCATTAAGGCACAGAGACTGCCGAGGAGCAGCAATGCAGCAGGTACAGAGAGCCATACGGGCAACAGCAGGTACAGAGAGCCATACAGGCAACAGCAGGAAGGAAAACTCTTACCAATACTGAAAGGATTTCCTATGGAACCTTTCACAACAACAGGGGTCTTCAGTGGTGATTTCGAGCTGGCGGGCCCCTGAGACGTTCCAGCGCTTCGAAATCCAGCTTCGATACCGGCTGCAATATGTGCCGCAATACTCTGCTCGTTCAGTGAAGCCGTACCAAGCGAGCCCATAAAGGGCTTCGAAGTAGAAGTGATGCCTGCAATTCCAGCAGGTCCGGACTTTGTGTTGGATCTCTTAGGCGCAAATCCGAAAGCTTGCAGGTTCTTCTGGACAGGTTGCTGACTACGGATAGCTTGAGAGCTGTCTGACTGTAGAGTCACTGAACGTGAAGATGCTGAGTTGGGAGGGGGTTGGGAACCGGGCGGATCATTGCTCGAAACAATTGAGGAAAAGGAGGGCATTGGGGCACTGGAACCGAACGGGCGATAGCTCGAGCTAATTGGACCTTTGGAAGATCCGGTAATACTGGAAATAGTGTATGGTGAAGATTTAGCAGCGGGTCCAGGCATCGAAATGTTTCCAATATGGGGAGGAGGACCCGCAGTGGTGGAATTGGCTGAAGAGGGGGAATTCATGGCAATAAGGGAATGGAATATCGAGGTTGTAGGATAGAATAGATAGAAGATAATATATACTGATCTTTGCAGGGAGCTGAGTGCGTTGAACTGTTGCTCAACGCCAGCCAGTGAGACGACTTGTGAGGGAGCGGAGGCGAAGAGGCACAATAGCTTCCGCCTCTTCGCAACCGCTCCGCTGGACGTTGATGCCGAGCTACATGCTTCACTCGGCATCTGACACATGCAATTGGGCTTTTGTGCACCAGGGGGCTTTCTGCGGGTTCGGGGCCGGGAACCCTGGTGTATTCAATCTACCCAGAAATAATATTCGAACTTGAACTAGACCAGAAGAGGATATGAAGTTTATTCGCCACAGAGTACGTCTCTGTCTCGTTCTCCAAACATTTCAGTTTCTGATACGAACAAAAGATTTCGGGAAGGAGCTCGATAGGAGCGGCCTCTGCTCATTGTTTTGGATTCAAGTTTTCTTGATGTATATCCGTCACTCAGCCTGTTGTCGCCTTTATGATGAATCAACTATCTAAATCCTCTCCCCCCAGAAATGTCGCTCGAGCTGAGAGAGCTCAGAGTGAGAGGCTCAGAGACTCGGTGGAGACTGGTAGGAGAGGCAGGATTCATTGTACAATGCACGACCAGCTCAATGATGCGCCGCGCGCTGATGACCAGTCACTATATTCCAGACTAAAATACCATATCTATCAGCATGTACTTAGGCGAAGGATGTGCATTTTTGACTATCGGAGTTGGAGTTATCGGAGACGTGCCTGCAGCTGCGTCATGTTGGTTGTTGGGTTGTTGACAAAGCATCCTAAGACTTTTATTGCAACAGTGATGATCCAACGACACCCTGTATACTGGCTCGACGACGGGGACAGCATTTTCCACCAAAAGGCTTCGGAAACGATATTTAAGATACATTCATCAAAACTAGATTCGTCAAAACTCTTATCGGATTCATTATCGGATGCCTTTGATGCATTGAAAGGACAGTCAGTGGACGGCCAAGGTCTCGATGGATGTAGTAGATATGTCGTTCTGGATCCTATTGAAGCCAGAGATTTTGTTGCGCTGTTGGATAGTTTATACGGAAACAAGTGAGTGTGTTGTGTGAAGCTTTGGATGGCGGGTTCCCAATCTAATCTACAGAGCTCTCTCAGCTGATTCGACCCTTGCCGAGGTTTCGTCTATCTTGCGCGTAACTGGTCCAAGTCAACTTGACCTCCCAGTCTTGCACGAGCAAGCTAGACACTTTTTCGAAGACCTGTGTCCGAAAGACGCTTTCAAACTCGCGACGTTTGAATTTCACGACTCCTCAGCTGAAGAAGCTATGGCGTTGAGTATACAGTACGATATTGATCAGGTCAGTTCAGCTTACGTGTATAGAACTGTACATCCAGAACCCACGTTTACAGTGTCAAAAATCTCTCTTGTACTACCTCGCCTCCGAAACTCATCTCGACGCGTCAACTTTCCCAACCACTATCATTCCACCGACGCTGACTTCGCAAATACTACAACACGGACATGCCCTGGAATCGATACTCATCGAACGATTTACGCCACTCCTCTTCACCCCTCCGCCGACCAGTCATATGGAATGTACCGATGTCTTGGCGGAACAGTGGATGCCTTTAGTCATAACCCCAGCTATTGCGGACAGCGCTATGGGTAAACCTTTGCAGACGCTAGAGAAGATGAAGAGCATTCCGTGGGGAAAGTATGGAATTTGTGATAGTTGCGTTAAGGAAAAGTTGGACGAGTGGTCGGAGGAGCAAAATGCGGTGTGGGAGCTTCTGGATGGGTCAGTTTGGGGTACGAAAGCTTCTGAAGTTTTGTGATAGTAATGCCTTGCGTGTCTTACTCGGAAATTGCGATTATTCGGTACCCTTTGCAGAAGTTCCAAGTCCATTGTAAGGATGGATGATTCTGGCTGAAATCGTGAGTGATGTTACCTCTTTCATTCGAACATCCCCTAGAATGGAGTTCGAGTTCAAGAGGGATCGCCAAGAACGAACTTCAATTGCCTCTTTGCATCGAGCCCTCAATCCAAGCCCACTTCTCCCATATGTGACACCTGGATCCCGATCCGATTCCTTTTCCTCAGAATAAAGGCTCAACTCGGAACCTACTAGAAGGTCAAAAACCCGATGACATTAATTTTTCAAAAGTATCGTTCTGAGAAGAGGAGACCCTGTACTTAATGAATGGGCGTCGAGGATGAGAGTATGACATTCATTCCTTCATGAGGCTCTTCAAAGACACACTCGGTAAACCAAGGACTCCGATTTTCAAATAACCCTCCTCATCTTTCATCTGTTTGCCGACTTCATTCGTTACATCGGTAGCCGCTGCACGCAACTCATCAACATCCCAATGAGCCCAAACAAATCGACCATGTAGCCAGGATGCTTCGGAAGAGGCAGCCCAGACGGCGTAGTCCGCTGGGAGTGACACTGTTTATAAAATAACGTCAGGTCGGGGGAGAGAACGAATGTGAAAGAGCACTCACTATCGTCCCAATTCAACAGATCCTTCGGAACGTATCTGCTCGCTCCCTCCGAATATAACGCCCCAGGATGATAGGAGATAATCTGCAATTCATCCACCTTTGATTGATCCGCTATTCTACCTAACATGGCCATCCACGCAGCCTTCGACGTCCCATAGGTGTTTAGGCTGCCGGATGTTGGGTAAGTGTGAATCTGGGCAGTGGACACGTTAATGAGGTACAACTGATGATCAGCTGCAGGGATACTGGGTCGGAGAGTCTGGTGGACGAATTTCGTCGTCATAAGAAAGTTTCCGCCGACGTTGACCTGGAAAGCTTGCATGATTTCATCCTTGTCTAGAAGCAGCGTCTCGGCTCCATTTGGACCAAAAAATGCTGCGTTCAAGACGAGGACGTTGACGAATATGCCTTGGGAGTGAAGGTATTCCCAGAGCGAAGAGATGGACGCATCGTCACCGATATCCCCCTGCCGAGCAATGAACTCCGTCACTCCCTTCGCCCCAAATTCCTGCTGTAGATTCGAGACCGCTTCGTTCAGAAAGGCAGCCCGTCGACCAACGATAATAACTCTGGATGCCGAGGCTTTAGCAAAAGAGCGGGCAATTTCGAAGCCTATCCCGCCTCCACCGCCGGTGATGAGAATAGTTCTACCAGCCTGGCTGAGAGCTGGTTGAGAAGGAGAGATAGCGGGGTAGCTTGTGCGGTGGTAAGTTGTACCGAGACTTGGGAGAGACATTGTTGTGTTATTCAAAGTGGTCGGATTCGGCGAGAGGGTTTTTATACGCCGTCTGCTTATCTTTGACTGGTGACATAGGAGAGTTCGTTCCGAATCCACTCCGACTTGAATACCCTTTTCTGCCCCAGGGGGAATCGACTCCGGAGAATTGTGGATTGAAATGGTGAAGCCACGCCGGCATCGAGCCAGAATTACGGGATATCTCGAAATTGTGGATCGTTATTGAAGCATCATGTTGAAGACTCTCCCGTTTCCCCGAGGAATTCTGGCTCGTAATCCAGAATGAGATTGGTCGCCTGCTTCAGCGTGTCGCGTGTCTTTCAAGAGCGTGGGAGTAACCGCCTAAATGCGTCTAATTCAAGGTACCGTGATTTTTAATTCGCGGGCTTTTTCTCGTTTCCGTCTCGGACCCATATTTCGACACTGTGAAAAGCTCAAATAAAGCAGACGAGGTATGAAGATGCGTTACGCTGGCCCTTGAACTTGCCAGCTGGTAATTTTTTTCAGCATGAACCGGGTACTGATCCATTTTTACTGTTCAGCGCGAGTTCTAATGGTTCGAAGACGGAAATAGAGGACTAGGAGACGGCGACGGTCATATCAGCAGTACGAAACTGGAGAAAGATACAGTCTTCTAAGCAACGTAGTTGATTTTGGGCGTAATCGTAATGGGCCTAGGGGAGACAAATATAGGTAGGGAGAGGCGGGGCTGCATCCGAGATATTATCTGAGAAATGTCAGTATATTCTTGGTTCTTATATCCAACGCGACTGATGAAAAGTTTGAAGCGTTCGGATCTCCTATGCCCCCGTATGAGCGCGATTGAGCACGAAAATATGATTTCAACTTTCGATATCAACTCATTACAGAAGAAGACCCGGATTGCGTCCATGAGCGCTTTCTGGTCTGGCCATAGCGGCCGCCAAGAGTTGTATGACGAGAATCATTGTCTCCCCTTCGTACAATTAAGCTTTTGTACACCAGGGGGGCTTTCTGCAGATTCAAGGCCAGGAACCCTCCTGTATTCAATCTACCCAGAAATAATGTTCGAACTTGAACTAGACCAGAAGAGGATATGAAGTTTATTCGCCACAGAGTACGTCTCTGTCCCGCTCTCCAAACATTCTGGTTTCTGATACGAACAAAAGATTTCGGTAAGGAGCTCGATAGGAGCGGCCTCTGCTCGTTGTTTCGGATTCAAGCTTTCTTGATGCATATCCGTCACTCAGCCTGTTGTCGCCTTTATGATGAATCAACTATTGATATAAACCCCGATGGATGGTTGCAGAACGGTGTGTATGGATGGGCCAGTGTCCAGCAACGTTCCGCTGCTGTTAGTACCTTAGTTACAGACTAACTTGTGATGTTTCCAGCCCAAGTGAAATCACTCTCCCCTAGTAAGTGTTGGTCCCTGGACTCCAACTATGCGATTGGTCATGTCCCGTGCTCCGCTTACAATTTGAATACTAGACTCAGACTATAAATTGGCCAAATTCCAATTCCGCTTTACAATCTTCAATAGTCTTCAATGTCGAGTAACAATTTTACGACAGAATATCTGTCCGATATTCTGCAGGGCTTACAAGCTCCTTTCTTCATGCTGATTGTAAGCGCTCTTTGATCAAGCTTGTGCGCCAGATTATGCTAATCCTTTCTGTTGATCAGCTCGAGATATTATTCCTTGGTCAGTCTTTATCATATTGGTCAAGTAGATTGCACACAAATTTGACCGGCATATGCTTGGATGAACATTTTAGGCGCATATACAATAGTATTTTGTCTTTATATTTACCTCCAAGTTCAGCAACAAGGGCGACAGCGCTACTACCAAGCCTCGATTCTCATCCTTTTTTTGCTCGGAATCGCCGCTGTCGCTGTCTCTATCTCCGATTTTGTTCAAAAAAGCCGGGCTTTCTTGGTACTGGATTTGCTCGACAGCGAATCAGGATATCTTGAGTATACACTTTTCCAATGCTTTGTGAGTCGAGGAGTAACGTCCATTCCGCGGTACAGGCTTACATTGCGGATTATCTACGCCGTCGCCAAGTAAGCATCTCTGAATTAGCTAATGCTCTAAGAAGGTGGAATGTGTTCTTACGTACTGGTGGCATCGAGTTCGGTGGCAGATGTTTTGCTGGTAAGTTGGACTCATTCCATTTTCCAACTATCTTGTGATCATCACGGATGTTCAGTTATATCGGTGTTATATTGCATGGGCTTCAAGAAAATGGGTCATACTGGGTCCCGGCATTATCTCCACAATAAATACCAGTGAGTAGTAATACCTCGGAGAGAAGAGCCGATAAAACCTTCTTCTTGGCAGTAATGGCAATTTTGTCTATTTTTTTTCTCTGGGAAACAACCAGCGACACTGCTTCTGCATTCTCAGAATCAAGTGATCTGTTCGACATATTTCTAGGGGTGAACTTTTTTACAAACTTGCTCCTGACAGGACTGATAGGTGAGTAAATTCATTCAAATCGTAAGGATAATGAGAGCTAACGCGTTTTTCTGTCCTTTTTTTTTGCCTAATATAGCGGGAAGGCTTTGTTGGATATCTCGCGATGCTCGACAATCTTTGGGAAATGATTCTTTCAATCGCAAGAGAATGGATCACATTATTGGACTAATGTTTGTCCTATCAAACTCGTCTAAAAACAGATCCTTAATCATATGTTATCCCTCAGCATCAAGTCGAGTTTGTTATATCCACTCGCGTTAGTGGCATATCTAGTAGTTTCGACTAGTGGATTGCGGAGTATTGTATCTATGGAGCCGTTACTTACGGTCATTGTGGTATGGCGCCCGCTTACGCTGTGACGATATTCATGATTCACCTGTCATTAAAGGGCATCGCTCCGACCATGATGATGGTCAGAGTCGATTTGGAAAACAGTATCGAAAAAATCTCGAAACGTGGCAGTCTCAGCGGAAGCTTTTCAGATCTTGAGACCCAGCCGTTATCACCTGTAGTTCTGGAAACCAGGAATTTGGATGTACTACCTCGACCGTTTTCTCTTGCACTCAAACAGCCCCCAGCCGATCGAGTTCGAGAGGGAGGATCCCTGATTACGAACTTGATCTTTGCATCAAATCCTCTCCCTCGAAAGTACCGTCCATCCCCCGCTGTTACCCCTGCGTCGAATCCCATACCTTCGAAATATCAAAACTCGGAATATCAAAACCCGCATTAGATCCTCCACCTTAGAAGTATCGCTTTGAGAGCCAGACTCGAGGAGGAGGAGAAGGATTTAACACTTTATTTGCATAATGAAACTCCGCATTGACCACATACTTAAATATACGGCTTGAGGTTAGGATAAATTATTCTTTCATGTACCCCTTCAAAGACACACTCGGTAAACCAAGGACTCCGACTTTCAAATAACCCGCGTTGTCTTTCATTTGTTTTCCGACTTCACTTGTTGCATCGGTAGCTGCCGCACGCAACTCATCAACATCCCAATGAGCCCACACAAATCGACCATGTAGCCAGGATGCTTCGGAAGAGGCAGCCCAGACGGCGTAGTCCGCTGGTAGTGACACTTTACAAGTAAATGTGCGTCAGCTCAGTGGAGGGAAACCGATGTAGATGAGTACTCACTATCGTCCCAATTCAAGAGATCCTTCGAAACGAGCTTGCTAACTCCCTCCGAATATACCACCCCGGGATGATAGGAGATAATCTGCAATTCATCTACCTTGGATTGGTCCGCTATTCTACTTAACATGGCCGTCCACGCAGCCTTAGACGTCCCATAGGTGTCGCTGTCGGTTGATGGGTACATGTGAATCTGGGCAGTGGATATGTTGATGAGGTACAGCTGATGATCAGCTGCAGTGATACTAGGTCGGAGACTCTGGTGGACGAATTTCGTCGTCATCAAAAAGTTTCCACCGAGGTTGACCTGGAAAGCTTGCATGAATTGATCCTTGTCCAGAAGCAGCGTCTCAATTCCACTTGAAACGAAAAGTGCCGCGTTCAAGACGAGGACGTTGACGAATATGCCTTGGGAGTGAAGGTATTCCCAGAGCGAAGAGATGGACGCATCGTCACCGATATCCCCCTGCCGAGCAATGAACTCTGTCACTCCCTTCGCCCCAAATTCTTGTTGTAGATTCGAGACCGCTTCATTCAGAAAGGCAGCGCGCCGACCAACGATAATAACTCTGGATGCCGAGGCTTTAGCAAAAGAGCGGGCAATTTCGAAGCCTATCCCGCCTCCACCGCCGGTGATGAGAATAGTTCTACCAGCTTGGCTGAGAGCTGGCTGAGAAGGAGAGATAGCGGGGTAGCTTGTGCGGTGGTAAGTTGTACCGAGACTTGGGAAAGACATCTTTGTAATATTCAAGCTGGTCGATTTCGGTGAGAAGGTTTTTATACGCCGTCTGCTTATGTTGGCTGGTGACATACATATTACATACTACGGTTGTTAGGGAAGTCGACTCAATAGAGAAGTTGCATTTTTCGAGAGCGGTGGGTTGGGCGTAAGTACACTGCGCTCTCGACCTTTCTTCACTATCTCATGTATGTGATAATTTTCAATCCGATCTCTCAACTCAGTTTCGAATTTTCCACTAAGAAAATCATGTACATATGTATGAGCGTCAAAACTTTCTGTGAATGGTACAAAAATCAGCAAATTGCTCAGGAACAGTATATTGCACCATCCTGGTCTCCTACAAGAAAGGGTTTGCAACAACAATAATGCGCTGAAGAGCTCTGTCCTAGATTTTGGAAGACATCGGAGAACAACTGCGAGATGGACGAAGCAAAAGGTGCCCCAGAAAGCGGCTTGCCAAAACGCAACTTGCCTATTTGTACTCGGTCATCAGCAGGACCCCTTCAAATCCTTCGCAGAATAGGGCTCTGAGGTTTTATATACATCAGGTGCTTCTCCGGCGGGTGAGTCCTGTATAACGAAAAATTTAGGACGAAGATCTTGTAAGAGTTGCTTCTGACAGCCTCCAGGGCTTGGGGAAATATATCTGCTAAGACATTGTGGCGAAAATGGGCTTCGCGCTCTGATTCGGATTAAAAAAGAGGTGGAGAAGGTGGAGGTAGCGAAAAAGGTTCCGGATTTGCAAAATTCCCACACGCTTATACCGTATATGGAAGGTTTAAAAAATATAACGAGCGAGCGCTAAAGTCTACGCCAACTTTTGCTTCCGGTTTCTGGCAAGCCCCTCAAGCAAGGTTTCTCGTATTTTTGCCGAAAACCCCCGTGAGGGGACTGCTTTAGGCTTAGAGCTTAGAGCCTATTCTTTCCAAAGACCGAACAGGCTTTTTCTGCTTTCCCTCCCAAAATTCAACACAACGAACAAGTTCGCCGCCTTGAAAAGCTCAAAGCACAAAGCATCCGGGACAGTACCAGAAGACCATTACAGCGGATGGAAATGTGTTACGTCGAGCCTTGAAGGAGGTAGGTTCAAAGACGGAAATGGAGGACTCGGAGATAGCGACAGTCATATGAGCAGGATCGAGTTGGGCTAGGATGACAGAGCTGGCATTGCATTGTGACTCCAATATCCCTTCTCCGACCCTACCCTGAAAATGTCAGTATCTTTTTCGTTCTTGTCCACCGCACAACCTGAGCGCTAACATACGTTTCATTGTGCTGGAAGTTAGTGTATCGGAATGATTGTCATTTCCATGAACCGGATTGTGTCCACCAGCGTTGTCTGGCTTGGCCGTAGCTGTAAAGACTTAGACTCGGATGACGAGACCACTCCACCATTCCAGTACTCCACCACTCCCAAGCTACAACCGCACTTGAAGAAGAGTGTTCACTTCCCCACTCGTATCTCCGCCCAATAGGTTGCGAATCTGCGGCTGAGTATACACCACGCAGAACGCTTTATGCATCGTTGGTCCTGGACGCATCGTTCAACCTTCGGATGCGTTGAATGCTTCTGAACGCTGCTTTCGATAAGGGTGTAGATGTTTTGCGCTCCGAGTCGCTTGAATACGATGGTCAGACGTGGCCGCGTTGGAAGGCAGCCTGGGTATTTCTATTCATGATATTGCGAGCGTCCTCATTGAAAGGTGGACCTCGGAGCTGGCGGATGTAGGTGATCGACCGCTGCCTGATGATGAAGACTTACACGTCTTGGGTCAAATGAAAGAGCTCACGACCTCGCTATGTATTGGCAAGATGAGGTCAGCAATCCTTTCTAGAGTCTCATCGTCTGGCTGACGGTTGACCTACGGCGACCATTGTGTAAGCAGATTAGTAGGACCGTTTGATTACCGAATTAGGTTTGGCTACACGGCCACGTGCCGAATGTATAAAACCCAGCGTCTAAATACCTTTCTCAACACCAACTTTCCTTCAACTCCTTCGTGCTCGTAATCGCTGCAGTCGTGGGCAAATCACTATTGATCTCGCATCCATCTTTCTGCGCAATGCCCAAAGTTAAGAAAGCTCGCGACCCACATCATATTCCACGCCCTCCCAACTCTTTTTTCCTTTATCGGCAAGAACGTCTTCCAGCCCTTCAACAAGAGTATGCAGCGCGAGGAACTCCTCTTTTAGCTACTGAACTAGCTAAGATTCTGGGTCAGGAGTTTAGGCAGCTGTCCACCGAGATGAAGGCTAGGTTGGAAGAAAAGCGGTTGGAGGTCGAACTTCAACATCAACGGGACCATCCCGGTTGGAAATTTGCGCCAAAGAAAGCGCAACAGGCCGAGTCCAAAGTCGTACATCCTCCCAAAGCTAAGAAAGGTCGCGGAATTACCAAGAAAGCAGCTTCGACAGCAGGATCATCCTCGCAAGCCACGGGTCAGCCTGCAGATGGCTCTCCTAATTGCTTCTACTCCACCTTTTATGTCCAGCCCCCCGCTTATCCCAATGCCCAAACCCCAAAAGGATCTGCTTCTCTGGCACCTCAATCACGACCGAGGTCGACACCAGTATCTGCTTCTCCGGCTCCCCCCGCTTCTGAGCGGTCAGACATCCACGACCTTAATACCGTTGCTCCGATCGAATTGCCCCACAGTATCCAGGGAACACCCTTGAATGTTTACCCTAACGTCGGATTCGAAGGTCGTGGCTCCGTCTCATCTGCTGGACGGCCAGCCTCTTCTGCATCGTCTGTCTCTCAGAGTTCATTGAATAGTTCCTCTTGCGCTTCGACAGCGGTATGTAATCCTTCTTAACCTCTCCATCGTCTTCTTCGTAAGAAATGAACTCTCATCCCCACCAGGATATGTCGGCGATCTTACGAGTTCAGTCTCCAGCCTCGAACTTTGATTCTACGTCACCAGCTTCTTCTGCCTATCAATCCCGAGCCCCCAGCCAGGTGTTGTATCAAAACTCGGTGCCCATGGATCTTCCAGTTGTTCAGCAAAGGCCTTCGCATGCCTCTGGAGAATATTCTATTCCTCAAGTGTCTTTCCACCATCCTTCTGGTTCTGTATGCTGCGTTCCAAATCTTATGTAGATTACGTTTCATGACTGATCTATTCGTTTAGCACCCCCATCTCACCTCGTCATCGTCTCAGTACCCTGTGTCGACCTTCAACTCGATGTCTTCTCTCCATGTGGCCGCGTCCCAGGATAACGGAGCTAGTTCTAATGGAGAATTTTACCATTTTCCCGTGCTGTGGCCAGGCGTGGAAAGTCGAGCTGGACTTGGGCGTGACGAAATTGTGGTCCCTGGTGTCGCGCCTGATGCTTTTGAGCTTGACTTTGGATCGGTGATTTCTGATGCTTTCTTTCATCTTTCCCGAAGACTTATCTTTCTTTCCATAGCAGCCACTCGAGAACTACGATACCCAAACCATGCAGGACGATCTGAGTATCTTGCAAAACGATTTCCGTGCCCTGGAGCGGTGGATTCAAGAATCTAATGGGGAATCCAACGAGCAACATGTCGAACAAGCTGCTGATCTCGACGTTTCCATCGAAAACGTCGACACCATTCCGGAAGAGAAACAAACCGAGATCGATCATTCTGAGGTCTCTGTCCGTGATTTCAGCGTTTTGCAGAGCAACGACGGACAAGTGCTCAGTAGTCATACCACTGACGAGGCCCCCGTTCAAAGGGGTTCTGTCAGGGATCTCAGCGAGGACGCCTCCTCCAGTATCGACGGTTCTTCCGATGTAGTAATCTCTCCGACTACGAGAATCTCTCCCGAAGAGTCTGGACAACTGCTTTATAGGACTAGCGAATGTCACCTTGGGTTTTCTTATCCCAACTTCTTTTTAGAAGAGAGTCCTTCGTCTCAGTCGGAGGATTCCTATCCCGAGCTGCTTCTCTCCCAAGCTGCCGACCTTGACGATTAGGTCATTTCGGATCACTCTTGCCACTGATATCTTGGACAATTTTTTCTTGGTTCTCTGTATCGTCGGATTCTTATCTCCCCCAGTTTTGCTTCCCTTTTGACTTTACATGTATAATTATTCCATCATTTCTCCGCCCACGCTTTGATTCTTATACGATCTTTTTCGTTACTCAATCACTTCTACACTTGCTGTCATTTGCTTGTGTTCAAAGTCTTTGATTCTTATACGATCTTTTTGGTTATTCAATCACTTCTACGCTTGCTGTCATTTGCTATCTCTTTCTCCGCTGTGTTCAAAGTTTGCGCTGAATGCTGTTGACTTTTCGTGTTGTTACTGTTTTCTGTATCGTCTGATTCTCATCTCCCCCAGTTATGCTTCCTTTTTGATTTTTCATGCTTTACATGTATAATTATTCCAGCATTTCTCCGCCCGCGCTCTCATTCGTATACGATCTTTTTGGTTACTCGATCACTTGTCATTTTCTATCTCTTTCCCCACTGTGTTCATTTGCTCTGAGCGCTGTGAACTTTTCATGTTGTTCCATGTTTTCTGTATCGTCTGATTCTCATCTCCCCCAGCTTTGCGTCCTTTTTGATTTTTCATGCTTTACATGTATATTTATTCCATCGATCTTTTTGGTTACTCAATCACTTCTACGCTGGCTGTCATTTGCTATCTCTTTCCCCGCTGTGTTCATTTGCTCTGAATACTGTTGGCTTTCATTTTGTTCCATGTTTTTAAATCTAGCCATCCCATTTTGTGGGATCGGCTGCTGTATCAATAGTGCATATCGTATCTGTAGCTATATCTCACTCTTCTCTCTGGATCTCTGTATTTCATATCCCATTCACTACATACTACTCCATATCAAGAACGTAACTATTTTATTCTCTTCAGTTGCCCCCGTGGCACAATCTATATGCAAGTCCGCGAACCCAAGTTAAAAGCCGAGGCCTTCAATCGATTAACTTGAAGCATATTTCGACTTGCGTCGAAGGACATGACCCCATTTCATGAATGACTATAGAAATTCAAATGGTCAAGCCTCAGTCTAACTCACCAACACACCGTTTTCGAAAAAAAAGAAAAAGAGAAACACATACCCAAAGTACCGGCATCATAGCAATCGATATACCAGCCAACAACGAGGATCCAGGACCCAAACCCAAGTCTACAAAAAACCTGCGTCCAAACAATGGGAAAACGCTAGCCAAGGTCGAACGGAACAAATCATTCCCAGCCAGGACAGAAGCGGTGTACATTGGATAGGCAAAAGTCATGTACACGAGAATGCTCTGGAAACTGAGAAAGATTCCTGGAAGGTACAAGGCCGCTCCAATGATGGGAACGATCCAATGGACGCTTGCACGAGAAGCCCAGCCGAACATGAAAAGAGAGGTCGGAATGAAGATGCTGGCCATCAGACCCATCTCAAGGCGAGACTCGGGAGGCAGTTGCTTGCCTTCAGCTGCAGCTCGTGCCATACGTGGCTCAAGATGATACATCAGGTATAGAGCATATGCGGTATACTAATTATCGGTGTTAACAAAGGTAAGTTCAAGAAGAAGGATGGAGACTGACTGTGATGGCACCAGAGACGAGGAACCCAGTGAAAGGGAGACCGCTTATTCCAAGATCGAAGTGATATATGTCCGTGAAAACGAGGGGGAACGCTTCGAACCAGAGATAGAAGATAGCATCTGAAGAAGGTGGTTAGAACTTGGAGAGTAACAGCGAGACAAAACGGTACTCGCAGAGAAAGCCAATATAGACATTGGCAAATAGAAGCATCGGCTCTGTGGCTAAAATGAATGGCCGGAGAAGAGTTTCCTTAATGACCTCGCCGGCCGATTCTCCCCGAGTGTTTCTCTCCGCTTGTGACATCAATTGGTTATTTCCGGTGAGTTTCCTTAGCCGCTGAGCGCGCCTCAACAAGACTGTTGGTTCATACGTCTCCGGAAGCAAGAACACCAAAAAGATGAAGCTGAAACCAGAGAGCCAAATCAGCTCGTACATTGGCCTGAGCAGCAAATCCCCCTACGACAGGTCCAGCAATCGGTCCACCCACTGCGCCGATACCCCAGATGCCGAGGACGTAGGGGAGCTGATGGAAAGGATAGATATCACCCATGCTAGCTCCTCCGGTAGCAAGCGCGGGGCTACCAAAAATCCCAGTAAAGAATCTGCAAGCGAGAATTGTTTGAATATTATTGGCGGTGAGGATAGGGATTTGGAACGCTATGAAGAGGACGAACGACACCATGTAGACGGTGTTGCGACCCAAGCGTGGCAATTCCTGGAGAGGAGACAGGAACATGGGCCCTATGCCGTATCCTAAAATATCATGCGCATGAATATCGACAGTTACTGGTAAGCTGAGGGGCCAAAAGACGTACCCAATATGTAAAGCGTAAGCCCAAGAGTGGCGTGTGGCAACGAAATATTGAGATAATCCCTGATACCAGGTATTGAAGGTGTATATATCGCCGAACCAATGTACATAGTGAAAGTCATTAGACTGATACAAACTGCCACAAAGGCTCTTTTCGAAGCCGACCAGTTCCTTTGAAAGAGCGTCAACATAGTCCTACATAAGAGTGCGTGAGAGAGAATTACCTTGGATTGTCCTGATCGTCATTACTGTACCATCCGACGAGACGCGGATCTGAAGGTGCGTCCAACTTCGTACCGGCTTCCTTCTCGCCCACGACGAAGGTGTCTTCGCGAGACAACGCCTCATCTGGTTCAAATGTCTTTGATTTCTTAGCGTCGTCCGAGTCGGATAGAGAAGAAGATGCGCCCGAATTTGGTAACACGAATTGAGCGGATAAGACAAAGCCAGGTTTCTGCTCTGGATAGGGCAGAAGTCTGCCATCTGAGAAGAAATTGACGAGCTGGCCAACAGTAGAGTCCCGGATGATGTCAAGCATCCTTTTTGTGTAGTGGCAGAGAGGGAAAGAACAAAGAAAGCGGGAACAGAGGTGGATAAATGTTAACTTTTTCTGCTTTTATACACATAAGATCTTGGCTGATTCATGTTTCTTCAAAGGTAGACGATCAATTTGCAGCGAAGATTGAAGGCGGAGGTGGTTTCCCACGTGTGAACTGTTCCGGTTCCGTGCCGTTTCCGTCTTCAAAGTACTTCAAGCATCGTCTTGCTCTTTGCTCTTTTCTTTCGTTCAGGTGACTGTATATATTCAAGTGATCTCATTTTGATCCTGCTCTTGCGAACCATATGTATGTATTATTTATGTAATTCAAGCCGTATAACGGACGGCTTGAAGTTGACGTTGAGTGGCAGTCTTTTTGCTTTGAAAAAATTCCGGGCTCCACTGCAATGTATCGCAAACCTTTTGAGCCTCCGAGTCTGTTCGTACATGGCCAAAAGAAAACCATTCTTTCGACTTTTCAAGGAATTCTCGGCTCATGGTGCCGATCCCTTGCCGGATCTCCGATCACGACAAGTCGCGCAATTTCTCACCGCTACTTCCATCTCTACAAATGAAAAAAAAAATGCCGCATCAACACAACACTTCTTTCCTACCACCAGCGTAGACATATATTATAGATGGATAACCCGTTCCATCCTCAGCGGATTCTTGTCGTTGGTGGAGGCCCATTCGGCCTCGTAACATTGCGGAACCTAGTCGAGAGAGGAAACTTCGAGCGGGTAGAGTTGGTTGAACGGCGGGACGATGTCGGAGGCGTCTGGCAAGTAATCTTGCTGCGATTACTTGATTTTCTCTCTGATTACTCCCCTTTGTAGGTACATGGACGAATATGAAGAAAAGAACAGTAGTCATAGGCCCAGATGGCCGTCACCAGCCTATCCTGGACTTGTTGGGAACATCCTTCCCGAATTTCTTTCATTTTCTGGTTGTCCGTTCTCGGAACCGCCCAGTACGCCTCAGCAGCCGTTTCCGACGCTGAAGGAGACGTATGACTACCTGCGGGACTTCGCGGAACCGTTTATAGAGAAAGGAAGTATTCGGTTGAATACAGAGGTAGTGCGAATAGACGAGTTAGCTGACGCTAAAGGTTGGGATGTGGCGATTCGGGATTGGACTTTGGATGAGGGAAAAACTCATTCCGAGATTTGGGACGCAGTCGTTATCTGCACGGGCTGGTACGACGATCCTCTATGGCCAGAGACCGAGGGTATAGACGATCTGAAGAAGAAAGGATTGGCGCAACATGCTAAATGGTATCGTGGACCTGAAACACATGCTGGAAAGGTGTGTACATATGGATGTTACCAGAAAATCATTTTTTAATTACTATAATAGCGCGCTCTTGTCGTCGGGAACGGGAACTCAGCAAATGATATAGCTGCTCATCTTGCACCAGTAGCCCAGAATCCCATTTATCGCAGTATACGTCGGTCGGCCTTCAAGCATTTCGTCCATCTGCCCGATCCACGTATTCAAGATGTTGCACCGATAAAGCGATTTTCTGTCCAGGATAATGATAAGGCGAGGGTGGAGTTGCACGATGGAACACTGCTCCAGGATATCGACGTTGTCTTTATCTGTTCCGGGTACATACCGAATCCTACTTTCCTCCATGTTCGCGCTCCGAACGATATATCCTCAGATAGCTCGGGGCTATCCCCATTTATGTCCCAAATTGATCCTGAATCTCCTCAAAGCCGGCGAATACCTTCGCTACACCGACACATCCTTTACGCACATAACCCTACCCTGGCTTTCATGGGATCCGTAATGTGCTTTACGCCGTTCACCATCGCTGACGTCTCCAGTACGTGGCTTGGATTGGCATGGTCGAATGAAGTGGCGTATCCCGCTTCTGCAAAGGACCGACTCCAATTCGAAAAAGATCTCATCGAGGACATTGAACGTCGCCGTGCTGATGAAGCACAAGAAACAGGTAGAGAGGCGTCCTCGTTGCTCACATATAGTGCGCTGGGATCTTTGGAGGAAGATTACGCGGCTGGTTTGAAAAGGGATATTGTTGCTGCTAGACCAGAAATGAAGGATGTGTTGCCGGATTGGAATGCGACGACAAAGGCTGTGAGAGAGTCGATGTATACTGTTAAGTATCGGTCGCTTCTTTGGCTTAAGAAGCAGAGGGAGCAAGGGGCTTTAGATGAAGCTGTAGATGGTGAAGATGCTGGATATCGTACTCAAAATGTTGCCGCTGTGCCTGTTTGAATAAGAGAATGAATTTTGTTTTCATCCAGCCGCTCGTCGCTACTATTAAAAACCCCTAAATCAGACAGTAGTCAATGTAACACGAAATACTTGGTTGCAAATGCGTCGATTTTGCAAGTGTCCGCACGTTGGCGTTCAAAATTTCCAGCTTTGACCTCACGTGTATCGGTGTCAAGTGATCGTGTGTATGCGAATGCGAGAATACCCAGCGGCGACAATTTTCTTCGCTTTCTTCTCCTTGACTTGGTCTTGACTCCGGCTCGAGGACTTATTTGCTCATCCACTCTTCAAACTTGAATTGCTTGCTCGTCACCATGTCGCGTATCCCTGCTCCGCCATCATCAAATCGCACCAAACCGCCGTCGGGCGCGGCGTCACCAACCAAAACTCGCATTACAGCTACTCTTTCTCCCGGGGTTAGCTCCACAGCCCGCATTCGACCCAAATCTTCTGTGGGTTCCAACACGGGACCGTCCAGCAGTACTTTAAAGTCAGGCTCTTCCGCACTCTCGCCTTCACCTGTCCGAACTCGTACAAAATCCGCTGTAGGACGTACAAGTCCATCGAAGCCACCTTCTCCGTCTAAGCCCTCATCCTCGAGGGTGCTGAAAGACGAGGCCGGCCCTTCAGCTTCTACTATGAGCATTAAGGAAGCTATTGCCCTCAAACGTGCAGAAGCGAAGAAGGCTCAAGCAGCGCAAGCTCGACAAGGAGGTGGCAGGCTGGACTCTTTGGAAGATGCTGTACCACCTCCGAGAAGTAGGGATGAAGGGGAAGTTCTTGCTGAAGATGATTTACTTGGTCGATGGTCAACACTGGAATGTATCGAGCGAGGGCGAAGTTCTGGTGAGTGTCGAGATTTAAATTCAGTAATGTTCATGATAAATAATGATGGCCTTTTGTAGGAGTCGTAAATATTTCGGCACGCAATCTGCCTTGCATTCCCTCTGTTCTTTTCGAAATTCATCTGGGAATAACACCCAATCCACTCAAAAGCGTCCCAAATGAGCCCAAGCTACCTCCGTCTGATGCCCCGACGACTGGAGCTCCAAAGAATAGACGCAACGGAGACAATCCATCTTGGTTTGAGGCTCAAGATTTGACGACTCTCAAAGCATGGAATAATGATATTACCGAGATTCAGCATGAGATCTCGTTATTTGGGAGTTTAAAGGTCCTCGACGTGAGTAAATCTCTAAGCTTGTTCTTCAATCATCCTGACGTGAAAAATAGCTCCATTCAAACTCGCTCTCATCTGTCCCCAACGCAGTCGGAGACTTGACCAAACTCACCACGTTGGACTTATCTCACAACAAACTTACCGAGCTTCCCAGCAAAATCTGGACGTTTCCAGAACTGACTTTGATAAACATATCGCATAATCATCTTACCCATCTCTCATTCTCGGCACCTTTCTCTTCATCCGCATCGGGGAGAAAACATAGCAGCCAGGGTAGTAGCAGCTTTTTTGGCCCCACTATATCCCGCTCCTCTGTCCCTGCTCCTCGCCTAACGGTGCTCAACGCGTCACATAACAGCATCACCTCTTCCTCCATTGACTTGGATGGCATACCTAAAGCTCTAGTCAAGCTTGATCTTTCATTTAACCCACTCAGCTCGAATTCTAGTCGAGACACCTCTACGCTCGTCCACCGCCTCGGCGGATTGACGAATTTGAAGGAGCTGAAGATGGAAGGAGCGGATATTGGTGATGAGTCGTTCACGTCGGACTCTTCCGGCGTAACTTCCATTTCGAACCCAAAACCTTCTTTCCCTCGGTTAACCTTGTTCGACCTCTCCGAGTCTCGCGTCACGCCTGAGGGTATTCAGTCTGCCCTCGGACCCCCTTCCTCTGCTTCCGCTTCTCCTTCTCAAGAGCGTCAACCGCTCTTGTTCCCGCCTCGAGAGTTATCAATTTCCTCCGCTGTCATATCCTCGGATTCATCACCTTCTGCCGCGATTACACTGACCGTATTAATTGGAAAAAAGGTCGTCCGTGAAGCATGGGAGATTGAGGCTGATATGCGAGCGAAGAAGAATCTTAGACAGAGGGCAGAGCAATTTGGGTTTGGATTCGGCGAGGAGGAGGAGAAGGAAAGCACGAGCGAAGGTAGTGCTGCTCCTAGACGTTTTCCCGAGAAGAGTACGACTTATAGTACTTTGGGGAAGGAATTAAAGAAAGAGGCTTGGGAGATCGAAGCAGAGCAGGGCCTGCTCACGGAGGGAGGGAGACGTCGGGCGAGAGCTGCTGCTGCTTCCACGCCGTCGCCTGTTTCATCTCGGTCTGTTTTGCAAAATGGACGAGCAGCGGACACTAGGCCGAAGGAAGTTGTCAAAGAGGCTTGGGAAATTGAGGCTGAGCAGGGTTATTGACTGAAGGCGGAAAGCGAAGGGCTAGGGCACAAGCTGCTTTAGCTGCAGCTTCCTTAGCGTCTAAAGATAGCGGAGGGGGGAAGCCCAAGAGTCCTTTAAGAGGAATGTCAGGACTTGGTTTGGCGAACTCGGAATACTACTCTCGGGCGACACAAACATTAGCTCTTCCTTCTTCAGCTCCATCTGCTAAACCCGGCGGCCTCGGTCATGCTCGAGCGTTCTCATCCGCCTTTTCACCTCCCTCTTCCTCTTCATCAGCTTCCATATCAGAACTGGCTGTACCCATTCCCTCTGTCCCTCTATCCGAAATTCTTTCTATTCCTCCAATCCCACCCGATACAGCCTCATTTGCTAGCTCCCTCCGAGTCTTGTCATTCAAGAATCGTCGAGCGGATCGTTCGTTCACACTGCCCGCGTCTGCTTCGTATGACGTAGACACAGGTCTACTCCCTAATTTAGAGGAACTCGATTTGGAAGGGTGTAATTTCAGTGATTCTGTACCGGTGGCTAGAATAGCAACTGGAAGCAGCGGAGCAACTACACCGACGCGCTCAAACGAGCCTCTCCTTTCCCTCATAACCACTCTATTCCCGAACCTCGTCACTTTGAATCTATCGTATAATCTCCTCACCAGTGATTTGTTCAAAGCCGAAGAGGGCAAGCCTGATGTTCTTTCGAGAATATTGTTCTTACCTGAAGGCGGTTCGCAGGCAGTGCCGAAAACGAAGGGATTGAAGCATCTGCTGTTGAAGGGGAACAGGATAACGAACTTGGACGCGTTTGCTGCGATCGGGAGGGACGGGTTGGGTACTGGATCTGGAGGAAATAAATTCACGTTGGAGGAGTTGGATGTGAGGGATAATGAGATTGTGGCGTTACCTCCGAAATTGGGAATGTGGCCTTTGGAGGTGTTACTTGTAGACGGAAATGTGTGAGTGCCGGGCTGTTTTGTTTAATGGTGCTTCTTCCGAGCATTTCACGCTAACCCGACTTCGGGCGTCACGATAGCTTTCGTATTCCCCCGCGGCGTATCTGGGAACGGGAAGGAACGAAGGGGTTGTTAAATTGGCTAAAGGGACGAATAGAGTGAGTGTTGACGTTGACAGCGCACAGGTATGTAGGTCACGTAACCTGCTCTTTGTTCTTTTTTTCTATTTTGGCACTAACCTGTTGAGTTACAATTGTAGTGGACACCTTTGATTGGAAACCTTTACTCAAGCTGTACTTGCTTTTAATATTTGGAACTTGTTGTCCGTCTTTTCTCCGCGCGTCTTTGGTCTCTGTCTACAATTGGAAGTGGGTGTCTAAATTTGTTCTTCCGTAGCATACGATGGAACGGCGAGTTTTGAATTCGAAAACACTGCCCAGCGCGCATATGCCCCTCACCCTCGAGGGTCATCGGTTGCCTCGCGCATCCTCATTATGATAATGTCCGCCTCGTCCGTTGTCTCCTCTAGCCGCCGGTGCTCGTTATGTTTGGGCCCAAAGGGCTAAAATCAGCGTCCGAACAGGACGCTGCACCTATCCACGGAATTGAGCAAAAGGATGAGTACAGCTGCCCGTTGCAGTCGTGTGGTACAAGGCGTACGTGAAGGTTCAGCATCTACGTCATTGCATGTGAGGCTATCCTTTCAAGGAAGGAGGCCATGGTCTGTCTTGTATATTCCCGACGGCACATCCGTTGTATCCGAGAATTCTGAATCCGCGACGCTACTTTGTGGATGTATAAGGATAATTTACAAGATTTCTTTTTGTGCACCTGCCGTATTTGGTGCACCTTGTTGCCGAATTTCCATGGAATCCGTCCTACTGCTTTTGTTTTACCGTCACTACACTTGCGTTACCCACGGATCTATGACACTGAGTTCATATCGTGCTGATACGTTCACAGGTTTGGTTGGCCGAATTTGGCACTCTCTGTTTTTAAATCTCATGATGGTATGATGAGGCGAAGCCTTTCAATCGACTTTAAACAACTTCAATCCGACCTTGTCACTATCTCATTCCCTTGCCTCTTGCAACCTCTAGCACAACGCTCAATGTATCCAAACCTCGCGGACACATATGCGCGTCTGCTGTTGCTTCATGGTCACGGCTATCCCCTATGGATCCCTGAACCCAACGCCGTTTTACCGGAGGAGTATCTATCTTCTGGAATACGTATCGGGGATGTTGGATTTATCACGCCAGATGGGAGCTTCGACTTTTTATTTAACGTTTTCCTCCCAGAAGATCATATCATTAATCAATGGCGTGGTGTGCCGGAAGGCTTCACTGAACTTCGTTGGAACCGGAGCTCATGCGCGGTCGTTCCTCAAATGCAGCGACCAGGAGAGCCTATATGCAGTATTGGGACCAAATCCTTCGACTTGGCTGCTACCGCTTCGGTACCAATTCCGTGCGTCCTGGGTACTTGCAGTACTTCAGAAGATTGCATTGACCTTTTTTCAGAGGTCTCCCATTAAATATTGGAGGTGGAATCGAGCTGAGATTTACTCGGTCGCGTGGAGCAGTGCTCATGCTCCCTAACGGAGCATCTCGGATGAATTATCAGGATCGAGCATTGCGGTTACACGCAGAAAACAATGCTGAACACTGGTATCAATTCGCAGACGCGCTTGGCCTAGAACCTCAAAATGGCTCCTTATATTTAATCACCGGATTCGACAAAACGTGCAACTGGGAAGCTGCTGCATTCTCCCACCCTGAGCAGCAGCAAAGTCTTTCGCTGCAGTTTGCTGTCAGTGGTCTAGGCAATGGAGAACTGCGCATGGTGCGTTCCTCTGCCATACAAAGTGGTATTACGAGTCGGGAACATTTGGGATCTGAAGTCCTGAATCAAGCCGTCTTTATCCGAGGGTACAAGATCCGCCTTCGACAGAGCACGAAAGCAAGACTTTTTGGCAAGGTCAAGGTGGCAGATATCACACGTTTAACGCCAGACAGTGTGATGTATAGGGGAGATAACTTTATCTTCACCCCTTCGAGTTCATCACCTCAAGGACTTGGAAGTAGCTCCAACTCTAGCTCTCCAACTACCTTGAGTGGAGCCCGTGAGGATGACATGGGATCCGACTCAAGTCGTGCCAATGGATCGCCTGCCTTCAGCGACATCAGTACCCCCATTAGCTCGCTTTCATCAGAGTCCGAAGAATTTGATCTTCAGGTATGACAGTTTTGAGTCCCGGTATTTTGTATGATGATAACCGGAGGTTTATGCGCAGATCTTTCACCCTTCGAATATCATCAACGATTACATTCTCGCCAAGGTATTCCCGTAACTGACTGGTACTTGAGGATGGTATTGGTGCTTACACATGTCAGTGAATAGTCTCCTACAGCTAACGTCGCTGTAACTCACGATGATGAATGGTGCTCCGTGCTGAAACCGGTGCGTCTCCGTTCCCCCTCATACAACTACTGACAACTAAATGCTCATTTTTCAGTCTGATACGGAATTTCCCAGCGACTTGGAGCTCATCAACCGGATCGACGAAAAGTTTGACATTTGCGTGAATGTCACTGGTACTGCTTGATGTGCATTGTATTTTCACCTTTCATTACAACTAA
Organism: Collybiopsis confluens; assembly: GCA_013368555.1. NCBI lineage: Eukaryota > Fungi > Basidiomycota > Agaricomycetes > Agaricales > Omphalotaceae > Collybiopsis > Collybiopsis confluens. The sequence goes on from JAACJN010000024.1 coordinate 445,996, forward strand.
CCTTGTATTCCAGGACGTAGCGCATTTTTGAAGCAACGATCATCATTGACAGGACCCATCAATCCTCCCATCAAACAAGAAGAGAACGAACAGGCGCTTCTCGACACTTTGGCATTGGACCACCGTGATTACTTCATTATGCCTCAAGCTACGCCTACCCTCCCCTCTGATTTGATTTACGGGGCTCAGACTTCAGTTGAAGCTCCCGCAGTGGAAAAGGAGGCGCACAGAAATGCCACACCTCACTGGGCCTCTTCTCCATCATTGCATTCTGATCTCCAAGAAAGCAAATCATTCTTGAATCCGAGTAGCAGTAGTAATAACGGACACCGAAGTCAACAAAGACCTCGGACTTCATCGCCACTCGCTACCAGGTACACACCATACTCACTAGAGAATCGTGCTCGCTCCTCTAGTGTTTCCAGTTTCAAGTCCGAGCGATCCGAAAAACGAGCTCGAGGAAGCAGCGCCTTTTTAGATATGGTTAATCTCTACGTCGGGGCTGCTTCCAACATATCATTCGGTATCCCAGATGATGCACCGAGCTCCCTGTCGACAGATTTCAGCTATTCGACCCTTAGCACACCCTATTCCAACATATCATATTCCCTAGGCTACTTGGATAAGTTCAACCCACCTGGTTCAGAAGAGGCCGTAGGAGGACCATCTGACAGTTTTCGTCAAGTGGCTAGCTCCGTTATCCCAGATGATGCACCGAGCTCCCTGTCGACAGATTCTAGCTATTCGACCCTTAACACACCCTATTCCGATGTATCAGATTCCCTAGGCTCCCGGATAAGTTCAATCTATCTGGTTCAGAAGAGGCCGTAGGAGGACCATCTGACAGTTTTCGTCGAGTGGCTAGCTTGAGGGTTCGGGAGGCGAGCGAAAAGCGGCGGATACGTCCGCCCAAATTTATCTGCAGTGTCCCGGACTGCGGTGCACTTTTACCGCTCGCCACAACCTTAACAGTGCGTTTTGCTCCATTAATATTATTACATCTACAAAACTGATATACGTTCTAATGTAAAAAGATCATGTAAATTCGCACTACGCCGTTCGAAACTACGCCTGTGACAAATGTAGTAGGGCCTTTGTTACACGTGCAGTGCTGAACCGTCACTCCAAAACGCACGGTGCCATGGGGAAATGACTTGGAATTTTCTTTTCGTTTTTGTTGTCACTCTCGGGCTGTGTCTTCGCTAAGGTTCATCCCTTTGACCAGAACTCGAAGTTAGTGCATTGAATTACAGGCTTAAGTAAAATCCTTGCGTGCTGGATGGCATCTTCGATGCATGTAACGCAGGCTGCTCGCTTTTCGGGCATCCCTTTTGCTTAACTACATGGGACGATTTAGTGAAACTTTCCAAAGCGTGACTTCCTTTTACGTCTTCCTTTTACTTGTACCCGGCCTGCGAGGATTTTGCTTACCATTCCGAATTTCAGTCAGAAGCCTTTATTTCTTAGACTGGGACTATTCTTTTAATAAGTATATGCACACATCGCTTGTTAGCACAAAGAAACATGCCTAAATTGAGAGGAAATGTGAGCTTTCTCGACACATGGGCACAATGATGGGGGAAGCAAGAAAACAAATTTCCCGTCTGGTCTGGTCAGAATTAAAGCTGAAGCGAACGACTTGCAAATTAAACGGCTGGAAATTAAACACCTTACGTCAGCATCTCCCAAACGCAACCTCCATAGGCTCAAAGGCGAATTGAAAGCTGAATTAAAGCCGAACAACTTTACCCTCGTTTAACCTTTTCGACCTTTCCAAGTCCTGCATCACGCCCCAGATCTCAATCAGATTCAATCAACACTCCCTCCGCTCCCTCTTTTCCTACTCAACCGCTTCTTGTAGTTCAATATCATCCGCTTCATAGCTTCCAAATTCATCGCCTTCGGCAGAAAGTACACTCAATGTTGTGGTAGGGAAAAAGTTTGCTCAGAAATCTGCCTCAATCTCTCATGCCTCTCGGATTAAAGAAGAATTTCCGACGGAGAGGCCGAGAGCAGTGCGACTTGGATTTGGCCCTGGTGAGGCCTGAGGCCTGAGGACCAGAAAGAAAGTACGAACAGAAGTAGTGGCACTCACGAACGCGTGGCTGAGAAGAGTACAAATCATACTAGGGGAAAGAGTGAAGAAAGATATCACCATTCCCTTTGTTCCTCTGTCCATACTATTGCCGCATCCAGCCTTTGCGCTCATTACCGACCTCTTTGAATCTAGGCACCCTTTTCTTCTCACCGTCCACAGCAAGATCCGCAAATTGGGAACAAGAGCTATGCAACATGTTGTACGTACCGCAATTTTACGTAATCACTGAACGTTGAACCTGTGTTGAAGATTTCGTATTTATGTGTCGATCCTGTACTGACTACGTCTTTACCAGTGTGTCCTCCGAAATCCCAGTTTATGTGCTCTAACGCCAGTGAAGTTTATGCGCGTTTACTGCTCCCTCATGGCCACGGTTATCCTTTATGGATCCCAGAACCCAATGCAAACTTGCCGCCCGCCTATTTATCCCACGGGATCAAGATTGGCGATATCGGACTGGTGACTTCAGATGGGGCATTCGATTTTCTTTTCAATATTTTCCTGTCCGGAGCTCATGTCATCAACCGAGGCCGTGTCCCGGAGAGGTTCATCGAACTCGCGCGGAGGGAACGGTCACTCAGAGAGACCTCTCAAATGCATCGACCAGGACTCCCCATATGCAGTTCGGGAACAGATGTTGCTATGCTTGAAGCCGCGGCTTCAGTACCCATTCCGTACGTTCTTGCTCATGAGGCTAACGCCTGAAAAGACGGTCAAAAAAATTCATGACTTTCTTGACAGAGGTGTCCCTCTTATGATCGGAGCAGGTATTGAGCTCAACTTCACCCAGTCCCGTGGCGCGGTGCTCATGCTTCCTACCGGTGCATCTCGAGTTGATTATGGCGATATCGCAGGAATGCGTAAATATGCAGCAGAGAACGCTGAAAGCTGGTATCAATACGTCAATGGGCCCTCTCTTGGACGAGAAGCGCAGAACGGCTCATTGTATCTCATCACTGGATACGACAAGACATCTACCTGGGAAAATGCTGCGTTTTTTCAATCCGAAAAGACCATCACCCTCAAATTTGTCGCTAGCGGCCCAGGTGATGGACGGTTACGTCTTTCACACTCATCCGCAATGCGGAGCGGTATACCAAATAGATGTCATTTGGACTCTGAGATTATCAATCAAGCTGTCTTCATCCGGGGATTCAAGATATCCTGTCGCCAGGGTACGAAGGCCAAACTTTGGGGCAAGGTCAAGGTTGCAAATATAACGGGTCTGTCGCCAAACAGTATTATGCATCGGGAGACGTAGTACCTTCATCCTCCTTCACTTCCAGTTCTAGCGTGGCGGCTGGAGGTAGCTCCGATCAAACCTCTTCGTCCGGCTCAAGTGAGGCTCATGACGACAACTTGGAGATTAGTAGCCTGGAGTCCGAAATTCCTCAATTCAGCGACATTAGCAGCCCCAGTAGTTCCCTATCATCGGATTCTGAAGAGTCAAGTACTCAGGTATGGAATAGCCTGTTCATCTATCTTTTCCATATCTAATCAGCGATATTACTCCTAGATATATCATCCTTCCAACATTATAAATGATTATATTCTCAACAAGGTAGTACATTCAACGTGTGCTCAAGAGGTCATCACCCTCCTTACATGATGCTAGTGTTCTACCGCCAATGTCGCTATCACTCATGATGACGACTGGTGCTCTATACTTGAGAATGTGAGTTGAAATATAATTTGAATCCTCGAAGGCAAACCTGGTAATGAGTTTCTAGTCAGATACAGAAGTCCCCAATGGTTTCGAGTTGATCAGGCGAATCGAAGCAAAGTATAGGCTGCGTGTTGATGGTACAGGTACGGCGTCGGAGAGGAGAAATGAATCCTTTCTTTATCTGACTTAGTATTGCGTTTCAGGTGTAGCATTCTTGCAAGCACATTCATCAGGGAGTGTGTTCGACAGCAGTGGCGCCGATCCTCTAGAAGTACCACTGCGCTGGGAAGATGTACCACCCCGGATAATCCCGACGCAATTAAGAGACGAGAAAAGGCTCTCAGGATTAACGCAAAGCAGGAACCCTCCGTTCTTCACTTTGCGTCGGACTACAATCTCAGTCACAATTCTCCCCCTCAGTTCATCGCCCCAAAAGATCAAGCTGTACCAAGGCGGGAACTTCACGACGGGTGGCCTCAGTCAAACTCTCTTTCTACTCCCAAATATAAAAATCGTTTCGAGGATGATTCGGAAGAGGACAAACATGTTGATCCCGGTTACGCAGAAAGCGCGAGAGGAGACTAACGAACGTAAAGATGAGCAAGCCCATCGAACCCGCTGGAAACCCTGGCAACCCTGGCAAAAATCATATCAAATCGGCTCACCACTCTATCGAGACAAGAAAGAGGATTCCACATGTCCGACAAACAAGACCGAGATAGGTGGAGTTGGTCTGTTCAGTCTTGCGCTATTACATGTTCAGAAATAACGTTACCATTCCAGTCATTCAACGCGCTGGATCCTCCTACTCAAAAGCTAGAGCAAATGACTCACCATTTACAACACCCAGTACACCAAGCACGGGTTATAAGAGCATCTGGAACCTCGATGGCCTCCATACACCCCGCAAGCCTATGCTTAAAAGTGTGGCGCTACCTGGGGAAGGAGTCTCCCTAAATTCGCCGAGGCCAGGGTCGATCATGGATCGTACACAGATGCCCGTTCCTCCAGGGAGTCAACGCAGGGATCCCCCATCGCCCAAAGTCCCAACGATGAATCAACGACAAATGACTCGGAAGTCATATCATTCGAACAGTATCAAAAAATCATCTCAGTCTAGTGATGTCTTCGACGGTGAGCATCTTCTCCCTGTGTTATTTTCATCGGACATCCAGAAATATTAAGGCTCTTTATTAGACTCCCGTTTGACAACACCTCTGAAAGATATATTGAAGAAGCCCGGGTCCCTTTCGAGACTGTCAACTCCATCAACTCCAGCTACACCTACAAAGAGTATGTGATCTGCTATTTTAACGAGACTGTCTGATTTTCAAAGGTGTTATAGTGCATGGTTCTGCTAACGAGATCAAAGTCATATCGAGCTCCAAAGCTGGATCAGAAGAGTCAAGTACTGGTAAGAGAGATTATGCCTCAATATTTTGAATCTCTCAGAGCTGTCCATAGGTCGTAATTATCATCATCAGTCTTTGAGCTGGAGCTCGTCTGCCCAGATTGATGGATACTTGAGTGGTAAGTACCTTCACATATCGGTACCTGTGGGTTGATTTATGATTATTTTAGACTCTCATATGCTCTGGAAGCTAGGTCTTTCCCCTGGTGAGAAGGGTGCGTTCACACGTTGTATTCATTGCAGGATGTGTTCCAACTTTACATACTTTACAGGGATATCTGGCGACGAAAGTGAGACGCCCTCGAGAGGCTACCAAACATTCAATGTTTCTTCTGGTATGCAACTCCTTTTTGGCCCTTTCATCAATGCCAGATAATAATATATATCGGATGTAGCCCCACTCAAACCTGAAGCCATAGCATTGAGCTGGCCCCTAACTGAGCACACTCCCAATTCTCGCAGACATGCGATGAACATCTTCTTCGATGTCGCTTTCGATCCACGGACGAGCCAGAACGTGACTTTGCCAGACGGCGGATATAGAATGGACATGCCCTATGATACCATCAGGCTGCCTGCGTCGTCCCATTGCACGCTCACGGAAATGCGTCTCACTTTAGATCAGGAGGAATTTGAATGCTGGCCAATTGTTGTGAAGCGCAAGGAGGGTGTTCGGTGTTTGGATGTTTTTGAAGCCATATATCACACACTCCATCACCCCTTGACGGACGAAGATATTCGTACTTTTGGTGAGGCTAACATCCAAGGTAGTTACAGCTTTTTCCTTCAACGCTGCGATAATTCGCCAGGGATGCCGGAGTACAATAGGCAATACGGAATGCAACGCGTTGATCTTCTAAGAGGGAGACGCTTTTTCCGTGGAATTGTGCAGTCTGGACATGAATGGATTTTATGTCTGGATGAATACTCTAGTTCTTCGCCATACTAATCACCTTATACAAATATAATAGTTTCATTTGTGCGTGTGGGCCATCGCATTCGCCTGGCAAACCCAAAATTAAACAAATACAGTTGAAAACGTCATATGGAATAAACTCACAGTGCTTTTAGGAAAGCCTGTAACACTCCCCTTCCACCATGGATCTGCGCCATCTGGTTTGACATTCCAATTACTAGTATCCTGTCAGACCTCACTCTTTGGTCCCGGCGTTACGTCCGAGAATCTCTGCCCTTCTGCCCTTCTGCCCCTCAACGGCTCTTGTCCGAGAGTTCTCAGTTTTCTCCGCCGTCATATCTTCGGATTCATCACCCTCTGTAGAGAATACGCTGGCGGCGGTACCTCTAAAATTGGGAATCATGATAGAGTCGGAGTAGAGCTAGAAGTCTTGTGAGCTGATTTGTCACTTTTGAATCGAGAGTAACAGTTCATAGTTCTAATTGTGACGAACCTAGATTACGAGGCGGATATCCCGGGGAGAACGGGAATACTGTACTCTGCCTGATAGAATCCTGGCCTTATAATCCTGCTCGAGCATACAACATAAGCAGTATTATACAAATTTAATCGCGTATGGGCACGAACTTCAAACCAAGATATCCCGCAAGCGAGCGGGGATATCCCCCACTTGCTGGATCCTGGCGTGGCCCGGCGGTTTGCTTGCAAATATTCATCGGGTCCTGGGCGTACCGCCAATTTTCGACTTCCCGCAATAAATCCCACATGTCACCAATCAAAGGTAAGCGGTAGATGGTGTATAAAAACCTTCTTGGCTCCGAATTCGACTACTTCAAATAGACAATAATGTCCTTCCAAGTCTCGGTACGAC